>CM027879.1:20881072-21431017 GCA_016097615.1 Eucalyptus dawsonii | reverse complement strand
ACCCAGTCCCCATCCCCACGACAACAAGAGATTTGATTCAAACATGTCCAAAGTCCAATACTCTGAACCCTAACAATCACCAATTACAATCGCACATTTCACATCCGACCATTACAAATTACTTTCGCACATCACAATTCAACACCCTGAATGAATCACACATCACAATGGATGAGGTGACGTCGAGCCCTACACCGAGCCCTAATTTTCCCCCCACCGAGCCCTACACCGAGCCTACATTTCAAGGCTGCTCCTAAACTGTCAATTCGAACCGCCCAATAGGATTGTAGCACCACATCTGAGCCATAAATCTCACACCAAGCCTGAGCTTTCCCTGCCGACCCCCAAATTTCAAGTCCGAGCTCTAATAAACGAGTCTGAGCCCTAATTTCACCACAGGGGAGAGGAAGAAGAGAAAAAACCTGAGTAAATCGACGACCATGAGCGACGACTGCGAGCGACGACTGCGAGCGACGACGGTGAGTGACGACGGCGAGTGATGACCTACGAATGGCAACCTACGAACGGCGAGCTGTGAACGGCGATGGAGAGGACGTCAGATCTGGTGTGAACTGACGAAATGTTAAAATCCAAATAAGCAAAACGACGTCGTTTAGCACTAAGGAAAAACGACGTCGTTTAGTTTAGCCAAATGCACAGTGGATGGGGCGACGTCGTTTTCCTCCTCCACGTGTGTTTTTTTTTTTTTATATATATAAAAATTGCCATGTCGTTTAAGCATGTTGCCGGAAAATGCCACGTTTGCATTTTGGCCGATGTTTGGCCGGATTGGCACTTAAGTGTTCCATTTTACTCCGATATTTGCACTAAAGTGTACTATTTCAAAGTTATGGCACTTAAGTGTCCCTCCGTGCCCAGTTATGTCACTCTAGGTATCCCAACCTCCTTATTTTTCTAAGCAAACTAAAGTTGGAAGATTCAAAAAAAAGTTTTTTTGAAAAGTTTATTTCATGAAATAAACAAATCCTTAAGTTCATATGAAGAACGCATTTGGGACATGTGATCGAGTCCTTCACTTTCTCAACAAAATGAGGACAGGGGCATGAGGAAATTGGCACGAAAAATACAAACAAATAAGTCTGCCTGACTAGTCATTAATTATTTGTTGTGTTGATCTTTTGTTATTGGGTAAGTCTCGGTCCTCATAATATCATCCAAAAATATAACATAGATAGAACCTTAGGATGGTGAGATTCTATCTAAGGTTAAGAATCAACAATGGCCTTATAAAATTTTGTAGTAGGTACTGATATAGAAATTGAATATTAATGAAATTAATTAATGAATCGTAAAAGCAACACAACTATAAAAATATTTCATTCTGAAAAATAGAATTAGGTAAGAAAACAGCTTTTGTTTCTGGATGTTGTTATTAGTCGTATTCTTGGTTAGCCCATTCAACAATTCTCGACATTTCAGTTGTTTTTCCTGGAATGCAGCCAACACTTCATTGACCATGCAAAATTTGTTGCAATTGTGAAGTGCAAATTAATATTTGCATCTTGGAAATGTTTAAGTTTGCCTTTTCAACATTAGTCACGAGAGCAGTTATTAGAGTCAGCTAGATTATATCTCTAATGAATTTTAAAGACCTTAAATGAGTTTTAATTTGTTGCTCACCGGTCATAACAAATCTTTTGGGACATTTATTATATGTTGACCTAGGTTGAAGATAGTTAGTATGTCACGCCCCGAACCTCGAGCACGTGCACATCCCACTGCGGTCGATAGAAATGCGACTTCCCAGGACACGTCGCCGACCCATTCTTTTTAATTGCACATGCGGAAGCGGATAAATAATCCCCAGACAAAATTCAATTGGGATAGAAAAGCAGGATCACATTTTCAAAAACCAACCACATACTTTTTATACATATCAAACCAGTTCATTTACAGGACTAGGCTATTTACAAAAGATCTATAGAAGATCAGTCCTCAAAAACTAGGCTGTCCTAAGACCAGCTAGACAAGTCCATTTGCCAGCTCTTCGCCGGGATCGGCGAAGTCAAAATCCTCTCAACGACCCTCACCGTCTACCAAAAAAGCTCCGGAGGATCCGCCATCTAGGGCCCCGAAATATTATCCCACAACCGGATGAGACAATGTCTCAAATGAGTCCTACCCCTAGAACTCGATTAGGAAGAAAATAAGCCCCTGGGTGCTCTAGCCACACAAAGAGAATAGAGGACTTACCTCGCCTCGGTCTTCCTACACGCTCAAGGTAACTCATACGTCGATAAATTCATACCATATATCAATTCATATCATCTATCAATTCATACCATCTATCCATCCATTAATAAATCACTACTCACACAAGTGATATAGATGGTAGCTCGCACAAGCTATATATGCATAGATGATAGCTCGCATGCTGAAATATGGATCATCGCTCTCACAAGTCTGACATATATATAAACCAATTGCTCGCCAAAGCGGATAATTCAATAATAAACCAACTCATATCTCAATTCAATCAATCAATCAATCCAATTGATTCAAACTGTCATACAAATCAATTACGGTGCTAAAAGCTAACACCGGTATTTTTAAGTTAAATACCACAACTTCATCAATTTCACACAATTCCACACTTTTGGAATTATTAACCATAATCATCAATTACTCAATTTCTCAATTTAAACATACAATTAGCACAAACCGATCCCCAAGCATGATCAAATGAAATTCTAACGACCGCCATCCCATCCTGGCAAAATTTTCGAAATTATTAAATAATTAAATTTAATTCCGAAAATTAAATAATTAAATATTATATTATAATAATATAAAACAATAAAATAATATTTAAAAATTCGAAATAATTATTTAATTAAAAATAATCAATTAGGGCTTAAATTAGATTACACTAATTTAAACATACAATTAGCCCTAATTAAACATCCATTAAACTAATCATACAACTAATCTAATTTACATTAAAATAATCTAATCTAACCACCTAAACCTAATTAGACTAATCTAAACACCCCTTAAGCATGATTAACTTACTAAGCAAGGTTTAGAGGATAAACTCACAGTTTTGCGGCGGTGAGTTCACGGCGACCACGACGCCAAGGCGGTCGATAAACCCTAAAGCGGCGACACCAACGGAGGCCGGAAATGGCTTGAAAACGGGCCACAAAGATCACACGGCTTGCTGGTTTTCTGCTTCGATCTGAGCTGAACCGGGAGAAGAAAACAGCAGCTGAACGGAGAGGAAACAGGCCGATCGGAGCTCCGGCAAGCGGGTGGTTGGCAACCAGCGGCTCCCGGGGGTCTTGGGGATCTTGCTGGAGGTTGGGACGGGCAAAGGAATGGTCGGAAAGGGGCGAAACAGCAAGAAAACGCGAAACAGGCGGAACCGGGCGAGTCCAGACGGTCCGGCGAGCTGCGGCTTCTCTCAGGATTTCGGGACAACCGGAGAATCGTTCCGGCGAGCGGCGAGGTGCTCCGGAACGGTCTGGATGTCGTCTTTCGGGAGATGGGTGGCTCGTTCGCTGATTCAACCGGGAAGTTAACTTTTTACTCGGATCTTGGGCGAAAGGTCGGCTGAGCAGAAACTGGAACGAGGGGAAAACAGAGGAGGAAATGGGGTCCGATGGGCATGCGACGGCGATGGGGAGGTCAGACGGGCAAGAGGAAGCTTCGGGCGGCTCCCCGGCGGTGCTGTGGCTGTCGAACGGCGAGGTAGACGGCCAAAGGACGCGGGACAAAGGCAGAGCAGCGGCTGGACTCACGGCTGCACTGGACTGGACACGGCGGGCGAGCTAGCTGCTCCGGCGGACTTGCGGGGCTTCGGACGGCTGCTGGACGAACTCCACTGGTTTCTCAAGCTTTTTCCCTTCCTCAACCATGGAGAAAGCTGCCGCACGAGGGATTCAAGGAAGGAGAAGCTTCAGCTGAAGCAAGGGCCCCCAAGAGCTCTTCTAGCTCCAACACTTGTCAATCTCTCTTGCCCCCACCATGGCCGGCCCACCCTTCAGCCTCTTTCTCTCTCCTCTAGCTCCCCTACAAGCTAGTTAATAGGTCCAAAATGAGGTGTGCCAAGGGGATTTCGAATTTTGAACATTTGTTCACTTAATTCATTCAATTGCCAATTAATTCCATCCAATTGAAGTTCAATTAAATCAACTCATGTGTCCTCGGCCTTCTCATGACATTTCCCCGTCAAATGATCCAACTTGCATCCCGAAGATTCGATTAAAAACGGCTCTCTGACAATCCCGAACAAAAACGGCCTTACTTTGCTTTTCCGCCAAAAATCTCGGTTTGTAGAAAAATCTTCTGGAGATGAGTCGACGTTCTTTAAATGAATTGTGACATGCCAAAACCTTCAATTTCTGAATCCGGGTTTAAAATCACGGTTAATTTCAATCTGGCGCGATTTGAGCGCGTCCTAATATACCGGGTAGCTTTTAGGAAATTTTCAGTGCAATTGACCGTGGTTGATTATTTTCAAGCCACGACATAAATCTTCGACACATTAGCGACTCCCGATTATCGTGAAAATCTCGATGTTTCAAATACGGACACAGGGTACCCAAAACGACAGAATAATCAGTTCAGTGCCGGTTCCGACGAGGATATTGAAATCGTGGAATCACCCACACTCTAATTACATATCTCGATCGAATCGACCTATTAATGATCTCTCGCTTCGATCTCGACGTGTCGTAATGATCCTTGCAGATTTATACGGTCGAGCAGTCGGTTCAGGGTCAGATTCTCAAGCCTATTGCATTTAAATTCCTTAACGGCTTCACCTGATAGACTAGTTATCTCGTGAGTGATCAGCTCGGAGAATTATACTATAAGCGCGTCGATGAAAAGTCCGTCTCATTTAATTGAAAACAGAATCAGAAATTTGGGATGTCATATAGTAAGTTTGCAAATTCATTTCTAAGCTTAATGTATGAAAAATTCAATTCTAAACTTTTTGATTAAACCAATGTCGTTCTCAACCTTTAAGTGAAATTCAATCAAGTTATTTTGCCCAAATCTTGCTTGCAATTTCTGACGTGGTAATCCACTCATCATCAGTTATCTTATGAAATTCAATCAAGTTAGATCGCTAGTGGTAATCCACTAGCGATCTAATGTGGGCCACTTTTCACGAGATGACCCATTTTGTTTAAACACCGCATGGTAACATTCTTGTTTATTTGTTCTTTTGTTCTTTAGGATATAAAAAGAACAAAAATTCGTCTGATGATGTTAGTTAATTTTTTTATTTACTAGAATAGAAAAGTGGTTGGAGAGTGAATTTAGAACGGAAATAAGAAATAGAAAAAAGTAACTTCTTGTTTCTATAAATAATATATAAAAATGAGTCGGTTTCTTTCCTTTTCTTCTTCTTCCTCGCCACCCCTAGCTATCTACTAACCCCCGCATCTTTGCCCGATCCGCTGCCAATCGCTACCGACTGTCATCCACTACCTACCGTTCACCCTAGCTGTTCATCACTACCATTTGTTGCCACCGCCCGCCATCTGTCGCCCTACAACCAGCTAGATGAGGAAGAAGAAGAAAGAATAAAAAAAAAAAAGAATAGAAAAAAATGCATATAAAAAATATTTAAAAAATTAAAGGAAATTCTACGTCATAAAAAAACTTATGGGCTATACCAAATGCATTTATATTCTTTTTCTATTACAAGAATATAAATTTTGTATTGTTACTAAACACATTGTTTTATTTAGAAACTATTTCAGGTGATATAAATAAAGAATAATTAATTCTCAAAATAAATTATTTCCAAAAATAGAAATATTATTAAACGCACCCTTAATTTTTTTAATTTTCTTTTTTTTTTTCTTTTTCTCCATTTCTTCTTCTCTCTCTCTCTATTCCCTTGTTACTGCTCATCTTCTTTTCTTTATTTCTCGAGTCGCCGCTTCCCACCTGTGCGACAATTGCAACTGAAGTGACAGCATTGAGCAGGAAGCATGTATGCCAATGGACGAGACTCACAAGCATACTGATGATCCATTTCTTATACTTTAAAAAAAAAAAAAAAGTAGCGATTATCTGTTTAATTTTCTAACTATCCTAAGTGCGAAAAAGAAAATGAATCTCTTAATGCAACATTTATCACCGACCCATTCCATTCTAAGATTTCCTTTTTCTTAGATTCTGTCATATATATGAGATTTGTTAAGTAACATTATTGAAAGGTTTTCAAAGGGATGGAACGCTATATTTTGCCATTCTTAATATGAAATTTTGGTGATCCAGGCGGAAAAAGATCAGAGAAAGTTGGTCAGGAAATCCTCCCCATTAGGCGTAGTCATAGACTAAAAACTATTACTTAGTCATTTCTCCTTTTAAAATATAAAAGGGGGGAGAAGGGTGACTAGAACGGAGATTATCTACCCTAATATAGTCCACGCTTTGCATTGTGACTTCGGATATGACTTGAAGATCTTGATTTGAATTTTGATGGCAGAGGACTTCTTCATAATCGATCCTCCACGCTCTTATTCCCGATCGAACATTCCTTGCAACAGCTGAGTTCTGGATCCCTAGATTGGTGTGATGGCAAGGGAAGATGGCGGACACCAGAGAAGGGGAAGAGAGAGTGGTCTTTCGACGCAAGGGAAAATCCCATGATAAAGAAGGAGAAGGATTTGCTCAGCGAATTCTAGGGCTCCTCGGCTCAAGGCGGGCCTTCACTGGTACATGGCGATCTCCTTGACAACTGGAAGGATATGCTCTACGATATTTTGATCGATATTTGGCTGTGTTAGAAGATGCGAAAATAGATTATACGCGTTAACAACAGACGTCTGAACTACTTGGGCAGTTGGGCAACTTCAGCCGAGATTGATTCAGGTCTCAGGTGGACGCCTTTTCCGAAACACTTTGCAAATGCCCAGATGCCCTTAAGAGACAAGAAGGAGTATATGCTCCCAATATTGATGATAAAACATCGGAGGAAGAAAGATCTACCTTAAAAAGGCACTGCGAAACAGGGGAGGGAAGTTCTGTCATGGAAAGTCCTCCAAGGATTCAGGTTTGACCCAAAGAGGTGATCCGATCGGATTGCATGGTCATAAGGAGCAGCTGATCAGGTTGCTTCTTAAGGACAACTCTGGAACGACGGCATATATTGGTAAGCGGAGGGTCCTCAGATAACCTACTGGAGGTCCTTTCTAATGACGACTGTTAGTTTTTCCTTTTGTACATGAGCATTTTCCCCGAGAATAGTGAGATCAGTTGCAACAGAGTTTCTCGTCTATGGGCAGCAGAAGGATTTCTAACCGATCTAAAAGTAGTCACCCTCTTTTCAATGACATTCTTGATAGAAAGTGCATCCATCCCGTGGAATTAAGAAGTGATCGAGAGCTCTCCACATTCCGAGTGGATGACCATTTGCAAGAGATTTCTGCTTCCTTTTCTTATCATTTGGACCTATTAAGGACAACTAGTAGTGTGGGTAGCACCAACTGGCCTAAAAGACACATATCCGTCCAACGAGGAACAGTCGGATTTCTAATCGATCTAAAACTCTCTCAACTTCATTCTCTATTCGTGTTTAATCTCTCCTCATCCGATGCTTCGACAACGGGGACTTCTGATAATCCATTATTTCCATTCAAGTTTAAGCTTCTCAAGGTGTTGCATTGTTCGAGCTAATCCTTCTCAGGTACTTGAGCTTAAGGGATACCTTAATCGAAGAAATCCCAGCCTCCATAGAAATGCTTACGCATCTAGAATTTTTAGATCTTAAACAAAGCTTGGTCATTGAATTACCTAGGTTGAAGGACTGGAAAGAATCATCACGAGAAAGACCCCCTTGATGGAGAGTTACGAGCTAATTGGCTTCAAGGCATTGTGCAGAGAGTCGGAGGACCCAAGTGCCTAGAAAAGCTCTGTTTCGTGGAAGCAGACAGCCATTGAAAGATCTTGGGAATCTAACAAAAATTAAGACGGTTGGGAATCACCAAGTTGATTTAGGAACAAGGTGAGTTTTGCACTTCCCTTGAGAATTTAAAGTAGCTAAAGTCTCTCAATGTACATGCACTTTACAAAAACGAGATACTTGATCTCCTTGCCTCCCAAGTATTTTAAACATCTCTACTTACATGGCTATTTGGAGAAGTTGCCAGGTTAGATATTGTCCGGTAAATGTTTGACAGAGATCTTATTAAGAATGAGTCACCTGGAGGAAGATCTCCTTGTAACCCTCGGAAAATTGCCAAAGCTAGTAGAGCTGGAACTGCCTCTGGTTTATGATGGATAACAATTGGATTTCAAGAAAGGGCAGTTTCCAAAGCTCAAGATCTTGCTTGAGGAATTAGAAGAGCTCAGACCAATGAATTTGGAGAAGGGAACAATGATGTGTCTTAAAGACCTAACCATCAGTCGCCATGAATGGTTGGAAAGGTTACATCTGGCATCAAACACATCCCCACGATTCAAAAGTTAATGTTTTTTTTGAACTGTCTCATGAATTCTATGAGAAGGTATGAGTGGACCACAAGAAGGATGATCATCAAACTTTTGAACACATACTAGAATTATAATTTACACGATGGAGGGCCAGTCCTTGGAAAACCCGTACTTTCCCGCAGGTGAAGGATATGAAGGCTTCACAGGTGAACACTGAATGAAATCTCCCTCGTGTTTCAGAATGGTTGTACCAATGTAGAAATAAAAATGCTGTGTGACTGTGGATTTTGTATTGATGTTGTGTGTGCTGCTTGTTTCTAAATCCTGTTTGTGTTGTGGTGTTTTCATTTCACATTGCCGCTTTGCTTCTACTTTTTAAGAGCACTTCTTGTTTATGAATTGAGATTTTCCTGCAGAAGAATCAGGAAAAGTAAGACCTGAAAACATAATTGCAACACCCTTGGCTGGACTTAGGGAGTGACTCGCCTTAGGAGCTTTTTTGATTAAGCATTCACAAGAAGCTTTTGGCCCACAAAGCCCCTTGAGGAAAATTTGGGGTGTTTGGCAAGTTTTCCCAATGGGTCAAATCCATTTTCTTCATCTGAATCATCACCCCACCCAGCATACAGAAAAAAAGAAGAAATTATCCTCCTTGTTGTACTATTGTCTAGATTTTGTGCATCATTTTGATTTTGTTTGTTGACGCTCTTGTAAGCCCTTGAACTTGTCTGTTGAATTTGGTTTCATGCGTTAATCTAATGGATCTTGTTTTGGGGTTCTAGGAGTTGGAGCTTGTTGGAAATTGCAGCAAGGGACGACTAGAAAAATGGGATTGTCCGAGTCATTTCCAGCTTGCATTGAGGAACTATGAGGAATTGAGCGAGTTCCTGGGTTCTGTGACCATTGCTAATGGAGGAGCGTTGCCCAACATTCACAAAACTCTGTTGCCGGAGAAGATGGGTGAAGGGAAGGGAGACATTGAGTTTGCCTGTCAAGAGTTCTAAGGTGGTTTTTGTTTGTAGCTTGGGTCCTGTATCGGAGATTTTTCCATGGATGACTTCTAGTGCACATGTTTGAAAATGGGTTTTTGAGCTTCTCTCTTGCTGGGAATATTATGATATCTTAGCAGGATGATGTTTGAATCAAATCAAAGGGTTCCTTTTTGTTCGTGTTTTCGGATGTCAAGTAGACTGAAAATTCTATTCATGTGGTTGCATTACGGATGAGTGGATCTATTGATCTCGAACTTGGTCGGATGGTATCTTCACTGCTTGATGTGAATGTACACTAAATTGAGACTGAAACTAAAACTTGCATTCGTCACATGTAATGTATCGACAGGAGATGGAGGTAAGAAGATCTAGTGACTCGTTGTTCAGATGCTGGTAACGTCCAGTACCGCAGAGAAAGTGGAGATTAGTTTCACCTGCCATGACTAGACCGGCAAGGGTGGTCCTGTACTTCACATTTTCACTGTTCACTTCTTCAATTCTTCCTTGGCTTGATGCTAATGGAAACATCATCCAATGAAAATAAAACAAAGATTTTATCTATGTCTACCTTCGAGCAAATTTCTAGGCTCTAATCTTTGATAAAGTAGATTTCTTGCCCATCCCAGCCAAGTGAGAAATGGACCAAGTCTAAGTAGGACAAGGATTGTTGTCTACCAAGAAAAGCGATGGATGAATGCCCTCTGCTTTATTTAGGGAACAACCTTCGATGATACAATACTGCACCTGAACTCCAAGACCCCTGGCTCCCCCCGCCAAAGTACAGAGCTAACCAAAAAAGAGGGGCATTTCCACCCTTCCATGGCAATGTGATTATCGACTAAGACCAGATGCCTGACAGTCAACCTGTAATGGTCCAACGATTGAGGATGATCAGTTAACAGCTGAGAGTCATCTCAGTTATCCAACGGTTCATCAAGGACTCAACAATTTTGCCATGGTATCATCTGCTCGCGTTATTGTTGAAAGGCCCATAAAAGGGATCGGTATGGCCATGCGAGTTACTAGAATGTAACAACCATCCGATTTGGGTTCAATTAGAAAAGGTTGGTTATTATTTTGCCTATTAGTTTGGTATGGACAAGCTAAAATAAATCAAGCATTGAGATATTTTCAAGAACTCAATTGGATTTGAATTCTTAAAAATTACTACTAGATAGCTGATATGCAATGAGTAGATGTGATCATAGGTTGGGCGGTCTATCGGGGCAGAAGCATAAATGAGTAGGTTTGGACTTTGGTTTGCTCAAGCCCGGTACCATCTTATATTAAAGGATTAATAATTTGATTTCACATATAATCGGTCCACCCATGGATCGATCTGCACATAATTAGCACTGCCGCCGACTCTATTAAACTAGGTCCACCCCTCCAAAGCATTTCCCACGATTTGGGTTGCCTTTAGGGTCGCGGGGGGATGCCGCCTTGGTTTCAACCGCGGAGTGCTTAGTTCGACATTAGCTATCCAAGGCGGGATCATTCGGCTTGGGTCACGGACGAATCGACGTTTTGGATAATCGGTTTGTCTCTGATAAGTCTCTTGTGGTTCTGTCGTCGAATTGCCCGTCTCTGAGGGAAATTAAGTTTGGGCAATGTGGGTAAATTACTAGGAGGGGTATTGCTTCGTTGATGATGAACAGGCCTCACTGGCTCTCCTTGGCCCTGAATGACATGGAAGAGAGGGCGATTTTCTGTGAGGAGTTGGTGGATTCCTTTCATGACGCCGGGGGTTTTAGTAGTCTGGATTTCTCGGGCTCATTTATCTGGATGGGTTGTTGATGTCTGTCGCGGAGGCAAACGTTCCGCTACGGGACCTCTTTCTTTCGCATGCTCCGGGGTTTTCGTTCGACGGGATTCGGAATATCGTGCTAAAGCTCCGGGGTATCAAGGTCTTAGATTTGGAGGCAGTACATTTCCTTACAGATCCGCGACATGAGCATGATATGCAAAGATCTTCGCAGTCTGACCTGCATTAACATCAGTCACTGCTCCAATCTCAAGATGATGAGATTGTATAACCTCATGAGACAATGTCCCTTCCTGCAGCTAATCGAAAGGGAGAAGACGAACCTAAGGAAGGATGATGCTAATGAAAATGATATCATGGTGAATTCTCAAGTGAGGTCTCTTTGGATACCTTCTAAATGGTAAATTGACCAACGAATACCTCAAGAAGATCGGGTGTCATGTGCCCCAACTTGCAGTATCTTAATGCGGGCGATTGTTTGAAGATAACTGGGGACAGCATTTTGGATGTGCTGAAGAGCTGCCCTGAAATCAGTCATTTGGAGATCTGTGGTATAAAAAAGATATGGAATCTATGCATCGACTTGGAAGCGGAAGGCTTGAAACTCAACAACGAGCAACTAGCGGCATTTATAAGTAGATGTTGCCATCTCAAGGATCTCAACTTAATGCACTGTGTGCATCTGTCGACCAAAGGGGTAGAAAACGTGGTGAAGAATTGCAATACATCGAGGGAGATATATCTAATGAACTGCCAATAATGTACGTGACGATTTTCCATTTTCAGATTGGATGTTGTCTATGAGGCCATCTTTGAGGAGAATACTCCCACCTTGTGGATTAGTTTCATCCGAAATCCAAGACTTCTTCTTGCAGCGTGGGTTGTCTTGTCAATAATGATGGACTTCAAAGGGACAATTGATGAGGTAATTGTCTGCGAAGATGACAATGCCCGTGTATCTTTCTGTGGTAGAATGGTGTGTCGTTGTAGCTTCTTTCAATGTGGACCTCATTTTTATAGGACTCGCCATTATTCTGTAGATTGTTGTGGTTACTTGATACTTTGTCAATGGTTCAATAATCTCTTATTCATTGTACGGTCCAATACTCTTGATCTTTTCAAGTTTTTATTCTACCCTTTTATCGTTTTTAACAATTTTTGCGCCGCTTTTGTGATTTTGACTGTGGCTTTGTTTTCCACTTGTTTCATTTTTTGAAAAAGAAAAATAAGTTTTCTTTGGGGTGACTTTCGCTACTTCTTGAGCTTTGTTCTTGCTTCGTTGGTATCTCTAGCTTCCTAGACCTGTCATTTTCCTTGGGTCAATAACAGATTGTGTTCAGAGCAAGAAACGTGCCTAAATGTTTAAAGCTAGAAGTGTAGGTTTGTTTGCCTGAATAATTCCCAAACTCATACCTAGTGCTCGTGGAAGCCAATTCAAAGGCATAACTCGTATAGAACTAGTCAGTTTAATGTTGGATACCGGTGTCTCTCTTAAACTACTCATAACTGTATCAAACTTCAGTTACTTTTCATTTTCTTCCTTCTATACATGTACTTGATATGTGCTTCGGTGTTGGCAGTCTCGATAGATTGAAGCCATGAGCTTCAGCTTCATACTTGGATGGCACATCATCATAATCTCTTATAATCGATTCGGAAGCTGAGGATTATGATTTTTGTTTTAGTGTACGGTGGCATGAAGTTTGGATATCCACAAGTCCAGCTTGATATGTGTTCAGATAACTGATCTAATGGAAGCATATACTCATTGAAAAATCAAAACGAATGGATTGGGCAGCTCTATGGAAGAAATTCGTTGTCTGCGTAATTTGGTAGGTGCAATCTTCAGGAAGTTTGGAATTCTTTGCTACGTCTTACTTGTAACCATGGTTTCGCAATTAATGTAAGCTAGATGCTTCAGATGTGAGCACCTTTTGTGCTTCATTGTGCTCTTGTAGGTAATGAGTGGGCTTGGGCATGGTCGGAAAGGGCATTTCTCCATGCTCGGCCTCACACTTCGAGCATGTAAATTGCACGCGATCCTGCCCTGAGCTTGGCGTAGAAACTTCATTTTCATCCTTTCATTCATTTGGTGATGGCTTTAAATCCCCACGTCTGTCCTGGATCTTACTTAGTGCGAGTGCCGGTCCACGCACATATCCAAATATTATTACACAGCACGAGTGGATTTAAGGATTGCGAGTTTTTAAAGAGGTAAAAAATTAGGTAGGTTTGAACCTACTCAACTTTATATGGATCATCCATTAAAAGTTCTATATGGCTAAGTGAGGTTTGCAATTTTTCACAGTTGCCCTCTTTAATTCTACATATCTATAGACTATTTAATAAATATTGTGCGCACACATCAAATTTGACTCTATGAAACTTAGACGATTTTTGTTAGCAAAATCCCGTGACGTCACATTGATTATCGTTAATCAAAGTCTGTCAAATATGATGCCTTATGCTGCCTCTTTTAGGGGATTCCATATAGGTTGGTGCTTTAATACTTAAAAGAAATCTAAGATGGACAATGGCTAGCGAATCCAATAGCAACTCTCTAAGTACAACTGGTTGATCAGACGTGAACTTGTGATTCTTACGCTACTCAAACATTTTCTGCAGTTTTTTGACATCATCAGACCTTCCAATAGATTGATTGTTTCGCTCTTCTATCTGAAAGCTGCACTTCTCAAAGAGTTGTTGCCCATGTCCCGTTCTCTGTTGGAATTGCGTTTGAATCTCTGTTGCAAGATCGCAAGAGAACGCTTTCTGAGCAAGTCAAGAGCTTTTGCAGGCCTTGCAAGATAAGATTTTGATTGATTTAGAATTTGATTTCTGCTTTTTGCCCAAGTGTTTTCAGTTGTCTAAGTAGCCGTTTGCTCCTTTCAAAAATACAAATTTCACACGGAGATTCAGCCATCGTTTCTCATGATGTTTTGAAGTCTGAATGATACTAAAGCAAGAAAGCTAGTAAAGTAATTTTCTCACTAATATATAAAAAAGACAAACGACCCCAAACCTCTAATCGTGTTGTGTTTGGCCAAAATCTACAACATATAACGATAGAATAGAAGAGAAAGAACAACTAATTTTCGATGAAGTAACAAATCCAGCCAACGCTGGAATCTCGGTCCGATGGGACTGCTGGTGCCGGGGTGCAGACTAAAGAAATGAAATCCTCCGGCTCCGGCAACTCCTTTGACAAAGTGAAATGACAATCCCATTTCTTTGTGAAATAGCAAACTTGGGCTCCTTTCGCATGATTTGAAGCAAACTTGAAAGAAAAATCTCATGAGCTATCTCATGTCGAATGTGTGTGATCGATCCCACCGCGTCACACGGTCGTGACCAGCCGACTTCATCCCTTTGCCTTTTCTAATTAATCGGTTCTAACTCAAAGACGCTTCACTTCGAAAAAAAATAAAGGCAAGCAAGTCATAACTCCACCACCAAGATTTGTATCAAGATTCTTGAGGCGTGATTTCAACAGGTAGACAAGAGGATCATCATGATCTAAATCCTTATTCGTGGAAGGCAAGGGATGAGCCTCACCATGAGTCATAACGTTTATAACTCGTGGGTTGCGGTATCTTGAATCTTGAAGTCACTTTTTTTCTTGAAGAGTTTTATTAACAAGTGATATTGTGGCACTCGTTAGTTTATTTACATCAAAGACATATTAATAATTTCAAGAAAAACGATTTTTTTTTTTAATGATTTTTCAATAGACGTGTTAAATGTGAAGATAGTTCCAAGTAAGCCCAAATTTGAGTAATAAGGTCAGAAGCAGGGTTACCAGGGTACTCTTTGAAATCACTAGTAAAAGAGGATGCGTTCGGGTTGATTACATGGATTGTATGGATAATACAAAGATCATAGTCCAACTGCAGTAAGTAGTAAAATGCGACAGATGAAAGTGGAGAAAAATTGCACCGAGCCATACTTTTTTTTTTCGGATACTGACGTAGATAATGAATCTGCAAGAGAAGTTTAAGCGCGAAAACGACCTAGAATCGGCACACCACTTCGCGAAAATAGGCAAGGGGAATTCCACCATTAAATGAATATAAGCCTATGAAATAACAACCCCAAAGAGAAGATGATTCATGTTAGGAGTGTACATTAGTCTTGGTTTAACTAGGAACCAGACCAAACCAAAACCGAACTGGCTAGTCTTAGGTAACTACCACGACTTATTCCCATTTCCAAATTTTTAGAAACGAAAATAATCGATTCGATTTTTGATTCCTTGGGAGGAGTCGGACCGGACTTGCCTGGAGTGAAGCTTTTAAGCAAACTAGTGGAAGATGCATAAACTTGGGCTGGGGCTTGCATTTCGAGCTGCCCTTCTCTTTGAGAGAGAGGGGGAGTTTTTGAGTCTAAGAGATAACCTTCTAGATTCATTAAAAATTAGGAAAAATATTATCGAAAACTCTAAATTTTGCTCACCACACATCAATACTCCAAACTCCTTTCGTGTTACCAAAAATCCTAAATGTATACCGGTGTGAGTAAATTACCCTGCGTTTTTTCATCAAAAACCTCCAAACTTTGCCCACATTGCTAAATATAACATGCACTTACATTGTCACAATGGTATGCTTGGCTCCATTAAGCCGAACTTCACTGGGTCCATCGGGATAAGTCGATATTCAGAAGAAACGACACTGTACCAAAGTGTACTGTAACTCTAACAGCTTATTAAACAGCGTAATACCATGAGGACCGCTGAAGGTACTTCTTTTCCTTACTAGTAACCGTGTTCAAAGTTCAAACATCGAACTCCTTGGGCACATATTTCGAGCTCACTGGACATAAACTAGCAACATCTCCAAGCACACATAACCAAAGCAAAAATAGGTGGATGAGAGGCCGCAATGCATGGCAACGGCCAAGAAACTGAGCCATCATATCATAAACACGTGTTATGCAGACAGTAAGACCATAAACGATTCAAGAACAACGTCCAATTACCCCTAACAGAAGATTGATCTTGAGTAAGAAACGGGGATCTCAGTTTCCGCAAGGGAAAAACGACTAATGCCTCAGCACAAAAGTTTGCTTTGACTAAGTACCTGTTTTCACTCAAAGGCCCATTGGGTCTCACTTCGAACCTCTTCCTCTGTCTCGGGCGTGAAATCATTCTTGATACTGAACCTCTTCCTTATCTCCTCGGGTGTCCCACTCTTAGCTTTGTCAGCCACAGTCTGGCAGGTGAGATCCAGCAAGCCCTTGATGTTTAGATAATTGGCCGCCTATGACATATCAAGCGAAACACCACAGAGCACACGGATAAGTATTGCAGTCCTTAACGACACGAGACTTTAAATCAACTTCGCAAGTTCATGAGTTAAACCATGATGGTGCTGCAGAAATAGGCAAACCTCCTTATTCACAAAGCAAGAACCCCAAGTCATAAAGTCATTATCGCTTAAGAATGCAACTGAGATGAGTTCCGAAAATTGGTACTGAAATCTTCAAAAGCCATATGAAACAGAGAATCATCCACCACACTAATCAGCAAAATCAACATCAAACTCTCACACTAGCCGAGAAACGC
Source organism: Eucalyptus dawsonii (assembly GCA_016097615.1). NCBI lineage: Eukaryota > Viridiplantae > Streptophyta > Magnoliopsida > Myrtales > Myrtaceae > Eucalyptus > Eucalyptus dawsonii. The sequence continues at coordinate 21,414,282 of CM027879.1, read as the reverse complement.
CTAGACAAGGCGAAAAAACAATATCACCGCACAAAATCTCCCACGAAACCCAAACTCTACGCGAGATTCCACAACCGAAGAGTGGGTAAGGGAAAGACCACTGACCAGGATGAGATCGAAGAGAGTGGCCTGGTCGACCTTGACGAACTCAGCATCCCAGGCCTTGAGGTCGTCGCCGGCGACGGAGGAGTCGCGATCGGTGTTAACGACGTGCTTCTTGCAGTAGTTGATGACCTTGGAGAGGAACTAGCCAGTGACGTTGAAGAGGATCTTGAGATGAATTACAAAAAATCGTACTGAAATCTTCAAAAGCCACATGAAACAGAGAAAAACAATATTACCGCACTAAATGTCCCATTAAACCCAGACTGAGATTCCTCGACCGAAGAGTGGGTAAGGGAAAGACACTGGAGAGGATCCCGGTCCTTGAGGTCGTCGCCGGCGACGGAGGAGTCGCGATCGGTGTCAACGACGTGCATCTTGCAGTAATCGATGACCTTGGAGAGGATCTTGCCGGTGACGTTGGGGAGGGGGATTTCTTTGGCGGGGACGTCCATCTCCTCGATCATTTGATAAATGGTACGGGACTGCAGAGCCACCGTCTCCTTCACCTCGAAGGTCTCTCCGTCCGAGCTCTTGAGGATGATGATATTGTCAGTCGACGACATGGTTTCTCTGCACAGATTTTCTCGAGAGAAGAGGAAGAAAGACGATGCAATTGCAGTGAAGTCTTTGAATATGAAGCTCTTGATTTGACATTTATCACCGACCCATTATGTACCTTTAGTAAAGGTTTTCAAAAAAAATTTATTGGATTTTTCATATTTATAATAACTATTATGTACCTTTAGTAAAGGTTTTCAAAAGAGTGAAACGCTGTTTTTCATGTCTTTGCGATTTACATGGTTTTCAATTTTTTCCTTGTAATATGTATCTAAAAATTTTCTCTTGGATTTTTTTTTTCTTGATATGAAAATCTGGTTGTGTAGGTGGGAAAAGAACCGAGAAAGACGGCCAGGAAAATAACGAGATGAAGACATGTGGCGCTTGTAAGAGGGCCGCCTCTCGATCTAGGGGTGAGCAGTTCCTGGTTCCGATTCGGTTCCGTCCGGAACCTGAAACCTACCTTGGGGTACAGATTCCTCAATTTTTGGAACCTAAAACCTACTCGTTAGAATCGGAGTGGCCGCGGAACGGAGGGCGTCGCGTGGATCAGGTCCTGGAAAGCAGGAGATTGGAGACGGCGCCGGGAGGAGGCGCTCGTTGAGAAAGAAAATGAGGATTCTAGAGAGAGAGAGAGAGAGCAATCCAAGAAACCCTAGGCGATTCGGAACCGGAATCGGAAAGAGAAGAGAGGGAGAGAGAAGAAAAGAAAAAAGTTGGGGGGGCAAGAAGTGACGTGAGGAGGGAAAAGGGGAGAAAAGAAAGAGAAAAAAGAAAAGGGGAAGGGGGAAGTATCCACAGAGGGGGGAAATCATGTGGGCGCGGGGAGGGGGGGGTTCCGGTTCCAGTTCCGGTTCCGGTTCTCATAAGAACAGGGAACCGGAACCGGGAACCGAACCGGACCCTCCGGTGCGGTTCTCCGGTTCCCGGTTCTATCCGGGAACCGTGCTCACCCCTATCTCGATCTGTCATCCTCTCATGAAGCATCATTTTTTAAAATATAAAGGGTGGATACGGGGGACGAAAATTATCCACCCCACATGTGCTCCACTTTGGTGGCCACGTCAATATCAAACCTTAATTAATTTTTTATTTTGGCTTAGCATCATTGATTTGTGCAACATTCCCATTGCAAACATTGACGAAAAAAGAAAAACTTCTTAAATGAAACATAAAAATCTAGTTTATAAGACATTTAAAAAGCCGTGGGTGATGACATGAACAAGTCAAAGTCAAGCAATGCAACGAAAATGACAAGTCGGCTCTCTCCTCAACTAGTGAGGTGCAGCTATATTGACGTAGACGCGTGATTCGTACATGTCTATGCACGAATCGGGAGTAGATTATCAAACTAGTCCTTAACAGCATCATATTATACGGTCGAGCTTTTAAAGTAATGACTTGATGAATCGAATCATTTAGCATTTTGAAATTAGTTGAGTTACATCCTCTAGCATTTTGATTTCGAGAGTCATCTGCTCCACCATTGTCGATGGCCCCACAAAAAAGCGAGGGAGGTACACAAATAATGAAGGAAGGGGCCACATATATCAATTAGGTTTTGGAAAAGTTGGAGTGGATTGACAAATCTACTGTGTATGAAATGATAAAGATGAACCACTTCCACAAATGAATACAAACATCACATGATGGATGAATAATTGAATTCCAAGGACGATAAATAAAAGCATCGTTGACCAGCGATGAGCAAATATTTTGAGTAGCGAATATGTTCACTAAAGGTTAATCGGGTTGTCAGATTTGGTGGAGCAAGATTCACGTGGAAATCATCATTATTTCCATATCAAAATTTAGTTTAGTATATGTACTCTCATGTACGATAATTTCTCACTCATAATAGAAATCTGTGATTCAGAGTATGTTAGAAAAAATCAATGCATACATAGCTTTTAAATATATTTAAAAGTGGAGGAGGTACACCAATAATAGAGGAATGGGCCAAATATATTAATTAGGTTTAGAAAAGTTGGAGTGGACCGACAAGTCCACTACGAAGTGATGAAGTTGGACCACAAATTCCATAGACAAGTATACACTTCATGCATTATAAAAAGAAAAACAATTTCTGAGGACGATAAACAAGAGCAGCATCGACTAGCAATGGGCAAGTATTTTGAGTAGCTAGTATGTTCACTAAGTTCAATCGGCCTATCAGATTTGGTGGAGCAAGATTCACATGGAACTCATCACTATCTCCGTACCAAAATTCAGTTTAGTGTATATGCTACTCTCATGTATGACAATTTCTCATTAAGAATAGGAATCCATGAGCCAGAGTATGCTAGAAAAAAATCAACGCATACGTAGCTTCTAAATATATTTAAAATTGGAGGAGGTACACCAATTAGAGAGGAATGGGCCACATATATTCATTAGGTTTATAAAAGTTGGAGTGGACCGACAAGTCTACTATGTACGAAGTGATGAAGTTGAACCATAAATTCCACAAATGAATATAAACTTCATGTGATAAAAAAAATAATTGAGTTCCAAGGACGATAGACAAAAGCAGCATCGACTAGCAATTGGCAAGTATTTCAAGTAGCCAGTTCGTTCACTATGTTCAATTGGGCTATCAGATCCGATGGGGCAAAATTCACGTGGAACTCATCACTATTTCCGTAACAAAATTTAGTTTAGTATATGTACTCTCATGTATGACAATTTCTCGTTAAGAGCAGGAATCTATGAGCCATAGTATGCTAGAAAAAAATCAGCGCATACATAGCTTTTAAATATATTTAAAAGTGGAGGAGGTACACCAATAATAGAGAAATAGGCCACATTTATTCATTAGATTTAGAAAAGTTGGAGTGGACTGACAAGTCCACTATGCATGAAGTGATGAAGATGAACCACAAATTCCACAAATGAATGTAAACTTCACATGATAAAAAAATAATTGAGTTCTAAGGACGAAAAACAAGAGCAACATCGACTAGCAATGGGCAAGTATTTTGAGTAGCTAGTACGTTCATTAAGTTCAATCAAGCTATTAGATCTAGTGGAGCAAGATTCTTGTGGAACTCATCATTATTTCTATACCAAAATTTAGTTTAGTAAATATACTACTCTCATGTATGACAACTTTTCATTAAGAATAGTACTCCATGAGCTAGAGTATGCTAGAAAAAATCAGCATATACATATCTTTTAAATATGTTTAAAAGTGGAGGAGGTACATTAATAATAGAAGAATGGGCCACATATATTCATTAAGTTTAGAAAAGTTGGAGTGGACAGAAAAATCCACTATGTACGAAGTGATGAAGATTAACCACAAATTCCACAAATGAGTACAAACTTCACATGATGGATAAATAATTGAGTTCGAAGGATGATACACAAAAGCAGCATCAACTAGTAGCCAGTACATTCACTAAGTTCCATGGGGCTGGCAAATCCGATGGAGTAAGATTCACATGGAACTTATCATTACTTCTGTACCAAAATTCATTTTAGTATATATACTACTCTCATGTATAATAATTTCTCATTAAGAACACTAATCCATGAGCCAGAGGATGCTTAAAACAAAATCAGCCTACACATGGCTTTTAAATACATTTCTTTTTTTTAGGGAAAAAAATTACTTTTACTAGTAACTACATGCTCGTAGACTAAACTGCATAAATTTTTATCTACATAGAATCTACCCCACTCAAAACTGCATTCATTTGTGCCGATATATGAACTAATCGTGTCAAAACGTTATTATTATTATTATTCTTTTGTGCTTATTACTTGGTCAATACTTTAGCAAAATTTCCAATGTCGACAAGATGATGCTTCTTGTTAAGGATGTTAATGTTCGATTCAGAAGAAGGAATTGGCTTTTGCAGCCATTTTAAAGTTGAATGCGACTGGCAAAACACAACTACAAAGCCCGATTCCTTTGAAGCTTGAGAAGTGTAAATGAAGAGGAGGCTTTACAAAGCAGAAAACGAAGGAGATGCGACTTCAATTACTGCACCTTGTGAGCGAACACGGAGGAAATTCTTCTGCTGACCATATTGGGGGAGCAACTTTCCCTGCGACGCCAATGAACTCCAACTCTTTTAACCATAATATTCTCACGGGTTCAAAATTCACGTGCAGACCCGATCCTCGGAGAGCATGGACATCTCTATTGGGCCTGTCAAGCCGCCAAGCAAATCCTTTGACCCAATAATGATCCACAATAAGCAACTGTATTTTAGCCACGGATGAAGCATGCCAGTAGACGAAATAAAGTCAATTTATCTCCTCCGAAACCTTATAAAATTAGTTCTCATGTTTGTAAGTACACACAAGCGATGTCAGATCCAGAAACCAAGCAGCGAATCCCGTATAAATCAATATAGATATTACTTTTAATACACTTGGTATCGTTACCAATGACAGAGCACGGTAATAGGTTATAAGACATATCATATTGAATGTAAAAGCTTATATGTCTGTACCAAGCTGCAAGTGGCATCATATGTGACTTTTAAAAATATATGTTTTCATCGGTAAAGACATGCTTGCAGACTAAAATGCATGAGCTTTTATCTGTACATGATATACACCAATCAAAATTATGTTCATTTGTGTCAATACATGAACTAATAATGTCATAATGTTTTCGTGGGCTAATGACATGGTCAATAAATTTAAAGAATTTCCAATGTCAACAAAACATTGGTTCTGTTAAGGATGTTGATGTTCGATTTGGAAGGAGTTGACTTTCGTGGCTGTCTTAAAGCCGAATGCAATTATGAAGCCCGAATTTGCTTCGGAGTGAAATTAAGAGGTGGCTTTACAAAGCAGCAACTGAAAGAGATGCAACTTCTTTGCTTGATATGACGTCATTCGACTACACCATGTTAAGAATGAAACTCAGAAGATTTGACGAGCCCACCAGCAAAAGGAATTGCAAGCGAATCACATAATCTAAACGACAATTTTGTTTTGCTCTGAAAGCTATTGGATGATCCATTCCATCAAACATCATTATTTTTGTTCACTTTAGTTAGGCATCAAGTGCCACGTTTGTCGACAAGCTGGTAATTCAACAGCATGCCAGTCATCTAACCAAGATACACAAATATCAATTATTAGGGAATATATATGTATAGCACCACTATGTGTAATTGCTAATTAGGTGATATGGTCCATGAATCATATTCAGAGCCTAAATTAATTGCATTGCACCAATGCCAAAACAAGAACTTAAGCAACTAATAAAAGAGGAAATGTTACAAAAGCAAAATAGTGGTAATACCTAGCTAGCTCAATCAATAGTTTACCATTGAGGATAGATGATCAGAGAACACTTCTGGGAATTGATTAGTCCATGATCTATTGATAATGATTAATGGGGAATACATGTCAACGTCCCTTAACTAGTAATATTCAGATATTCACATATAAACACATGCCGGTTGTCCTATGTGATACCACCAACGCTAACATGGACAATTTTTATAATTTTTTATAAATTTTTTTTTTTATGTCGGCAAGGGTCATCAGTGACCCTTGTCCATCACAAAGGCCTTGCCTAGACTAGGTGAGGGCTGTCTTGCTCGTTGCCAATGAAGTTGCGAAGGCCTTGGGCGAGGCTATCGTGGCTTCACCAATCACTAAGGTGAGGGCCTTTGTGGCCTCGCCAGCCACAAGTGAAGCAACCTTCACTTGTGACCAATGAGGTCGCTACTTAATCACAGATAAAGCAAAACCATTATTGTATTAATATTTTTCAGAAGATCAATCATATGCATTGTCAATATTAGTAGTTATAGCAACCATTAGCTCCATAAGCTCCAACTCACTTTAAGCACCATCTATGTCAATTACTTCACTAGCGCCCGTTACCTCAAAAGTTGTAGTTACAACTCTATTTTTAGCTAAGCACCATCCAAATTCGTATGAATATTGCTAACAACACTCCTAGCTAGAAGTAATGGCAAATGTAATTTCTCTATTGATAACACGTAAATTTAATTCCGAGCACCACAACTTATCGTAACCTAGAAACATGCACTTTCTTACCCTTCCATTGAGTTTACCATCACTCATCGAACATAATATGTGCATATAAGTAGGCTAATAACAAAATAATCAGTAATGTTACATGACCACACTTTTTCAAGAGTCCGACATCCAATCGCAATTGATGGGGATTTATTCATTTGGGAGCTCACCTTACTAGGCGCATCCACTAGGAATCTTTTAGCCATATTAGCACTAAAGAGCATTTTATGGGCCGTCTCTAGTAATATTTTACTTATCAACTCAGCAACATATTGTGATTCACTAGTAATAGAACAGTGTCTCACTATGTCTTACTTTAGGCAAAATTCGTTTAATAACTCCAAGCATAACTCCGTGCTACTGCCAATCCGCACATGCTGGATCATTTTGCTAGTCTTCTTTTCGATCAAAGCTCTCAATTGTTTGATCCTAACAATAGCATCAAGCTTGTGCTTAATCACAAACACTCGGGTCTTTATGGAGTAGTCATCTACAACTATTAATATAAATTTGGCACTATTTCACAAAGGAAACCGTGATAACATACAGACTTCCAAGTGAATTAACTCTACAATCTCCCTGATTTTTCTAATAGTTTTACTGAACTAAACTTTCTGTCATTTACATAAGTCATAGGTCCTGCATACATTTAGTTTGCCGCAACATACCAAGTAGATTTCTTTCCCTTAGAAACTTCAGCCTTCTCTCCTTAATGTGCCCCAAATGCACGTTCCACAATTCAGACTCTAGAATAGATACATTCGACGTTTCCACAGTGAAAAACCGTCACTATCTCACCTCGAAGCTCATGCTCGTCACTGTGCTTCATTCATGTCTTCGTGCCCAGCCTCACACTTAGAGCAAAGAAATTTCACACTTGAGCTTGGCGTAAAGATGTTCATCCTCTCATTCATTTTGTTAAGGATTCAAATCCCCGCGTGTTTGTCTTGGCTCTTACTTTAGTGGGAGTTCTAGTCCATATGCATATCCAAATATTATTACCCAACACGAGCGGATTCAAGGATTGCGAGTTTTCAAAAAAGCAAAAAAGTTAGATAGATCTGAACCAAGTCAACTTCATCTAGATCATCCATTAAAAGTTCTGTACGTCTAACTGAAGGTTGTATTTTTCCACACTAGCCCTCTTTTGTTTGACATATCCATAGACTATTTAAGAATTCACGTGCTTTGACTCTATGAAACTTAGAAAATAGATGTAGGAGAAAACAAGACAAACTTAATTTAAGAAAAACAAAATCTCACAACTGATAGGACTATCGTGTTACGGGTCCCATTCAGAGACTTGATCACGGCTTTATTGCTTATATCCGTGATTGTTGCTCTTAGCAAAATACCAGGTGTAACATTGATTATTATCGATCAAAGTTTGTCAAATATGCTGCCTTATTTAGGGAATTCCATATAGGTTGGTGACTACGGCTATATTACCTAGAGGAAATCCAAGATGGTCAATGGCTAATGAATCAAATAGCAACTCTCTAAATACAACTGGTTGATCAGACGTTAACTTGCGATTCTTACTCAACTCAAACATTTTCTCCAGTTTTTTGGATTCATCATGCCTGCTACTGGCTGGTCTGCTTAACTTACTTGGATCTTGAAAGCCGCACTTCTCAAAGAGTTGTTGCCAATGTTCCGTTCTCTGTTGGAATTGCGTTTGAATCTCTGTTGCAAGATGGCAAGAGAACACTTTCTGAGCAAGTCAAGAACTTTTGCAGACCTTGCAAGATAAGATTTTGATTGATTGAGCATTTGATTTCTGCTTTTGGCCCAAGTGTTTTCAGTTGTCTAAGTAACTGTTTGCTCCTTTCAAAAATACAAATTTTCACACGGAGATTCAGCCATTATTTCTCATGATATTTTGAGGTCTGAATGATACTTAAAACAAGAAAGCTAAAAAAGTAATCTCTCACTAATATAAAGAAAAGACAAACGACCCCAAATCTCTAATCGTGTTGTGTTTGGCCAAAATCTACAACATATAACGATAGAATAGAAGAGAAAGAACAACTAATTTTTGATGAAGTAACAAATCCAGCCGACGCTGGAATCTCGGTCCGATGGGACTGCTGGTGCTGGGCTGTAGACTAAGGAAATGAAACCCTCCGGCTCCGGCAACTCCTTTGACAAAGTGAGATGACAATCCCATTTCTCTGTGAAATAGCAAACTTGGGTTCCTTTCACATGATCTGAAGCAAACTTGAAAGGAAAATCTCATGAGCTATAACCCTGTTTGTATCCTTCCCTCCTGTCGAATGCGTGTGATCGATCCCACCGTGTCACACGGTGGTGAGCAGCCGACTTCATCCCTTTTCCTTTTCTAATCAATGCCCATGGGAGAGTCATTTATTAAGGTGTACATTTCATTTTGGGTTCAAGTGATCATGGGTTCTAACTCAGAGACACTTGCTTCACTTCGTAAAGAAATAAAAGGCAAGCAAGTCATTATTCCACCACCAAGATTTGTATCAAGATTCTTGAGGCACGATTTCAACAAGTAGACAAGAGGATCCTCATGATGTAAATCCTGATTCATGGGAGGCAAGGGATGAGCCTCACCATGAGTCATAATGCTTATAACTCGTGGGTTGTGGTATCCTAAAGTCACTTTTTTTCTTGAGGAGTTTTATTAACAAGTGATCCTGTGGCACTCATTAGGTTATCTACATCAAAGACATATTAATAGTTTCAAGAAAAACAATTCTTTTTGATGATTTTCCAATTGACATGTTAAATGTGAAGGGAGTTCCAAGTAAGCTCGAATTCGAGAAATAAGGTTAGAAGCAAAGTTACCGGGATACCCTTTGAAATCATTAGTAAAAGAGGATGCATTCGGGTCGATTACATGAATTGTATGGACAATACAAAGATCATGGTCCAACTGCAGCAAGTAGTAAAATGCGACAGATATGAAAGTAGAGGAAAATTGCACCGAGCCATACTTTTTTGCGGATACCGATGTAGACAAAGAATTTGCAAGAGAAGTTTAAGCGCGAAAATGACCAAGAATTGGAGCACCACGTGAAAATAGGCAGGGGTAGGCAGGGGGAATTCCACCATTAAATGGATATGAGCCTATGAAATAACAACCCCAAAGAGAAGATAATTCATGTTAGGAGTGTACATTAGTCTTGGTCCAACTAGGAACCAGACCGGACTGAAACCGATCTTGTCAGTATTAGGTAACTCTCACGATTGATTCCTATCCAAATTTTTAGAAACGAAAATAATCAATTCGATTTTCGGTTCCTGGAGAGGAGTCGGACGGAACTGGCTTGGAGTGAAGCTTTTAAGCAAACTAATGGCAGATGCATAAACTTGCACTGGGGCTTGCATTTCGAGCTGCCCTTCTCTTCGAGAGAGAGGGGAAGTCTTTGAGTCTAAGAGATAACCTTCTAGATTCATTAAAACTTAGAAAAATATTATCGAAAACTCTAAATTTTGCTCATCACACATCAATATCCCCAAATGTATGCCAGTGTGAGTAAAATACCCTCCATTTTTTCATCAAAAATCTCCAAACTTTGCCCACATCGCTAAATATAATATGCACTTACATTGTTACAATGGTATGATTGGCTCCATTAAGCCGAACATCACTGGGTCCATCGGTATAAGTCGATATTCAGAAGAAACGACATTGTACCAAAGTGTACTGTAACTCCAACAGCTTATTAAACAGCGTAATACCATGAGGACCGCTGAAGGTACTTCTTTTCCTTACTAGTAACCGTGTTCAAAGTTCAAACATCAAACTCCTTGGGCACAAATTTCAAGCTCACTAGACATAAACTAGCAACATCTCGAAGCACACATAACCAAAGCAAAAATAGGTGGATAAGAGAACGCAATGCATTGCAACGGCCAAGAAACTGAGCCATCATATCATAAACACGTGTTATGCAGACAGTAAGACCATAAACGATTCAAGAACAACGTCCAATTACCCCTAACAGAAGATTGATCTTGAGTAAGAAACGGGGACCTCAGTTTCCGCAAGGGAAAAACGACTAATGCCTCAGCACAAAAGTTTGCTTTGACTAAGTACCTGTTTTCACTCAAAGGCCCATTGGTTCTCCCTTCGAATCTCTTCCTCTTCCTCTTCCTCGGGCGTGTATTGATTCTTGATACCGAACGTCTTCCTTATCTCCTCGGGTGTCTTCCCCTTAACCATGTCAGCCAGAGTCTGGCAGGTGAGATCCAGCAAGCCCTTGATGTCCAGATAATTGGCCGCCTATGACATATCAAGCGAAACACCACAGAGCACAAATAAGTATTGCAGTCCTTAACGAGACGAGACTTTAAATCAACTTCGCAAGTTCATGAATTAAATCAAACCTCCGCATTCACAAAGCAAGAACCCCAAGTCATAAAGTCATTATCGCTTAAGAATGCAACTGAGATGAGTTCCTAAAAAATGGTACTGAAATCTTCAAAAGCACATGAAACAGAGAATCATCCACCGCAATAATCAGCAAAATCAACATCAAACTCTCACACCAGCCGAGAAACGCCTAGACAAGGCGAAAAAACAATATCACCGCACAAAATCTCCCACGAAACCCAAACTCTACGCGAGATTCCACGACCGAAGAGTGGGTAAGGGAAAGACCACTGACCAGGATGAGATCGAAGAAAGCCCCTTGGTCGACCTTGACGAACTCAGCATCCCAGGCCTTGAGGTCGTCGCCGGCGACGGAGGAGTCGCGATCGGTGTCAACGACGTGCATCTTGCAGTAGTCGATGACCTTGGAGAGGATCCCGCTGGTGACGTTGTGGAGGGGGATGCCGTCGTCGGGGAAGTCTTTTTCCTTGAACATCTGATCAATGGTACGGGACTGCAGAGCCACCGCCTCCTCCACCTCGAAGGACTCTCCGTCCGAGCTCTTGAGGATGATCTTGTCAATCGACGACATGTTTTCTCTGCACAGATTTTCTCGAGATAGGAAGAAAGACGATTCAATAGCAGCGTAACCCCGACGGCCTGGGGGAATGTCTTGGAAGATTCCCCCGGTCAGGACAGGTCCCCCTATTATTTTTTATTACCCGACCCAAATCCGACCTCACCAATCCCCCCGTTTCACAAGTCTAAGGGTAAGCATGGTCAAAGGTTGGTTAGCCACCCCCTAACCCTAAGCCGTCAAATCCGGTGTTGGTCCCGATTTTAAACAGGAGCCAAGCTTATTAGCGCAGGGCAAAGGACGACCGGCAAATGGATTGATCCGGTTAAGCTCCTTCGGACTCAAATCGATAATTTTTTTAAATGCTTATTTTTATCTTTCATAAAAGCAAACCTATAAATTCAAATTACACATTCATCGACAATGATCAGATTATGCAACTAAAGCGTAAATACCAATACATATTTAGTAAATTTAAGATGACATAATAATAGAAATTTAAATTTCTTACCGTTCATCGAAATATGGAACAAGATGGAAAATTATTGTAATCATCTATCTTTAATATTCATAATATCATATGCAAAAAGCGTTTTCCTACATTTGATCATGTAGAATCCACTCAACCAAAAAATGAGCTTCACACCACTTGACTAACAAATCGCGTGTAGCAATCGATCTTATTCTACTCTTCAAAAACTTCTACCATTTGACACAAATTGAAAAACAAAGTACAGCGAATTAGTAAAATACAATTAAACTATAAAAAGTTCAAAATACTAAATATAAACCATGAATATATAACTTAACATCTTGTTAATTCACTTGAACTTCTAAACATCTAAAAACAAAACAAACGACATATAATTATTACTCAACAAAAGTTTTAAATTGAAATTACTATTAGTATTATTGATAGAACATCTCAATATAATATAATATAATATAATAGACATTTTACTTAGATTTGAATATATAAAAGAATTATAAATAATATAATATAATATCGGGGTTGGTCAGGGGTTGGGCCAATGACCAAAACTTCTTAGGATCAAGCCGCCATGATGTTGGTCGCAAATTCAGGGGACGAAGGACCAGCCCGTCCCCTTGGAGAACGGACCCGGGCCGTAGGGTTAAGCCCGTCAAAGGAGGCTCATCAGTCAACCTGAGGCAGTTGCTCACCTTTTTTAAGTCTAATTTTGACGAGATTCAAAATTCAGTTCATATTTATAATTCGGTCATTGCAGTCACTCATATCATAACGTGCAAATCAGTTAGCCCATCATAATTTTAAATATTTAAGCTGTTAGATAAAAATTTAATTAAAAAATATGATTTATTATAAGTAGTGCTATTTTCACAACACTTACCAGTATACTCTCCTCTTTCCCACTCTCTTCAATTAATTATTTTTTCTGTTATCAGGCTAACCCATTTCTTTTCTTATCATGCTAACCCACGAAACTACTTTTTATTTCTATCATCTCTCTTATCTAATCAGCTTCATGCAGTAATTGGACAATTATGTTCATTTTCCTTGCGGTACACTGAAGGACCCTGGTGGTGTGAGCGTTGCTGATTGTACTATTGAATGAGCTCTTTCTTTTGGTTATTGATGCAGACGCGGAGGAGTGGTTCCAGTTGGTTGTATCTTGTTATTCAATAGGTGCAACATACAGATCAAATGTGCCAAAACCAGATCAAACTCAGGGAGAAAATGCTCTTGCTTGATTTCTTTCGAAAGCAGAGTCATATTGACTTGTCAAATGCTTTAAATCATCTGCAGATGTTGCTGTCAAAGTTAATAATCTTTTCAGGTTATTGTGCCAATGACTTCAATGAAGAGGATTGGGACTTCGTATTGTCCGTGACAAGGTTTTGAATTCAATTAGTAGTTGTAATCATGAAGTATGTTGTAGAGAATGTAATAGCATGAAGCACTGAATTTTATTTGTATCTCAATTGGGCAGTGTTGTTTTTTAGCTGGCATTTCAATTGTAACTCAACCCAGATTGACCCGACCCGACCCGCGTTTTCGTTTGGGTCATATGCTATTCTGGTCAAAGAGAATACACACCTTGGTCAAGTTGAGTTGGGTCGGGTCAAGTTGCATGGAAACCCAACTCAACTCCATCCATTGACACCCCTAACTCCAGGTATAAATATGATTATAACACAATTGGTTTTTTAATAACTATTGGGGAAAAATTTATGCAAAATACTAAAATATGTTATTTTTTATGTCTATTGTGACGTACTTATTCTAAACCATTTTCTTAATATAAAAATCTCAAACTTGCACATGTTTGACAAATTTGTGGATGATGGTGGGCACATGATGATGATAAGATGCCCACATGACTTAAATAAAATAAAAATAATGTTGTTTTGACCGCAAAATCATATTATGAAATCATAATTGACAATAAATGTGTCATATTGATACAAATTTGGGGTTTTTAATATTGCAAAAGAAAGTTTAGAATAGATGTGTTACAATGGCTATAGTTAGGGTTTTTAACAGGATGGGTCGCTGTTTTGAAATATCTAAATCTTAATTAGCTAGTTTGAAAGAACAATTTGATTATTTTCGTTCAATTGTATTTTTTTTAATTAGCAATTTATATTATAAGAAATACAACTTATATAATAGACTTTTAAATTCGTGGTCTATATATTAATTGTCAATGATAAAAGTAATAGATTTCCCTCATTTAATAACACAATGCAATATTGTACTACTATACACAGATTATGCAAAATAGTTATCTGCATCCTCGATGAAACATTATCATTTGCATTTCTCTTATAAGATGGTAGGGCAACTTTTGGCCCATCATGCCCGATTAAATGTGAACTGGGCCGAATATTTAATATAATTATATGTCTTGTAGGTTGCAAGTGGGCTTGGGCATGGCCAGTCGGGCCATATCTCCGAGCCCAGCCTAACCTTCTTCGAGCATAGAAATTTCACGCGACCCTGCCGTAAGCTTGCCATAGAAATTTTATGTTCATCCTTTCATTCATTAGGTAAAGGATTCAAATCCCCACAAGTTGTCTTAGATCTTACTTAGTTCGAGTGAAGGTCCGCGAACATATCGTGGGAGGGAAGAAATATTTTAAGTGACCAGCGATGATGTGGATAATTTAATAATATATTTTATTTTTAAGACTCAATTAGTAAAATTGAAAAATTTAAAACTGAATCAGAAAAAAAAAAAATGCAATAAGGTGGTGACTTTTTGAATAAGTTTCTAGGCAAAAAGTTAGATAGATGTAAACTTACTCAACTTTCCATTAGCCTTCAAGTAGAAAATGGACACGTCTAAATTGAGTTTGCATCTCACCGTACTAGCTCACTCTACTTTAACATTTCTGTAGACAATCCAACCCATCATATGCGCACACATAGGAACTAAATCCTAATTTTTAAAAAAACGCCAAGGACTATGCCGATTTTCAAAAGATCTAGAAAGCTGATATGATGAGGTCATGGCTGAATTGCTTGAAGATATGCAAGATGGTCACAACGGCTAGCACATCTAACAGTGACGCTCTAAAGAGTAAAGACCACTGGTTTTTCAGACATGAAATTCGCCATTCTTACACAATGGCTTCATGAATTTGTCTGATATGCAGGCTCGTATACATGGCTCCATTTTTTGTGGCTGGAAAGGCTGCATATCTCCCAATTCAAACTCAGAAGACCGTTGGGGAGTTCACCTGAGACACCGAATGGGATTGGGTCAGGACTTCAAAGCAGTCAGCATTAGTCTCGTTTGGTTAAAACCAAATGCGCCTAAGTTTGCTCTCATTGACGGGCCAGGCCTCCTCGGTAGGCTGCAAACCTTTGATAGGATAAAGAAATGGAGCTTGTGATGATGGAAGGTCGGGTTTTACGCAAACTGGAAGATGAATCAGAAGGTCGTCTAGCCTTCGATGGCTACTTTCCAAAGCAAATGTGGGGGCATTTTCTGCAGTTTTTTGGCTTCATCAGACCTGCTAGTGGCTGGTCTTCTTGACTTGCTTGGATCTTGAAAGCTGCACTTCTTAAAGAGTTGTTGAAACTGTCCCGGTCTCTGCTGCAATTGCGTTTGAATCTCCATTGCAAGATCGCGAGAGAACACTTGCTGAGCTAAGATAAAAAGCTTTTGCAGACCTTGAAAAATCTTTGTTTAACTTGTATTGGTGACAGTTGCTCGTGCACTGGTCCTCCTGCATTAATTCGTTTGCATTGAAAGATATTTACTTTTCGAAAAACAAATTGACAATATAAGCATCACTAGATTTGGCAATTTAATTCAGTAAAATTATGTTAAAATCAGCTCACGAAATTTGCTTAGGCAATGATATAATCCTAGTGTATTTGTATTTATTTGTCTGTTTGAAAATAATTTTGTCTCTCACTTTTTTTTCTTCAGATTACAGCTTACATATTTTAACTTACATATAATCCAAAGCACCCTGAAACCTTCCGAAATCACAATTTTAGCTAGATAGATTCACAAATGTAATTTTTACAATATTCGGGGAAGCTGAAAAGGTAATTTTCTTGCTAAAAAGTTAGAGACAAATGACCCTAAATCGCTAATCGTAATGTGTCTGAATGTGTCTGGTGAAATTCTACCACTTACAAGGATAGAAAAGAAAGAAATGGCCTTTACCAGAGAAATGGCTAACTTGGGTAGAGTGACGAAGTGATATGATGATCCCATTTCTTTGTAAAATAGCCAACTAGGGTTCCTTTCCCGTGATATGAAGCAAACTACAGTAAGATAAGATATAAAGCTTGTCTTTGGCAGACTTTTCCACAAGTTAAGCTAGAATAATATCAATTCGTCACTTGAGAGAAGCTTTGTATCTAGCTTCACGCAACACATATTGACACATTTCCAGTAAGGACTAATATTTCATCTGATAGGCCATGTTTTTTAGTGAATCCTCATCTTATTATAAACCGGTACTCGTCAATTACTGAGACAAACACAATGAAATGGCACGATAAAAATTACTATCCCGAGAGCAATGCAATGAGATCGGTTTACACGAGATGACTTAAAAGCATATCCAAAAATGAAATAGTAAACAAAAGGAGCCCATGGGCTTTCCCAAGTGTTCCTCATGCTCCTTTCCTCATTTCGTTGAGAAACTGAGTCCCACTTTGCACACAAGATAAAAAAAAAAAAAAGCAGCGGCGATTGAGAGACACTGGCTTGTTCATGAATCATTTGAAATCTTTGATACATTTATAGATTCATTTGTGACTTAAGATCGTATCACCCCCTCTTTTAGATGGAAATAATTGGACTCCTTCGCTAGATTTAAGCTTCATGGTCTCCGGCCTCCATTGCTTAGTCATTAGTGCATGGACCAATAAAGGGAGTCTTTTTTTTTTTGGGGGGGGGGGGGGGGGGTCAAAATAAAGCTTTTTCATTCATAAACGAGCACTGCTAGAACATGACATATATGTTTCTGAACATAAAATATTCAAAAAGAGGCTTAGGTGGTTTAGAACTAAATTGGCACCAATAAAATAAATTGATATCAATAAAAAGTTTATGATTAAATTGATATCAAGTCAAAAGGTTTATGGTTTAATTGGCATTAATAAAGGTTTAGGACTAAATTGGTATTAATACAAACGGTCTAGGACTCTTCTAACACTTTTCCTACTGGTAAAGTTAGCCATTCTCACTAGGAGATGGTAAAATATTCCTGTTGCGGACAATAGCGGCCCAGTTTGCACAGCGATTAGTTTTGCGAAGGCAATGGACTTGCTTAACTGTCTTCAGCTGGGCCAGCAAGTCCTGGCACTTGGCCCACGGGCTTGGAGTTTGGCCCGTGACCATTTCCACCACTGATAAGCTATCAGTTTCCACACCCGTGCACAGATCACTTGAGTTGCGCTCCAGATCATCTACTCCCAGCAAGTACCGCAAACCCTCCGTGACTGTTAGGGCTTCAGTTTGCAAAACGTTGGTGACTCTACTTCTCAAGTTAGGGCTAAAAATATATCCATTCAATCACATAAAAAGCATTTTACATTCTTGTTTAGTTTTTGGTCCAACGTAGTTTCATTGCACGTGAAGAGATGTACGTATATTAAGGTGGTTTTCCTCAATTCGTTTGCTTCATGTTGAACAATTATTTGAAAAATATTTTCCAAAAAATAATTATTTGTGCTGTTAAGAAAAATTAGTTAACAGAAAATATTTTCATTATGAACAATAATTTATGTCTAAATATTTTTGTTAGTAATGAATATACTTTTTCATTAGTTCTTTTTTGTAAGTGGCACAAGTGATTATCTCCTAAAATCATTTATTGTGAAACAAACGTATCTGGACAACCATCATGGCCATTGCAGCCTTCAATCCAACTTTCAAAATTATCGAAGACATATTTCTTGTTTAGTACCAAACAAACATGTGTACTTGTCCCTTTTCAGCAGATTTCGTTAGTTGCCATCGTAGATGCAAAATAAATGAGATTAAGTAAAATCGTAATCCCATGGCATGATCACCGATTCAGATCAAATTTATTTAATTTTCGATAGCAATTTTTGAGAAATATGGATCTACCACATAGTTTGCCAAAGATGAAAAGCTGCCGCCAAGGAACTTTTTTAGTGCCTACTCTTTAGATATCTATGCCGAATGGAACTGTGATCAAGTTCAATCAACTCTTAAAAACTAAGAGACTTGGAAGTTTTTCTGTAAACCAGTAGATCACATCAACCTGCTAGTAATAGACGACCTTGCCCTGAGGTCGAAGATCAAGAGGCTGCTGAAAAAGAGGCAGTATGTGCTTGTCTTAAACGACGCGTGGAGCGAGGATTTGCTCAACTCGATCAAAAACTTATTCGTGGGAGCAAGCGGGTGGTTGATCATCACCGCACGAAATGAAGCCATAGCGAACACCTTTGCTACGAACTTGGAAGGTCACGACCCTGTTTAGTTCAGCATTTGGAATCTTTCATTTGAGTTCAAAGTCATGGCCAAAATGTAAAAAACTGTTTGGTTCGTTTTTTAAGCGATTTTGGCGAGATCGATTGAATCCAGTGGGCTGGGGCCTTTAGCTGTCTCTTGAGGTCCTTTGGCAAGTTGCATCTTCGGAATGTAACTTTCGGTATTGTTCATCTCTCCAAAGGTGAAGAAACCAATTGGCCGCCTGAATAAAAATTAATATAAAAAAAATATTTATATAAAAATATATTTTATATATTTTATATAAATATATAAACATATCTATTTTTTCATATTTTATGTTTATATATAATTTATATATTTTATATAGATATAAACAAATCCATTTTTTATATAAATATATTTTTATGTTTAATATATATATATATATTTATTTATAAATATAAACGTATCTATTTTTAATAATTTATGTTTAATAAATATATATTTTTATATTTTTTATATTTTTTATATAGATATAAACATATCCATTTTTTATATAAATATATTTTATGTTTAATAAATATATATATAAACATATCTATTTTTTTCTCCGATTTTTTATATAAACATATCTATTTTTTATATATATTTTATGTTTATACGTTTATATTTTTTATATACAAATATGTTTATATAAAAAATATAAACATATTTTTGTTTTTTTAATTTAATAAAAGTTAATTACAAATGTAAATTTTACCAAACGGTATTTTGACCAAAGTTGTTTTTCAATGCAAATTTTACCAAACGATATTTGCATTTTGGAAAACCTCCTTCACCCAAAGGTATTTGCATTTTTGCAAATGCATTCCCCAAAAGCCGAACTAAACGGGCCCACGTCTACAAGATGGATCTCCTCTCTCAGCAGCAGAGTTTGATTGAATGTTTTCCGTGTCGACCATTTCTTAAAGAGCTTTAAATGCAAAATTTAAAAGGTAAGACTTGCATTGACTACTTGTCAATCTTCTTGACTGTGGTGAATTATGATTTTGTCCATCTATGTTATTTGTTGATTATTGGGTGGTGGGGGCAACCCCGTACCAACGGTGCTGGGCAATGCCAGTGATGGATCTGGGCTTTTGATATTTGTGTGGTGGTGGAATGTAGAATTGAAATAGTAAAACTAGCTATTGTTAAGGGAAAAGTACACTAAAGGTTCAAAATCTTTCATATATAGTTGAGTTTGGTGCCACAATTTTTCAATCACTCATTTGAGCTCCTTAACTTTCAAAATTCATATAGTTCAGTTATATATTTAGAATTTGCTTTGCTGAATAGCTAAAGTGGCATTATTTAAAAATGCAACAACGATTTTATCATTAAAATAATGCCATGTCCCCAATTCAAACGATCCAATTAGTCGGAGTCACTCCATTGAAGAAAATTTGTGGTACTAACCTAACTGCTGCACAATAGATTTGGAACCTGTAGTGTGCTTTTCCTTATTATTAGGCGATCTATTTGCACATTTTATGAGAAAATTTATATGTCATGTGAAATCTAATCGACATTTTTATTTTCCTTGACTGCGTTGAACTAAATGCAGGAATTTGATTTTTCTCAAAATGCTAGATAAGAAGTTTAAGATTGTAATGAATTTGTTGGTGTCAGTAATTAGACCAAAAGCAGAATGTTTGATACAAAGGTGGCGTGAATTGAGCCTCGCACTTACGCTGATATCTGGGCCCGGAAATTTTCTCAACTTTTGGCGTCCAACTTAAAAATTCCCATTTCCTCTATATTGTCCTTCCCTTTTTCTCCTTCCTTCTTATATGATGTGCACAGCGATGCCCAACGCCTCAAATCTGATCACAACCCAAAGATGATGGCCATGGAATTGCTTCGTTGGTTGTTCTAGCGATGTTTGAGGTAGTCAAAGGATTAGTTCCAGGTCGAGGTGAAGGTTCATTACCCGTGGCATTGTAGTTGGTGGTGGCTAAGGATTCTCGATGGTGGCAGGGTCTTGGATGGTTGACGGTAGAAGATGATGATGGCAATGAGAGGGGCTGCGAAAAAGAGGAAAATTCTATGGTGGCTGGAATTTTTTTATTTCATTTTTTATTGAAGGTGACTGTGAATGACGAAGGAGATGGCGATGACGAGGTGGCGGCGGTGGTTCAACGACATATGGTGGCTAGCAGTAGCGGTGGCACGGCGGAGGCAATGCGTGAATGATGTTTACGAAGAAGATACGCTGTGTAGTAAAGGCTGATGCGCCACGGGAGAGTGTAGAAATTAATTTCCGTTTAAAAAAAAAAAATTAGTCATTCTCCTTACTTTTCAATTTAAAGAAGATATAAACAAATTTTTTAGCATCATCTCAAACCCTCTTGACACCTGGAAATTTTGCGGGGGTTGGTTTGGTAGAGACTCTTGCCACCAACAAACAAAAACACATTTTTATTTTTTTATTAAAAATTAAAGCATGCAAGCAATTTATTTTTAAACCAATTTTTTTTTTTAACTTCTATATATTTTAGATTGTTTTACCTATGCAAAATTTGATGTTAAAACTTACTTATTTTGCATGCATATGTTAGTGGACACTATTTAAAAGATTTTTGGACATGATGGTTCACATTTCCAAACCAGATTACACAATTAATTTTGCTGGACAATACCATCTTGTAATAGCTAACCGCTCACTATTACTTAAAAAGACTGATACAACTTGATAAAAGTTCATCATCATCTTCCTAGTATTATTTTAACTTCTTATTGTTAAAAATATTACTACATTAACGATTGATTAATCGTATGTTTTAATGAGAATATCGTGTTTTACAAATGAACAACTCTATTTTTAATGACAGGCGAAAGCAAAACAGGGGGCTCTTAGCTAGTTTTCATGATTAAGAAGTTTTGGAGAAAAATTGCACACATCTATTAAGTCTTATATAAGGAACGCGATGAAATCTTAAATCTTTCAATTGATGCAATTAATCGAATGTTTTTAGTCCAAAACCTTTATTTATAAATACAACTAAGTCTAAAAGTTTTCAGTTCTATATATTTGATAATGTAATTTGATCTTCCAATCTCCATGAACGAATCAAGATATATCCCAAGAAGTAGCAAAGAATCATATTCATCCAATTGTTTATTGAAAAGAAGATCCAAAATGGCTTTAGAGTCCAAGTAAATCAATAATAATCTCCGATAAAACCTAGCTTTTGTGCCTATCTAAGGTCGGGCCACAATGCCCATAAATCCGTTTGAACACAATTATAATTTATATATTCCGACGAACGCAACAAATTTCTCACCCATGTTCAAAGGTGATAAAAATCATTTATCTTCCCTATCTAGATCATTCTTATCGGGTTAAGCATTTTGGGGGGGGGGGGGGGGTTGAAATATCGAGGTTAAGCTTAAAGTATCTTATTTAGTTGAACTATTATCAACAAGTACCATCCATGATCTTACAAGTACACTTTGAAAGCCCTTCTCTCTCTCTCTTCACTGGCTGTGCAGTGCCGGTACCCTTCCTATTGTGAGCGATAGCGAGACAAGAGGAGAGAGCATAAATAAAGAGGAAGGGAGGAGGGCCAAAAGAGCCCAAGGAAGAAGGGTTCCTCCTTCACTATCAAGCCTCCTCCAATTAATAAAAAGTCTCTCCCCAAAAATCCCCATCTAAGGATTTCATCTCTCCCCCAAAATCACCATCGTGAAAGATTCGTCTGCATAGCCTAATCTCATAGCACAGCAACAACAAGCACAACCTATTCAAGCATACTCTGCACAAAGTGTTGTGGCTTCAACGAAGGAAGAAGAATGAATGTGTCCAAGTGTTCAACTATGAAGAGAAGATTCCTTGCCGAAGAACTGTTATTCAGTTCTAGCTTACTTAACAGATTAAACAACAGTTTCTCTTTTTTGTTTTTAGTTAGTTTTTCCTTTCTTGAGTCGGTTTTGCTTCTTCTTCATTGAGTTCATGTAAATAAATAGAAAAACAAAGCCATTGTAACAGACTGAGATGAACACTTTCGTACCTTGAATATACAGAGAGAGAGAATTGAATCCAAAAAAGCTTCTTGTTCATTCTTATCTTTCTTTCATTATGCTCATCTTCACATGAGAAATGGCCTAGCTAGGCCATTTCCATTGGTGACTTCATCTCTCTCTCTCTCTCTCTCTCTCTCTCTCTCTCTCTCTCTCTCTCTCTCTCTCTCTCTCTCTGATCCAACAAAGGAGGGGAAAATGGATCCCACCTTAGTGTTGGGTGGTCTGGGGCACTAATTCTTGCTGTATGGGAAGAATGGCAAAAAGAATTGAAACTCGCTGAATTTGCTGAAGGTGAACTTGACGATCTCAATGACTTGATCAAGCAGATCGAAGATCTTCTCGTGAAAGCCTACTCAAAGGAGATCATCGATGAAAAGCTCAAAAGGGGCATCGGGAGGATGTGGAAATTTCTCTATGACTCTCAAGACGCTATCGAGGACATAAAG
Organism: Eucalyptus dawsonii; assembly: GCA_016097615.1. NCBI lineage: Eukaryota > Viridiplantae > Streptophyta > Magnoliopsida > Myrtales > Myrtaceae > Eucalyptus > Eucalyptus dawsonii. The sequence continues at coordinate 21,391,263 of CM027879.1, read as the reverse complement.
CGACGTAATTCCGAGGGGAGGTGTAGAGGTCTTAATATCTACTTTTGCCGCAGATACGAAGATGGAACTTTTGCAGAGAAATCAAGATTTATCAAGAAAATGCAGCTGACATTTGAAGATAATCTTGGGAGAACCGGTCCCATAGAGGCTCATTTTAGATTACCCGGCAACCAAGCCCATTCCCACTCGGCCTACGTTGGGTCATCGGTCAATGCCTTAAGTGAGAAGACAGATGCGTTAGTGGGTATCAAAGAGCCGATGGACAATCTGGTCAAATGGCTAACAAAGAGCCTTCTGTCGAAAGTGATCTTTGTCCACGGGGCACAAGGTGTAGGCAAGACTAGTCTAGTGGGTGCCATGCTTTGTGACCAAAGGGTAAGCCGTCTCTTCAAATACTGTGTATGGATCGAGGATTTAAGATCCTTTGAGTTTGCCGACAAAATAGGGGAAGTGCTCATGAAAGCAAATGCAATGATGTGCAATTTGACCATGGAGGGGGTGAATGAACAACGAACATCAGTTAAACTCGAAGACGCTTTCGTATATAGGTCGTCCGAAAACTTCAGTTGGGCTCTCGTCTTAGATGATGCAGGCAAAGAGGACGTGTTTAGTTTCCTCAGATTAAATTAATTGAAACTCATCTGAGCGTGCTCGTCACAACTCGTGACAAGAGCCTAAAATCTCGCTCCAACAGAGTCCAAACTATTCCATCCACAACTTCAAGCATGTTTTCCTTAATGATTCTCATTCTCTATTCCGTCGAAATATTTCCCCCTTGAATATCCCTCAACCTGATTTTGAGTGTATGTTAAGAAGATGTCAAGGATTGCCACTCACGATTTTGATGACGTGTAGGCATTTGGAAAATAATAAAGATGATGATATTGCAGGTGACTCTAATGCTGTTCGATGGAAAAAAATTGAGTGACAGGCTTGAGGTATCCAGTGGGCACAAAGTTGGCTTAAATGGAAAAACGATTACTCTGCGCATGGACCACCTTCTCGATGTCTGTGCTTATATTTTTTACTTGAGCATCTTCCCGTTAGATCGTCCCATAAGGTGCTCCACAATGATGTGACTATGGATGGCAGAAGAGTTTACTAAGCATGATCAAGTTTGGGAAAATCCAGGGACAACTCTGCAAAAGCTATTAAAACATCATGTAATTTGGGGGAAAGAAAACAAGTTATGGGAAGGTCAAAACTTGCCATGTTCACAACCTTCAGCATCAACTCATTATTTCCCATTCAAAAGACGCAGAGATCGCGATGATTGTTACCTGCCTGAAAGAAGGATTGCCTGAGAATGTACAGTACCTTTCCTTTCACAAACCTATACATGAAATAGATAAGAACACATCGGTCAAACGACTTCACTCCCTACATTTCTTCGAAGAGGCGTACCCAAAATCCTTGAAAGAACTATTGGAGAAGGTTGAGAGGCTTAAGGTGCTACATATTCAAAGATATTTGACCAAGAAGGAAGAAAATCAAGCTTTTTTGAATTCTTTTCCTAAAAAGATTCTCCAATCGAGAAATCTTAGGTACTTAAATTTAAGGGGTACCAACATAAGGAAAATTCCGTCGGGCATAAAAGATCTTGCACAACTGGAGACCTTGGATCTCAAAGATACCCTTATGTATGAGCTACCAAAAAATATTTTGAAACTAAAAAAAACTACGCCATGTGTTAGTATACAAGTCTGACATAAGTCTGGATGCAAGTAGTAAGCCAAAGCTTGGTGTGAAGGTTCCATCAGCATTAGGACACTTGAGATCATTGCAAAAGCTATGCATGATAGAGCTAAAATCAGTGAGGGGAAAGAAAGGGGAAAGCAAATAGTTGTGAAAGATCTTTTATGCCCAATGAAGTTTTCCTTATGTTGGTATCCCTTAAACTTAGATACCTAAGATTTCTCGACTGGAGAATTTTTTAGGAAAATAATTCAAAAAAACTTGATTTTCTTCATTCTCAATCAAATATCTTTGAATATGTAGCACCTTAAGCCTCTCAACCTTCTCCAGCAATTTTTTCAAGAATTTTGGGTACACCTAAAATTGTAGGAAGTAAAGTCATTTGACCGATATGTTTTCATCTATTTCATGTATAGATTTGTGAAAGGAAAGGTACAGCACATTCTTAGCTTTCTTCCTTCTATAAATTTACTTAATTTGTGCTTAGTGTTGGAAGCAAAAAGCTTTTTTCATTTTCTTTATATTAATATTATTTTTTAATTATTTTTTGTCTTTTCCCTACTTTGTCTTGTTTACTGCACTTCCCCTCGACAACTCCTCTGCGCCCCCGAAGCCAACATTTGCTTTCTTTTTCTCTTCTTTTTTTTTACTTTTTGCTGCACTTTTTTTTCTCTTGCTTTTTCTTTTGTTTTGCTCCCTTGCTGAACCATAACCAAAATAAAACCACGTTCGATGAGCCCTCACCAACGTTTGGGACCACCGCCAGACCACCATCCGGCGTCGGTCGTTCAGTCCGACCGACGCTGGCCACAGCAGTTGACTGAGACATGGCTCGGCCCCCACCGAGGTTAGCCGAGGAGACAAAACTCGGCCGAACGACCGGGCACCATTCGAGATAGCCCTAATACTGACATCCTTTAACACCTGCCGGTGCCATCACCGTGACCTTCCCTTTCCTCGCACCATCCACGACCAACCCAAAAAAAAAGAAGAAAATATATCCAGACCTGGCCTAGACAGAACGTCGAACACCTGGGGTGCGCCGACTGAAAAGCTAACAAAAACTCAACTGGGAGATAAATCAACAGTCAAGGCAAAAGCAACAACCAAGCAAAGTCTAAAACAACAAAATCGCAGCTCACCGGGATCAGAGACTTGCGCGGGCCGGAGAAACGCGAGCTCCGGTCCAGTGAGCTAAAAAAATCAGAGTGAAAGGAGGGCGTTTGCGCGGTCAGGTGACGGGTCCTACTCGGCTCGATGACGGCGGCCTGCAGGCAGGTTTGAGATGGCACGAACTGTGGCCGAGCACCCTGGTGTCGTCAAGACGAGATCATCGGGTTAAAGGGTATTGAACTCGGAGACTTATTGGAAGAATGGATGCCGAGAGGCGTGGTCACGGGCGCGGCCGAGCTTCTTTCCCGCTCTCTTCTCTCAATTTCTCGCTTTGCTCTCACTCACGACGCTCTGTCTCTCAAGCTTCAAGCTTTCTCCTGGTTCGGTCTCTCTCTCTCTCTCTCTCTCTCTCTCCTCCCCCCCCCCCCCCCCCCCCCCCCCCCCCGGTTAGCTCCCTATCTGCCCAAAACCAACAGCCCCCCTCTCTCTCTATCTCCCCTCCGGTTAGCTTCTTATCTGCCCAAAACCAACAGCCTTCTCTCGCTTTTAAGCTTGGCCAGCAAGGCATGGCTCTTGCCACCGCCAGCTGCCCTGCCGGCCTAACTCCGACCCTGGGATCACGCTGCGCGATCCGCTGCCTCCTTTGCTCCCTCGTGATCCCCCTCTCCTCTGGCTCGTACTTTGCTTTTTCTTCTTTCTACAGAGAGCATGAGGTAGAGAGAGGAAGAAGAAAAGAAGATTGGGCCGGTGAAGGAAAGAAAAGAAAAAGAAAAAAGAAAAAAGGCTGGGCCAGGCCTAAGCCAATGGAAAAGGAATAAAGAGAAAAAGAAAGGAGGCCGGGCCGAATTTTATTTTTTCCCTCAATTTTCGATTTTTTTTTAAAATTAATTATTTAAAAAAGTTAGATTTAATAATTTGTGATAGTTATGTAAATGCTCCTAATGTCTACGCATAATGGATTTTAATAAAAACATACACGATGCATTTTAATGAAGGTTATTTACTTTACTCTTTACTTCTTTTCTTTAGTAACTAATCTTAATTTTGTATGCGATTGAGTCATAAATAAAGTGGTAAAAATTAAGTGTCAACAACGTCGATGCGTGTCAAGTCTTGTCTATATTGATTTTTTCATCTGTGTCGAGTCAGCTATAAATCTTCTTGCAAGTGTCAAATAGATGCATTCTTATCTTATCAACAATTGTTTCCTATAATTGTGTGAAAAACACCTAGGCGTGTTTGGTAACATTTTTGTTTAAAAATTGTTCCAAGAAATATGCATAGAAAAAAATGTTTATATTCCGGGAATAATTTTTGAATAAAAAAACGCATTTGGTAAACTTGTTCCGTGAATAAAAAATGAACGAAACACGTTTGGTAAATTTGTGTTCTTTTTTTGTTTCTTTTAATTTTTTAATTTTTTAATTTTTCTTCTTCTTTTGCCTGGTCACCGGCCTCGGCCATGGCCGGCGACCGGCCGATGAGAGCCGGCAGCCTTGCCTAGTCACGAGCTCACCCAGCCACCGGCGAGGCTCGGCCTCGCCGGTGGTTGGGTGAGCTTGGGCTCGTCGGATCTAAGTGAGCCCGAGCCTCACTAGGGGCCGGTGACGCTCGGCCTCGTTGGGGGTTGGCAACACTCTGGTGAGGTCGTTGGCCCTTGACAGCCAACCATGGGCAAGGCCGACGACCAGCCAAAGAAAAAAGAAAAAGAAAAGAAGAAAAAAAAGAGAAGAAAAAGAGGAGAGAGAAAATTTGTTCTTAAAAATTATTCTAGAAAAAACAAAAAACACGTTTTTTGTTTTTTATTTTACTGCTCCAAATGTGTTTTAAAACAAAAAAATAAATTTGGACAAAAACGAAAATAAACGTGTTTTACGTTCTTTTTTTGTTCCCTAGAACAAAAAACAGAAAATTTGTTCATAAATAGAAACAAAGAATATTAACATATAGGCCCTTATTCTTCACGAACTCAATGATTTGTTTGTTTTAGCACTAGTTACTTGGTGTCCGCGATGGCAGTGATGGCACTTGATACATAACTTTAAAAAAGAAAAAAAAAATGTACTCGTTAACAAGTGCCTCAAAGGGCATTAACTAAAACTATTGAAATTAAAAATAACGCATATAAACACATGAGAAGGAAACATATTTCACAAAACACAATTAATGAGTTTTGACAAGTGTGTTGGGGTTTTCTTTGACAATTTCGAAAAGCAAAATCTCCTAGAAATTTTAGTTAGATCAACATTCAAGACACTTTAATAATTTGAACAAGAACATTTCTCTTTGGTAATTGTTAAATGGACTTTGATAAACAAAACTAGGTTTTGGAATTGGAGGCCAAGGCTTATCAGTGGCGTCCGTTCTTGATTAATGTGTGACCAAATCCGATCTTTTCAAAATGATTTCCCCATGTCTTGCAATGTTTTTAAATTGTCAACAAGTATTTTGTTATGTAATGCTTAAACCATATTTCATTGAATCAATGGTAGGGGTGAGCAGCAGTCTAGGGTTGACCCTGGACCGACCCTGGACCGGCCCAACCCTGCCGGTCCTGGTCCGGTTCCCAAGGGGACCGGTCGATCCCGTCCTGAAAATTCCAAAAGGACCAACATCATCGGGTTGGTCGGTCCTAAGAGTTTTGGGTGGTCCGGTCCAACCCTGGACCAACCCTATATATTATATTATATTATGTATAATTATTTTATATATTCAAACCTAATAAAGTGTCTTACATTATATTATATTGACATGTTCTATCAATAACACTAATAGTAATTTCAATTTAAAACTTTTTGTTGAGTATTAATTATGTGTCGTTTGTTTTGTTTTCAAGTGTTTAGAAGTTCAAGTGAATTAACAAGATGTGAAGTTATATATTCATGATTTATATTAAGTATTTTAAACTTTTTATAGTTTAATTGTATTTTACTAATAAATTTCAGCTGCACTTTGCTTTTCAATTTGTGTCAAATGGTATAAGTTTTTGAAAAGTAGAGTAGTATTGCGATTTACTACGGTGATTTGTTAGTCAAGTGGTGTGAAGCTCATTTTTTGGTTAAGTGGACTCTATATGATCAAATGCAGGAAAACACTTTTGCATATGATGTTATGAATATTAAAGATAAATAATTACAAGAACTTTCCATCTTGTCCCATATCTCAATGAGCGATTAGCAAGTACGAAATTTCTGTTGTGTCATCTTAAATTTGTTAAATATGTATTGATATTTATAATTTAGTTGCACAATACCGCATTGTCAATGAATGTGTAATTTGAATTTGTAGGTTTGCTTTTTTAGGGAGTATAAAAAATAAGACGAAAAAAATTATCGATCGGTCCGGGTTGACCAACCGGACCGAACCCATTACGTCGGTCCGGTCCTTGGTCCCAAGCTCAATAGGGTCGGTCCTCGGTCCTAAAATTGAGGACCGTCTCAGACGGTTGGTCCTAGGGTTAGGAGGTGGCCCGGACCAACCCGGACCATGCTCACCCCTAATCAATGGTTAAGGAACTCTGGTGATTAAAATTATAGGACACGCTTGGTGCAAATTGAAATTGGTGACATTGTCGATTGTTTGACGGACATCACGTTGAAATCAAATTTCGATGAATGTCTTCTGTGATGCACATAATTAGATTTTTTTTTTTTTCGGTGTGATGCACATAATTAGATTAATGGGTGTTATTTTATGAGCTTGAAATTTGTACTCTAAAGATGAAAGTCCATCTCCTTCAGCCCACACCAATCCCGACCTTCGATAACAAACGTCCGAATTTCAAGGACCAAACATACTCTAGACAACTCCAATACGGTAAATCCTAGCCAGGTTGGGGGCCACCAAGCCGAAGCAGCGCAGTAAGGCCCTGTTTGGCAACACTCCAAACAGTGACTAATTCTGATTTTTTGTTCCCAGAATCAGTTTGGGACGAAAATCGCGTTTGGTAAAAAATTTTGTTCCCAAAATCAGTTTTGGAGTAGATTTGAGAATTAAAAAAAAATTGATTCTACGTCCAAGAATCAAAAAAAGAATCAACACAATAAAACTCTTCTTCTTTCCTTCTGCCATCACGCGACCGTCGCCCGCCGCCGCCCTCTACCGTCCGCCACCGCTCACCATCGCCCACCGCCGATCGCCGGCCGCTGGTCCGGCGAGCTCGCCGGAGGTTCGTCTGGCTAGGGCGAGGTTCGACGAGCTCACCGGAGGCTCGCCCAGCCACTGGCGAGGTCTGGCGAACTCGCCGGAGGCTCGCCCAGCCATTGGTGAGCCTCGCCGGGGCTAGGCGAGGCTCGCCTGTCCACCGGCGAGGTGAGGCCCGCCTAGCCACCGGCCGGGCTCGCCTAGCCTGATCAGTGGCCAGGCGGGCCTCGCCCAGCCTCGCCTAGCCCCGGCGAGGCCCACCTGTCCACCGATGACGCTCGGCGGGGCTGGGCGAGCATCGCCGGCAGCTGGGAGAGGCTACCGGCGACGCTCGGCCGACGAGGGTCGGCGACGCTCTGGTGAGGTCACCGGCCCTCATCGGGCGGTCGCCGATCCAAGAACCCCACAAGAAGAAAAGAAAAATATGAGAAAAATGAAAAAATGAAAAGAAAAAATGAAAAAAGAAAAGGAAAAAGGAAAAAAAAAAGAAAAAAAGTAGAAAAATTATTTAAAAATAAAAAAATAATTTGGAACAGAATCGATAGACACGTTATCAAACGCAATTCTATTCCAAAATAAAAAATTTTAGACAGTTACCAAACACATTCTTTTATTCAAAATAAGTTCCCGGGAATAGAATAAAAAATAATAATTTCTTGTCAGAATCAGTTCCTGGGAACAGATCGTTGCCTAACTGACGATGGCGGAGCAACCGCCGTGGGAAGACCTGCCCGCATTGTGCTGGGAGGCCGTCCTCCGCCGCTTAGTCTCCGCCGATGACCTCGAGTCCGTCTCCTCCGTCTGCAAGCGATTGCTATACATCTCCAACACCGTCTGCACCAGCCTCTCCATCACCAACCGACTGACCCCGCGCTGCCTCGGCTCCCTCCTCCGGCGCTTCACGTCCCTCAAGTCCATCGACCTCAGCTCGTTCTGCGGCGACCCGTCCTCCGTCCTCCTCCACATCGCCCAGTTCCCGTTGCCCCTCGACCGCCTCGACCTCTCCTACCAGGAGTCCCTCCGCTTCGGTGGGTTGTGCGAGATGGGGTCCAAGTTCGGGGCTTTGAGGGTCTTGGTGCTGTCCCGTATTGGGTTGCTGGGGGATGCCGACTTGGTTTCGATCGCGGAGTGCTTTCTCGCGCTCGAAGAGCTCGACATTAGCTATCCGCTGCAGAGTGATTCGGCTCGGGTCACGGACGACGGTATCTCGGACCTGTCGCGGAAGCTGCAGAGGCTGTCGCGAATGAACCTTTCGGGTAATCGGTCTCTCTCTGATCAGTCTCTCGTGGTTCTGTCGGTGAATTGCCCGTCTCTGAAGGAAATTAAGCTTGGGGGATGTGGCTCAATTATTGGGAGAGGTATTGCTCCGTTGATAGTGAACAGGCCTCACTTGGTCTCCTTGGCCCTGAATTATACGACACTGGAGGCAATTTTACGTGAGGAGTTGGTGGACTCCTTTGGTCACGCCAGGGTTTAATTAGTCTGGATTTCTCGGGCTCGTTTATCTGGGATGGGTTACTGATGGCTGTTGCGGAGGCAAACATTCCGCTCAAAAGACTCATACTTTCGCGCGCCCTGGGGTTTTCCTTCGACGGGATTCAGATGATCATGCTATGTCACCAGGATATTGAGGTCTTAGATTTGGAGGCAGTACGCTTCCTCACAGATGATAACATGAGCGTGATATGTGAAGATCTTCGCAGTCTGACCCACATTAACATCTGTCGCTGCTCCAATCTCACGATGGCAACATTGTATAGCCTCATGACACAATGTCCCTTCCTGAAGGCAATCAAAATGGGGAAGACAAACCTAAGGGAGGATGATGCTAATGAAACTGATATCGTGGTGAATTCTCAAGTGAGGTATCTTCGCATACCTTATAATGGTAAACTGACTGACGAATGCCTCAAGAAGATCGGGCGTATGTGCGCCAACTTGCAGTATCTTGATGTAAGCAATTGTTTGAAGATAACTGGGGATGGCATTTTGGGTGTGCTGAAGAGCTGCCCTGAAATCTGTTATTTGAAGATCCGTGGTTTGAAAAACATAAGGAATCTATGCATTGACTTTGAATCCCACGCTTAGAGGTCTTGCAAGCAGAAGGCTTGAAACTCAACGAAGAGCAACTAGCGGCATTTATAAGTAAATGTTGCCATCTCAAGAATCTCAACTTAATGGACTGTGTGCGTCCGTTGAACGAAGGGCCAGAAAAGGTGATGAAGAATTGCTATACATTGAGGGGGATAAATGTACGGAACTACAATAATGGACGTGGCAATTTCCCACTTTTAGATTGGAAGCTGTCTATGTGGTCATCTTTAAGGAGAATAGTCCCACCTAGCAGATTAGTTTCATCCGACACCCAAGACTTCTTCTTGAAGCATTGGTTGTCTCGTCAGGGATGAGATGACAATCGACGAGGTAATTGTCTACAAAGATGACAATGCCTCTGTATCTTTCGGGGGTAGAATGGTGTGTTGTCATAGCTTCTTTCAATGCGGACCTCATTTTTATAGGAGTCGCCATTATTCTGTAGATTGTTGTGGTTACTTGGTACTTTATCAACAGTTCAATAATCTCTTATTCATTGTACTGTCCAATGCTCTTGTCTTTTCGAGTTTGTATTCTACCCTTTTATTGTTTTTAACTACTTTTAGGCCTTTTGCAATTTTGACTGTAGCTTTGTTTTCCACCTGTTTCATTGTTTGAAAAATAAAAAAGAAGTTTTCTTTGGCATGACTTTTGCTACTTCTTGATCTTTGTTCTTGCTTCCTTGGTATCTCTAGCTTCCTAGACCTGTCATTTTCATTGGGTCAATAACAGATTGTGTTCGGAACAATAAATGTGCCTGAATGTTTAAAGCTAAAAGTGTAGTTTTGTTTGCCTAAATAATTCCCAAACTCATATCAACCCCTTTTTTTACAAAGAAAGATAATGTTTGAGTTACATCTCACTTTTTGCCCGGTGCTCGTGGAAGCATCTTAATCTCTTATAATCGATATGGAAGTTGAGGATTATGCTTTTTGTTTTAGTGTAGAATGGCACCAGCAAAGGCACCACTAGATGGGCATTTCTACAAGGCATGAAGTTTGGACATCCACAGGTCCGGCTCAATATGTGTTCAGATAGTTGATCTTATGGAAGCATATACTCATTCAAAGTCAAAACGAATGAATTGGCAGCTCTATGGAAGAAATTCATTGTTTGCTTGATTTGGTAGGCACAATCTTCAGTAAGTTCGGAATGCTTTGCTGTGTCTTATATATAAACATGGTTTTGGAATTATTTTGAATGTAAGGTCGATGCTTGAGATGTGAGCACCTTTTGTGTATCATTGTGCAGATAGCAAATTTGAATGTGATAGTGTTGTGATATTGCTTTGGTTGAATAGTAAAAGTGATGAATCTTGTAGGTACTAAGTGGGCTTGGGCATGGCTGGTTAGGGCATTTCTTCGTGCCCAATGTCACACTTCAAGCATAGAAATTTCATGCGATCCTGCCTTGAGCTTGGCATAGAAACGTCTTGGTCAGCATGTCATTCATTTAGGGAAGGATTTAAATCCCCACGTCTGTCCTGGATCTTACTTAGTGTAAGTGCCAGTCCATGCACGTATCCAAATGTTATTACTCAATGCAGGTGAATTCATGGATTGCGAGCTTTTATTGAGCCAATTCACATAGGCCTCCATTAACAAATGGACCAGTCTAAATTGAGTTTGCATTTAAAGAAATCAGGATGGACATAACGGCTGACGAATCTAATAGTGACGCTCCAAAGACAGCTGGTTGTTGTGAACTTGTGATATTGACTTCAAGAATTTGTGTGGTATGCGGTTGTACCTGGTTGCACTTTGTGGCTGGCAGGTTGCATATATCCTGATTCAAACCCAGAAGACAGATGGGGAGTTCACCTCAGCTGCAGCATGGAATATGGTGTTTCTGCAGAGGACGATAAAGCAGTCAGCATTGTCTCGTTTGGTTGAAACCAAATGCGCCTAAGATTGCTTTCATTGACTGGCCAGTCCTTCTAAGTAGGTTGCAAACCTTTGATAGGTAAACAGAGCCGCCTCGATGGAATTTGTCTTATGCAAGCTGGAAGATGAACCAGAAGTCCATTTGTTCTTCCATCGCTCCTTTGAAAGCAAATCTTGTCCATTTGTTCTTCCATCCCTCCTTTGAAAGCAAATCTGAGAGCATTTTCTGCAGTTCTTTCGGCTTCGTCAGGCCTGCTAGTGGCTGGTCTGCCTAACATGCTTGTTGCCATTTTCCTGTTCTCTGTTGGAATTGCGTTCGAATCTCTATTGCAGGATTTCAAGAGAAAACTTTCTGAGCAAGTTAAAAGCTTTTGCTGACCTTGGAAGATCCGATCTGGATTGATCGAGTTTTGATTTTTGGTTGCAGTTGTCTAAGTAGCTCTTTGATGCTTTACCCGTATTGATGACAGATACTAGTGGGCTGCTCCTCCCACATTACTTGGTTATGCAATACTAGATATTTACCCTTCGAACAGAAAGCAAATTGACAATAGAAGCATCACTAGGTTTGGTAATTTAGTGTAGTTATATCATGTTAACTCAGCCTGCCAAGTTTCCTTAGACTTTAATTGCTAGTGTGTAAGTATTCTATTTGTCTGTTTGAAACTACTTTTGCCATTCGCTTTCTTTTTTCCTTCAGATTCCTGGCATACACATTTTAACTTTTCATTTAGTCGACAGCACCTGAAAACTTGTAAAAGCACAAATATTGATACTTAGATTCACACATTGTTTCTTATGATATTTGAAATTTGAATGATACTATAAATTTTTAGCTGGAAAGCTGAAAAAGTAATTTTCTCACTAAAATATGAAAGGGACAAACGACTTCGAATCTTTAATCATATTATGTTTGGCCAAATTCTACGACTTACAACGATAGAAAAGATTTTTAAAAAAAAAAGGCGGGGGGGGGGGGGGGGGGGGGGAAGGGGGGCTAATTTGTAGAATAATAATAAATGCAGCTATCGGGGGAATGTTGTCGTAGCGGGACTGCTGGTGTCGGGGTAGGGACTAGAGAAAGTGATATGATAATCCCATTTCCTTACCGCCGACTTCCTTCCTTTGTCTTTTTGTTTATTAACGCCGAGAAGTGATGGAGGGAGAGACGTGTATATATATAGAGAAGAGTCATTTACTAAGGTGAGCGTTGTTTTTTTGGGTCCAGGGGATCATGAATTCTGATTCAAAGGCACTTTGCTTTGCTTTGTTAAAATAATAAAGGCAGGCGAGTGATTGCTTCCAACAACGGTGATTTGTCTCTAAAATTCTTGAGGTTCGATTCGACAAGGAGATAAAGGAACATCTTTTATATTTGTCTCTAAAACCTAAGCCTGAGCCTTTCTTGTCCTTCTTCAACATTGCCTCCGTGTTCTCCGCCATCTTTGCTCCCCCTCCCTTCGCTGCTCTTCCCTTACGATGCTTCGTAGGCAACCAAAATACGGAGCAATGGTTGACTCAGAGATTGCGACCAAAATACGAAGCGGAGATGGCGACATGGCAAAAATGCGAAGGCCTTCGTGCGGTGGACCCAAAACCGTTGCCATGTGGAAGCAGGTCTCTTCCTGCAACTTGAAAAGATCTCGAGGCGCGGCCGCGGGTCAAGGCGGCTATGGCCTTGCCCATGGCCGGTTACTATGGAGAAAAGAAAAGAAAAAAGATAAAAAAAGAAGATAAAAAACAATAGTTATTAAAGATTAGCCATATCAGCGTCGGACAGATCCTCAACGTTCATCTTAATGTCGGTTGATTAAAATTGACCGGATGGATTGAATTAACATAGATGCAAAAGATTTGACAAAGAGTATATGATATATTTGCATGTAAATTAATTTCGATATTTAAAAGTTTTTGGTGGAAAAATTTCTCATTTATTGCGCAATTAGTATAACGAAAATGAAAATCTTTTTTTTTTAGTAGGTATGATTATTTGTGTCCTTTAAAGCACTCTTTAATAAGATCTTTATAAATTTATAAAAGGCTCTCAAAAATAGATAAGGAGGACCTTCCCATGCTCCCTCTCACTACTTCCGTTCACATAGGGAACAAAATTTTTATTAAACACGTTTCTATTTCTTTTTTCATTCCTCGGAACAAAAAAATATAAATAGTTGTTCTGGGGAACAAAAATTATTTTTACCGAACAGAGCTCTATTGTCTCTTTCTTTAAGTAGTTACTCATACGTAGACACTTCTGTTGCCAGATGCAATAAATCAGCTAAGTCTTGGCCTTTGAATCCTTCTCTCAATTGGAATTTCAATTCGTTAAAAGCCAAATTTGTTAATTCTTTTTTTTTTAAGAGCAAAGTGAGGCATCTATATTTCTTTTTTTGCGCACAAGGCATTTATATTTCTAGCGTTCTTGAATCAAGCAAAAAACTGATTGATGAATTTATTATTGTATTTGGTAAAGTCTAGCCAAATTAACAACTGATGCTTCGGATATGGTTCTATAAAATTGAGAATAGAATTGTCTTTCCATCTTTACCCTATGTTGAATGGTAACTTAGTATGCTAGGTAAAGACAAATTTTGACAAAGATAAAGGAAACAACTTACATCTTAAGAATTCATTTGTTCCCGCATCCCCGTGGTGGGCTATAAATCGATTAATGTGTCTAATGGTTGATTTTTCATCTTTGCTTGTGAAGATGGCAAAGTTATGGATTTTAAAACTAATAGAAAGTAATGATTATCGACTCACTCAATATAAGGTTCCCATATACAAGTCTTATAACACCCCTATCCTACGCCGAGTGTTGTTGAACCTTCAGCAAATTGTGTTGGGTTAAATTGAGGATTCGAGTGGTCATCTTACCCCCCCCTAGGCGGTTATGCTAATCTTACCAGATTATCTATCTTAATATTAGTCGGCAAATTAAACCCAACGTGAATGTTCACATTAGGTAGTGCCAAAGTAACCGCTAGCCTTAAATTCTCTATATTTGGCATTTGGCTAGTCTAGTTTGCCAAATTGTTATTGCCGATTTGGTTATTTGGACTAGCATTGTTTTGATTATTTTAACTACTTTGGTCTTGATTAGAAGATTCGGGCCTCCACATAATCCTTACATGGGCTTGACTACTCTGACCAACATTATCAAGATCATGAAAAAAAAAAAGCACAAAAATTAGGAAGGTACCTGTTACCACTAGACTTGCTTGTGGTGGTTGGGTCAAAAAATCCTTGCCTTGACAGAACATCTTTCACAATATTGATGACCATCAACTTGATCACGTCTGACATAGGGCTAATGGTATAATTGGCCACCTAATTTTGCTACTCCTCAAACAATCTCTGCATGGTTGACGTCTTACTAGGATTTGGTGCAACTTCCCTGAACTGTTCTCTACTAAGGTGTTCAGGAAGATCAACATCTCCTTATTAGTTACCCCCACTCTTTTGGTGAGAATGTGCGGCAGTCTTATTATCACCAATTTGTGGTAATGGGATGTTTTTGCCAGCAACATTGACGGACTCTTGTTAATTTCTAGCTCTTGCCACGCAGTCTTCTCAAATCAACAAAATGAGTCCCATTAAGCATGTCAAAAAGATGTTTCATCGAAAAATTGAAGAAATATATTTTTAAAATTGACAAAAATCGTGAGTGGTCTTTTGTTGCAAGACTATAAATGATGAGAAATTTGAACACACACATATTGTTACAATCATGATCATTAAGGAAAGATAACTACATGGAAGCATAGATAAAAATAATTTTTTAGGAGAACATTAAGATCTGTAATTGATTTGGAGGGTTCTTACAAAGCGTACACTTGATGTATTTATAACTAACTATTGACAATTACACAGAGGGTTACTAAGCCATTAACCACGCTCTACGTGACTCCTATTATTCAGCAACACTAATCTACAAAATAGTAACATCTGTGATTGTCAACTCCACTATCTTGATAGTTAGATCGCCGCTACTTTGATGGTTGCTTGATTGGTGCATCGACTCTACTACCTTGACCATTACATAGTTGTGTCAACAATCTCATCAAATGGTGATGGCTCTCATTGATAACTTGTGATGTCTGTTGTTGATAATTTCATTGATACATTGTCAATTTCCTTTGACTTATCAACTATTCTAGTTGTTGATAACTCCTCTAATGACCAACTTATATATATATATATCAGTAATTTTTTGGTGTTTCTACTTGATAAGCTCAACAATTATAGTTCAGCTGAGAAGAACTCATCGCTAGAGAACAGAACATTGTTGATTATGTTCGTTCTGAATTAGCGGACCTAAGGGAGATTGTGAATCCACTAGAGCGCGATCAAATCGAATGACAAAGGGCCTCGGAACAAGAATGCACGTATTGGGAGATAAGTTGAACCGGCTTTGCTTTGAGATTTTCTAGTGCTTTGACATGTACACGCGGGCGACTGAATTTTAAATCGCCGACCAACCACCTCGGTGGTAAATGCTAATCAGCTAGATAAATAAATAATCGCGAGGACTAAATTCAAGATTATCCTTCAAGAGAGGTGGGGAAGAAAAGAACAGAAGAAGAAGAACACCTCAATTGGCCGAGACGCCACTTCCCAAAAGAGAGACCGCCTATTGACTCTCCAAAATTAGGACTAAGGGAGCTTCCGGGTGGGCCGAAGACACTCCGTCGCTCATATGCGACCGCCTTTCTTATTGTCTATCGGGTCTTCGAACGTGAACTCATTCAATTAATCCCGCACCTCGCCTTCAACGACCGGTTAAAAATATGCACTAGATTTTAAATCCCCAAAAAGACTTAGAAGGAACCCATTCCTGATTAAGGAAAGAGAAAGGAAAATTTTCAACTAAAGAAGGAACATTTATCTCGATGCAAACACAAACATCTATAATAAATTTTAATTAGAAACGCATATTCAACCTAAATGTGATTTATGATTGTCGCAAAGTTTCACTCAAATCTCTTTTTGGGTTTTTTTTATAATTTAAATGAAAACTAAGCTATATGTCTTGCAGTTTAACTAAATGACCTAATTATAATGACAAACAATTTATATATGTAACCCCTAAATGACATACGATTAATGACACGGCACATGTTATGACATGGCATGCAATGATTACATGGCGAGCATGACCCAAAGTACATAATATGCATGTAATATTTTTTTGTGTTTTTCATGAAAATTCGAAATTGGAAAAAAACCAAAATAAATTACTTTGTTCTAGGTATTATCCAATTCAATTTGAGGAATAACCTACACCAAATCCCAATTTAAAGAAAAATTATGTCTAACTAGATAGTGTCTACCCTAACATGCAATCTATTTTAGAAAATAAAATCTACTTAACATGCAATATTATCTAAAAATCGAACCTAATATATCAAAGAATCTCTTTAATATTTTTTAGAAAAGGTAAACAATCAAAGTAAGATACAAATTTGAACACTCAAGATATGCTCAACCACCAAAAGATATTATCCACAATTCAAGTAAGAAAACAATATATCTCAACCTGAAATTTTGTCATGGATAAAATCGATATGCCTTAAAGGTCGTGATATTATTTTGAAACCTTAAAGCTAAAGTTGAGCACGTCGTTAACACCGATCGCGACTCCTCTGTCGCCGGCGACGACCTCAAGGACCGGGATCTTCTCCAGTGTCCTTAACTTACCCACTCTTCGGTCGAGGAATCTCGGCTAGAGTCTGGGTGTGGTGGGAGATTTAGTGCGGTAATATTGTTTTTCTCTGTTTCATGTGGCTTTTGAAGATTTCAGTACGATTTTTTGTAATTCATCTCAAGATCCTCTTCATCGCCACTGGCTAGATACTCTCCAAGGTCATCAAGTACTGCAAGAAGCACGTCGTTAACACCGATCGCGACTCCTCCGTCGCTGGCGACGACCTCAAGGCCTGGGATGCTGAGTTCGTCAAGGTCGACCAGGCCACTCTCTTCGATCTCATCCTGGTCAGTGGTCTTTCCCTTACCCACTCTTCGGTTGTGGAATCTCGCGTGGAGTTTGGGTTTCGTGGGAGATTTTGTGCGGTGATATTGTTTTTTCGCCTTGTCTAGGCGTTTCTCGGCTAGTGTGAGAGTTTGATGTTGATTTTGCTGATTGGTGTGGTGGATGATTCTCTGTTTCATGTGGCTTTTGAAGATTTCGGCATTCTTAAGCGATAATGACTTTATGACTTCGGGTTCTTGCTTTGTGAATGCGGAGGTTTGCCTATTTCTGCAGCACCATCATAGTTTAATTCATGAACTTGTGAAGTTGATTTAAAGTCTCGTCTCGTTAAGTACTGCAATACTTATCCGTGTGCTCTGTGGTGTTCCGCTTGATATGTCATAGGCGGCCAATTATCTGGACATCAAGGGCTTGCTGGATCTCACCTGCCAGACTGTGGCTGACATGATTAAGGGGAAGACACCCGAGGAGAGCCGAAATACGCTCGGCATCAAGAAAGATTTCACGCCCGAGGAAGAGGAAGAGCTTCGAAGGAAGAACCAATGGGCCTTTTGTCAGCCCTCCCCCTCTGGCATGACTGGCAACAAGGTCCTCCAGCCTCTCCCTTTACCCCTTGATTCCTCCCACGAGTTGGAGCCCATGATGGAGGGCCCCCAGCTGCTCAAGAGCTTGGACGGAAAGTCCTTCGAGGTAGAGAGGGCGGTGGCTCTGCAGTTCGGTACCATTTATCAAATGATCGAGCAGATGGGCTTCCCCACCGAAAGCATCCCCCTCCCCAACATCACCAGCAGGATCCTCTCCAAGGTCATTGAGTACTGCAAGATGCACGTCGACGACACTGATCGCGATGGTGATGACCTCAAGGCCTGGGACGCCGATTTTGTCAAGGTCGACCGGGCCACTCTCTTCGATCTCATCATGGTCAGTGTCGTTCCCTTACCCACTCTTCCATCGCGGAATCTCAGCTAGAGTTTGGGTTTCGTGGGAGATTTTGTGCGGTGATCTTGTTTTTTGCCTTGTCTAGGCGTTTCTAGGCTAGTGTGAGCGTTTGATGTTGATTTTGCTGAATAGTGTTGCGGATGATTCTCTGTTTCATGTGGCTTTTGAAGATTTCAGTACCATTTTTTGGAACTCATCTCAGTTGCATTCTTAACCGATAATGACTTTGTGACATGGGGCTCTTGTTGTTGTGAATGCGGAGGTTTGACTATTTCAGCAGCACCATCATAGTTTAATTCATTAACTTGCTAAGTTGATTTAAAGTCTCGTCTCGTTAAGGACTGCATTACTTATCGGTGTGCTCTGTGGTGTTTCGCTTGATATGTCATAGGCGGCCAATTATCTGAACATCAAGGGCTTGCTGGATCTCACCTGCCAGACTGTGGCTGACATGACTAAGGGGAAGACACCCAAGGGGATCGCAAAGACGTTCGGTATCAAGAAAGATTTCACGCCCAAGGAAGAGGAAGATATTCGAGGTCCTCATCTCCCTCCCTCATGTCCGAATACAAATACAAATAAACTAACCCCTTTCTTTCCGCAAACTACAGTTCTTCATTGCCGATCGGGCATGGACTTCTTCTGCAATGCCAAGGCCGTGCGCCTCCGGAGCTGCAACGGCCAGTACTTTGTTGCGGTGGTTGATGAGGTCGTTATCCTTCACGATGGGGAGATGCGACTAGGAGAAATCACCTGGCAGGAGGAGACCGGATGACAAGACAGCACCAGGTGGTCTGTCGAGTTCATCGACAACTCCAATCCCTTCCTCCGCCTCAAGAGCTGCTACGGCAAGTACCTCACTGCCTCCGACCAGCCCTCCCTCTTCGGCATGACTGGTTGCAAGGTCCTCCTTTCACTGCCTTCCCTCCTGGACTCCTCCCTCGAGTTGGAGCCTGTGATGGAGGGAACACACGTCAAGCTCCAAACCCACTATGGCACCTTCCTCCGCGCCAACCGCGACCACCCCATGTATTCCAACTCTATCACCCACGACCTTCCCCACCGCACTACCACCCTCTGGGATGTCGAGGTCGTAGAGAGAGAAGAACAAGGAACTGCTACCGATATTGATGATAAAGCATCAAAAGAAGGATCCTCTTCCAATAATGATGATAAAGCATCTTCTGTCACCAAAAGGCATCATGAAACAGGGGAAGGAAGTTCTGTTACCAAAAGTCCTTCAGGGACTCAGGTTTGATTCGAGAAGGTGATTGGGTTGGATGTCGCTATCATTTTTGGGAGCTGAAGAGACGGCTTTTGGACAACTCTGGAAGGAAGAATATGTTGGTAAGGGGAGGGCCATGGAAGCTCCGGCGGCACAAGAAATTGTATATTTTAAGGGATTGTTGGTCGTCGGAACCTCCTGGATAATTCCCAGGAGTTGACTTTCAGAGTCAACACTCCTAGGAGGCGGCAAGGGGAGCGGGCTCGGGCTCGGGCTGGAAGAGAAGAACTCACCGAAACACAAAACTGATGTGAACGTCAGGTGTAGACAGAGAACGAGAGAGAAGCAAAGTGTGGGGACAAAATGACGTGAGGTGGGGAACGGCTCGTGGAACAAGTCAAAGCTCCGTTCCTCGTCGGCCGCAAAAAGACTTGGAATTGCGCAACCACCTATCCCTCGCCGCCAACGAGGAACTTAATAAATAGGCAGCAAGGAGGCAATGTGTCGCTTGTACTCTGTTAGGGACTTAATAAATAGACAACGAGGAATAGGTGGTTGCGCAATTTTGGGAGTCTTTTCGCGGCCGACGAGGAACGGAGCTTTTGACCTGTTCCACGAGCCATTCCCCACCTCATGTCATTTCGTCCCCACACTTTGCTTCTCTCTCATTCTCTGTCTACACCTGGCATTCACGTCATTTTTTGGGTTTCAGTGAGTTCTTCTCTTCTAGCCCCAATTCGAGCCCGCTCCTGTTGCGATCTTAGGAGCGTTGGCTTTGAAAGTCACCTCCTAGGAACTATCCAGGAGGTTTTGACGACCAACAATTCACTTAAAATATGCATTTTCTTGTGCTGCCGGAGCTTCCATGGCCCTCATATTTTTGGGTTTTGGCAAACATTATTTTGGACAACTAGGTAGATTATTTATTTATTTATTATTTTATTTTACTTTATTTGTTCTTTTTTTAGTATGATTATTCTTTAGCGTAAAGATGAGATGTTCGACATGAAATAGCTTTAGAAATTTGTGATTGATAGTCACTCGCAATCGCTTGCAAAAATCGACAATCCAATCTCACGCTCGAGATTCGATTCCCAATTTATTTTTAAAATTGGTCAACCGATCTTATCGCGAGATATGGTTCGCTAATTTTTGGATGTCAATCTTATCTTGTTTCTTTGTCGTGGTGTTTGAATCAATTTTATTTTCTTAAAAGGAAAAAAAAATTGAATTAGGATTATGTTTGTTTTTTAGAATATTCATGGTCTTAGGGTTATCTTGCATATTTAGAATTGCAATCTTATTTTGAATTTTTAAATAAAAATGCATTAATTTAGGATGTTAGTTTTTTTATTTGAATTGCACATTTAATTATTTAAAAATTTTAATTTCGAATTTTATAAAAAAAAAAACACAAAAAATATCATGCATATGTTATGTAGAATTAGGCATTTTTTGTACGTCATGGCATATTATGATAGATTGTATTTTTCAAGAAAATAAAAAGGCATGTGCACGTCATATAGAATTAGGTTCATTAAATGCATTAATAAATTCATTTGTGACTTAAGATCGTAGCACCCCTCTTTAAGATGGAAGTAATTGGACTCCTTTGCTAGATTTTAAGCTTCATGATCTCCGGCCTCCATTGCTTAGTCATTAGTGCATGGACCGATAAGGGCACTTTTTTTTGGGGTCAAAGTAAAGCTTTTTCATTCATAAACGAGCACTGCTAGAACATGACTTATGAGAATCTGAACATAAAATATCCAAAAATAGGCTGAGGTGGTAAAGTTAGCCAGCGAGAAGATGGTAAGATATTCCTGTGGTGGGCAGTACCGACCCAATTTGCACAATGATTAGCATCGCGAGGGCAATGGACTTGCTTGATTGTCTTCAGCTGGGCCAGCAAATCCTGGCACTGGCCCATGGGCTTGGAGTTTGGCCCGTGACCAATTCCACCACTGATAAGCTATCAGTTTCCGCACCCGCACACAGATCACTTGAGTTTCGCTCACGAACTCCCCCAAATCGTCAAGACCCCACTGCAATTGCAACGTCTTTCTTCCAAGATCCTCTCCAAGGTCATTGACTACTGCAAGATGCACGTCGTTGACACCGATCGCGACTCCGCCGTCACCGGCGACGACCTGAAGGACCGGGATCCTCTCCAGTGTCCTTCCCTTACCCACTCTTCGGTCGAGGAATCTCGGCTAGAGTCTGGGTTTGGTGGGAGATTTAGTGCGGTAATATTGTTTTTCTCTGTTTCATGTGGCTTTTGAAGATTTCAGTGATTTTTTGTAATTCATCTCAAGATCCTCTTCAACGCCACTGGCTAGATCCTCTCCAAGGTCATCAAGTACTGCAAGAAGCACGTCGTTAACACCGATCGCGACTCCTCCGTCGCCGGCGACGACCTCAAGGCCTGGGATGCTGAGTTCGTCAAGGTCGACCAGGCCACTCTCTTCGATCTCATCCTGGTCAGTGGTCGGTGATATTGTTTTTTCGCCTTGTCTAGGCGTTTCTCGGCTAGTGTGAGAGTTTGATGTTGATTTTGCTGATTAGTGTGGTGGATGATTCTCTGTTTCATGTGGCTTTTGAAGATTTGTACCAATTTTTGGAACTCATCTCAGTTGCATTCTTAAGCGATAATGACTTTATGACGTGGGGTTCTTGCTTTGTGAATGCGGAGGTTTGCCTATTTCTGCAGCACCATCATAGTTTAATTCATGAACTTGCGAAGTTGATTCAAAGTCTCGTCTCGTTAAGGATTGCAATACTTATCAGTGTGCTCTGTGGTGTTTTGCTTGATATGTCATAGGTGGCCAATTATCTGAACATCAAGGGCTTGCTGGATCTCACCTCAGCTCCCTTCCTCATGTTCGAATACAAATACAAATGAACTAACCCCTTTCTTTCCGCAAACTACAGTTCTTCATTGCCGATCGGGCATGGACTTCTTCCGCAATGCCAATGCCGTGCGCCTCCGGAGCTGCAACGGCCAGTACCTCGTTGCGGTGATTGATGAGGTCGTCATCCTTCACGATGGGGAGATGCAACTAGGAGAAAGCACCTGGCAGGAGGAGACTGGACGACAAGACAGCACCAGGTGGTCTGTTGAGTTCATCAACAACTCCAATTCCTTCCTCCGCCTCAAGAGCTGCTACGGCAAGTACCTCGCTGCCTCCGACCAGCCCTCCCTCTTCGGCATGACTGGCTGCAAGGTCTTCCTTTCACTCCCTTCCCTCCTGGACTCCTCCCTCGAGTTGGAGCCTATGATGGAGGGAACACACGTCAAGCTCCAAACCCACTATGGCACCTTCCTCCGCGCCAACCGCAACCACCCCATGTATCCCAACTCTATCATCCACGACCTTCCCCACCGCACTACCATCCTCTGGGATGTCGAGGTCGTAGAGAGAAGAAGAAGGAACTGCTACCAATATTGATGATACAGCATCAAAAGAAGGATCCTCTTCCAATAGTGACGATAAAGCATCTTCTGTCACCAAAAAGCATCACGAAACAGGGGAAGGAAGTTTTGTTACTAAAAGTCGGGGATTCAGGTTTGATTCGAGAGGATGATTGGGTTGGATATCACTATCATTTTTGGGAGCTGAAGAGATGTTTTTTGGACAACTCCGGAAGGAAGAATATGTTGGTAAGGGAAGGGCCGGGGATCACGGCCTTGGTCAGGGAGGTGTGTGCAGATGTCCGGGAGCATTTTGATACCTTCGCCTGGATTAGCATTCCACAGGAAAATGATTCTGTGTTGATCTGCGAAGAAATATTTCTGCAACTTATTTATGAGAGGGCAGCCTTACCCGAAAACTTTGACATGAATACTTGGATGTTGAAGGACCATGACTTCTCCTTACAGCAAAAGGCAAGATGTCTCGTTGTGGTTGATAATTTAGACCATAGACAAGTGTGATATGGATTCATTGTACAGGCAAAGCAAAGAGTATGGCTACAAATTCGAATCTTATGAACTAAAGGGTCTATTGTATCTGCCATGGGCACACTATTTAAAGAATTTCGTGGAGAAGAGTTTCCTCCTCTATGGAAGCAATTTTGTGAACATTTTGTTAGCAAGTGTAAGAGATTGCTTATGACAATCGTTTGTGTCTTGCGCAATCAGGAAAAACAAATGTGGTACTATTCATCTTATACAATAAAAGATGAATGGGAGGTGAGGATCCCCTCGAATAACCTTTGTGATGAATTTCATGTTATCCAACAAGTGTTGAATATCCTTCTTATTGAGGAACTCTTCTGGTTTTTGTACTTGAGCATTTTACCTGAGAATAGGCCACTTAGTTGTAAGACAGTTTCTCATTTATGGGCCGCGGAAGAATTCCCGACCAATCCAGAAAAAGCAGACAATAATAAACACCGAGAATTCTTCGCGAATCTTAAATGAGAAACTGTTTTACAACTGAGCGGCCTATTCTCAGATAAAATGCTCAAATACAAAAACCAGAAGAGTTCCTCCGTAAGAAGGATATTCAACACTTGTTGGATAACGTGAAATTCATCACAAAGGTTATCTGAGAGGATTCTCACCTCCCATTCATCCTTTATTGTATAAGATGAGTAGTACTACCTCTGTTTTTCCTGGTTGCGCAAGACACAAACGATTGCCGTAGGTAGTCTCTTACACTTGCTAACAAAATGTTTGCAAAGTCGCTTTCATGGAGGAGGAAAACTCTTTTCCAGGAAATTCTAATATGCCCATGGCAGATATAATAGACCCTTCAGTTCATAAGATTTGAATTTATAGCCATACTTTTTGATTTGCCTGTACGATGAATCCATATCACGCTTGTTTATGAAGATCACTTGGCATGTCTCGACTATACACAAGATTTCTTTGAACTTTTCCCAAGTTCTCAGATGGTCTAAATTATCGACCACAACGAGGCATCTTGCCTTTTGCTGTAAGGATAAATCATGGTCCTTCAACATCCAAATATTCATGTAAAAGTTTTTGCGTAAGGTGGCCCTCTCATAAATAAGTTGCAGAAATATTTTTTTGTGGATCAATACAGAATCAGAATCATTTTCCTGTGGAATGCTAATTGGCGATGGTATCAAAATGCTCCTGGACATCTGTTCTCGGCCCTCCCCTTACCAACATATTCTTCCTTCCAGAGTTGTCCAAAAGCTGTCTCTTCAGCTCCCAAAAATGATAGCGATATCCGACCCAATCACCTTCTTGAATCAAACCTGAATCCCCTGAAGGACTTTTGGTAACAGAACTTCCTTCCCCTGTTTCGTGATGCTTGATCTCCATTACCGAACTTCACCTCCTGAGTCCAAGTCTCAAACTTCACCTCCCAAGTCTCTTAAACATCTCTACTTGCATGGCCGTTTGGAGAAGTTGCCGGATTGGATATTGTCCCCCAATGATTTGACAAAAATCGTATTAAGATGGAGTCAGTTAGAGGAAGATCTCCTTGCAACCTTAGGAGAATTGCCTGAGCTAGTAGAGCTGGAACTGCGTCGGGCTTATGATGGAGAACAATTGGATTTCGGGCATGGGCAGTTTCCGAAGCTCAAGATTTTACTGCTTGGCTCAGATCAATAAATTTGCAGAACGGAACAATGCCGAGCCTTGAAAACTTAACCATCTGCCCCTGTCAATGGTTGGAAAGGGTACCCTCTGGCATCGAATACATTGGCATCCAAAAGCTTACGTTTTTTGATATGTCTCATGAATTCTACGAGAAGGTACGAGAGGACCACGAGAAGAATAATTATCGACTTTTTAAGAACATATCAGAAGTCTATTTCAGACGATGGATGGCCGGCCACTGGGAAACCCATCAGGTGGATAGCACTGATGAAGAGGTGGAAAGCAGAGATGGAATCCGTCTAGAAAAATTCTATTCGTTCAAGTAGATCGAAACTCTGAACAGCCACTCACAGCCGCCATGGACAGATTGCTCTCTATTCGCAGAGGCAGCTTTCCTCCTAACCCTATTTCCCAATCTCACGATAGGGTTCTGCCGAAGAGAGACGAATTCCATCGCTGACTGGGCTTGCAAGGCCCATAATCGCACCTCTTTGAATTGTAATTGGGCCCTTAATTCCCCCCTGCTCTCTTGAACTTGTTATGCGCAGATGCACTAGCCGCGGGATGTAAGGGCTTTTCCTCTTAATACTATGAGGGTTTCCGTTTAAAAAAAAAAAAAACCGTGGATTTTGTGTCGCTGTTGAGTGTACTGCCAGTTTCTAAATCTTGTTCATGAGTTTCGTTCGTCTAAATTTTCCTATGCATGTTTAAATGTTGTGGGTGTTTCGATTTCTCATGGCGGCTCCACTTCTAAATTTTAAGAGCATATTCCACTTCTAATTTTTAAGAGTATTTTCTTGTTCATGAATCGAGATTTTCCTCTTCTAATATCGAAGGGTGCGACCTTAGAATATCTTTGTGACTCAAGAAGTGACTCACCCTCGTAATTTAACATTTGCATTCCCATGCTAAAAAGTACCCTTGCACCCAAAGGGGCATATTGTGAGTCAACTTTAATTTTAACATATACAACCTAGAAACACACTCCCTTTGTACAATTTGGTGCAATCCTACTCCTTTCACCATCCAATAAGCTAATCAAGAGCTGTACTTTGTTAGAACCTATTTACGTATATGGTCCCGACCATCACTCCTCGATCTCGTTAGAACACATCACTACAATTGATGTTCTTGAATTGTTCTGGAATATTGCAAGGAACCAGAAGAGTGGAGAATGGCAAGTTCTTCATGAATGGAGAATTTTCGGCAAAAAATTGAGTACGGATAGAAATTAGCATGCTAATATGCTATGAATAAATATCAGTAAAAAGTTATGGTAGTTTGATTCAATATCAAATGGTGAATCATCTTTTCTGCTCTCTCTACTCATTCGATGGTATGAGATTCGACCTCAAAATTCATTCGTATACTTCCATATATTCTAAAAATAGAGATTGGTGTTTCACAATTTTAGTATGAGAGTACCAATTTTAGTATGCCAGTGATTTTGCACATGGAAATAACCTTTTCAGCGTTTTGATCTATATAATCATGTTATTTTTACATGGTATACAACTCATGGCAACATTTGTGTTAGGAATTTTTCTCGCTCAAAAATTGCTCTCCTCGAATTGTTGACTTGAGACAATGGAAATTATCATGCTTTAATCAATCAATGATTCTAACCAAACGACATAGTTCTTGAGCTTCAACTTGATAGACAATTGCACACTAAGAGAGGAGCAAGAACTTGATGATTGAATTCGAAAAATTGATGAAATGATTTCACTAATGACAACACAAATCATTCTTAAGAGAAGAGTAAGTCTTTGGTTGGCAAAGGTAAATAAATAACTGAAATGAGTGGAAATAATTTGCAGGAGTAATTAGACATAGATTGTAAGGAAATAAAGGGCACTGAAAGAAGTAAATCTTGTTATTCAGGAATTTATGCCGGTCTATTCCTCTCTAGTTCTCCATTTTATAGTTGTTTCCGTGCATAATTGCCCCCAAAAACATCGTCGATCCTTCGAGCAACCGTCTTCAACCTTATCAATTGCAAATGTCGCGCCGAAAATGATCACTTGACTAACTTCCTGTCATTGCGAGGGCACGCGACTCATCCGTTTTGAATATTTGGACTAAATGCTAAGCTGACTCTATAACGAGCCTTATCTCTGATCTCGGTCAATAGCCGGAGTAAAATTTTCAGTGCCGAAAGAAACATATTTAAACATTATAACTTTTTCTTTAACATACAAGTTAGGGATTCAAGCATGTCTTAAGCACATGATATTGTTTCTTATCTTCACTATAATTAAAGAAATAATGTTTTATTTTTACTAAATGACCCAAAAACTACTTTCTTTTTCTCGGTGCGTATGAGATACGCTGTTTTTAACACTTTTTGGACAAGTAACATTCAGTATTTCCATTTCCGTTACAAGTATTTGAGTGATCCATGCTTCGGATAACCTCGTATAGTGGAAATTACATCCGTTAGTAAGGCAAAGCCCAAAAGGAAAAGATATGGGTGTCTAATAGGAAAAACACCAACGAAAGAGTAGAGACAATTTTGATGTGATCTCTCACTCTCTCTAAAGAGCTAAAACTTGAGTTAAGAACACATGGCAAGTATATCATTTGAAGCACCAATTGAACTTTGATTGCTCCTGTTCATTAGGATGGGATGCAGATCTCTTGGTCTGCCAATCATGTAAAGCTTTCTTTAACTTGAAAACACGAACCCTTGGCCCCATTTAAAATGGGGAAAATTCTCAAAAAAGTCCTACACCAATTGCATTTTTATCAATTCAATTATAAAACTTTCAATTTTATCAATTGAGTCTTAAATATTTTCATATTTTGCTAATTGAGTCAATTCAATCAATTTTAATTGAAAATCACCGATGTTGATACCGATTGTCACAAAATAGTACCGCATCCGACGCTAACATGTACAATTTGTAATAATATTTTAATTTTTGGAATTTTTTATTGATTTATTTTTTCCTTTTTCTCTTTTCTTTTCTTTTTATTTTTTTCCTAACCTTAGCCCGACGAGGTAATTGGTTAACCATAGCTTGTATTTGGTGAGGGTGTCGCTGTCCTCCCCTACCATGGGTGAGGGCCTCCGTGCCCTTGCCTAGATTTGGGCGAAGCCTAATGCCCTCACCTAATGGCCCGCAAGGGTCAATTGATGTCCTCATCGGCCTAGGTTAGGAAGAAAAAAATAAAATAAAATAAAATAAAAATTCAAAAATATTAAAATATTATTCATTAGCGCCGGTGGTACTATATAGGATGGTTGGCATCCACACCAGCCTTTTTTTGCTAAAATTAATCGAATGAACTCAAATCGAATGAACTCAATTAGTAAAATGTAAAAAAAGTTAGGATTTAATTGGTAGAACTTAAGAAATTTATGATTGAATTGACAAAGTGTAATAGGTTTAAGACATTCTGGGCAATTTTCCCTTTGAAATGTGCATATTCCTTAAAATGATATCATGCTAATCTCTTTCCACACCAGAGTATGAATTATGTGCCATAACAATGTTATAAGAGAGTTAACCTTTTCTCATACATAATCAAACTAGTAAATCTGAGAGCTCTAATTTTCCCTTTAAATAGTACTTGATCGATCTAAACTAATTGATAATACATGCATCTAATAGATGTAGGTTTTATTTATAAAATCAATTAGTGGAGGAGGCCTTATCCTTAAGAAAAACAATTCATTTATCATAGAACACCCTAGTTTTTGGAAAGATTGAGGATTGTAAGGTCCCGAAGAAAAAGAATTCAGATTTACAAATTCTGATTTACTCCATCGATGGCCACTACGAATAGACACTCCACCATTGCCAACAAGGAGTTTACGTCGCCCACACTTTTTGGTGATGCTAGAAACTATGCCTTGGATTCAAAAGACCTTCAATGATCCTTCCTAGTATTTTAGCTAAAGAATCCAGTTTTGCAACGACAATTTTCGGTACCGTCAATGATAATTTCATACGCGTACACCATCATTAGTGATAACTCATGAGTGAAGATACCGATGAAATGATGCATGATGACAAGATCAATGATACTTCTATTTTCATTAGTCCTAAAGACCTTCAAAAACATTTACTTGACTCAAGTCCTAAGCCACCATGAAATGCCATTCCCTTAAGTGTTTGTTCACCTATTTGTCACACCTAGTTTCTTATATTTGCTAATAGAGGAATCATTGACATCTACAAAGCTAATTTACCATCTGCACCTTATCAAAGTATATATTAGTGCCAAAGATAGTTTTGGTATCATCAAAATTACATATGGATGTTTTCCCGAGAAAACTCACTTGGAATATGGGCCAAGTTCTTTGTGGTCAACAAACTCAACAAGATCTCTCCCGTTTGATATAAGACTTGAGATATCGCAAATTCTCTCGTGGAAAGAACTGGCTTCATCATCTTGCCAGTCTATATCATCTAGTAAAACTCCTCTTATATGAGGTGTGGCCTCGTCCATTCCTAAACCCTCTCCTATCCTGGAAGCATGCTTATAGTGACAACTTGTCTAATTCTTGTCGATTGAGTTTACACCTTGTCTATCTAACAACCACACATCTATTGGAGTAGGTCCGAATCTGATACCATCTTTCACAACCCGGTTCGTTACATGTTGGCTAAGACC
This sequence comes from Eucalyptus dawsonii, assembly GCA_016097615.1. Lineage (NCBI taxonomy): Eukaryota > Viridiplantae > Streptophyta > Magnoliopsida > Myrtales > Myrtaceae > Eucalyptus > Eucalyptus dawsonii. Next base: position 21,361,978 of record CM027879.1, on the reverse strand, counting down.
CCAAACAAATTTTCTTTGTAAATACACAAGGTGATGGCCATTCACAAGCACGTGTTGATTTATGAATCACTCAACATAGTCTTTCACAACTAATGTGAGACTTGCATACCATATTACAATCTACACAATATTTCTAGTAATTACTCATTAACTTTCTATTGACACTTTTCCACTTAATAGATATCTATCGGCTATCTGTTAATTTGAACTACCTTGCCGAAAGCATTTTGGTCTTTTTTGGTTCCACGACAAAAAATCCTCATGTAAATTTCCCATTCCAAGTTATATGATTCAGTGGAATAAGATTTCTATTCTATTGTTTGGATTGCCAAAAAAATGTGGTCTTCTATGAAAGAGTACTTCTAATTGGCGGTTTGGATTTGTGGTCGGCAACTGTCAGCAGGAATTGACGACCAATAACAGTAGGGACTAAGTGACCGGCGGGGGCAACCCCGTACCAATGGTGCTGGGCGATGCCAGTGATGGATATGGGCTTTTGATATTTGTGTGATGGTGTAATGTAGAATTGAAATAGTAAAACTAGCTATTGTTAAGGGAAAAGTACATCAAAGGTTCAAAATCTTTCATATATAGCTGAGTTTAGTGCCACAATTTTTCGAATACTCATTTAAGCTCCTTAACTTTTGAAATTCATTTAATTCAGTTATATATTTAAGAATTTGCTTTACAGAATAGCTGAAGTGGCATTATTTAAAAATGCAACAATGATTTTATCATTAAAATAATGCCATGTTCCTAATTCAAACGATCCAAGTAGTTAGAGTCACTCCAATGAACAAAATTTGAAAGTTAGGAGCTTAAATAAGCAATTGAAAAATTGTAGTACTAACCTAACTGCTGCACAACAGAATTGGAATCTCTAGTGTGCTTTTTCTTATTATTAGGTGATCTAATTGCACACTTTATGAGAAAATTTATATGTCATGTGGCATATAATTGACATTCTTATTTTCCTTGACTGCGTTGAACCAAATGCATGAATTTGATTTCTCTCAAAATGCTAGATAAGAAGTTTAAGATTGTAATGAATTTGTTGGTGTCGGTAATTGGATCAAAAGCAGAATGTTGATACAAAGGCGGCGTGAATTGAGCCTCACACTTACGCCGATATTTGGGCCCGGACTTTTTCTCAACTTTTGGCGTCCAACCTTCAATTTCCCATTTCCTCTATTTTGTCCTTCCCTTTTTCTCCCCCATCTTCTTCGTTCTTATATGATGTGCACAGTGATGCCTAACGCCTCAAATCTGATCACAACCCAAAGATGATGGCCATGGAATTGCTTCATTGGTTGTTTCTAGCGATGTTTGAGGCAATCAAAGGATTAGTTCCAGATCGAGGTGAAGGTTCATTACCCGTGGCATTGTAGTTGGTAGTGGCTACAGATTCTTGATGGCAGTTCCAAGCGATGATCGATGGTGGCGGGGTCTTGGATGGTTGATGGTAGAAGATGATGATGGCAATGAGAGGGGTTGCGAAAAAAGGAAAATTCTATGGTGGCTGGAATTTTTTTAATTTGTTTTTGATTGAAGGAGACTGCGGATGATGAAGGAGATGGTGATGACGAGGTGGCGGCGGTTCAACGACATATGGTGGCTAGCATTAGTGGTGGCACGGCGGTGGCAACACGTGGATGATGTTTACAAAGAAGATACGTTGTAGTAAAGGATGGTGCGCCATGGGAGAGTGTAGAAATTAATTTCCGTTTTAAAAAAAAAATATATATATATATATATATATATATATATAGTCATTCTCCTTACTTTTCAATTTAAAGAAGATATTTTCTTGATAAACGAATTTTTTAGCATCATCACAAACCCTCTTGACACATGGAAATTTTGCGGATAGTTGGCCAAGTAGATCGACACCGATATCGCCACATACGACACAACACAACATGACACGACATGCTGACATGTCGTTTATAAAAAAATAGAGAATTCCGACACGTTAAGACATCGTTGTATATTAAAAAGATATATTTTTATATATACATAATAAATTATCATTTTTATGATTATTTCAATCACATTAATTTGAATCAAATTCATAAATAAATAATTAAAAAAATTTAGAATGAATATACACTAAAAGCATTAATCCGCCATTTATTAATATCATTCATTGTCTCAATTTGACAAATTCAACTCTATTTCAATAATTCATATAGCTTGGAGAAAAAACAAGCGATCCATATTCTGGACTCGCATGTTAGATATGTTGGAAAAGGAGAAAAAAACTTAAGGGATGAATTGTGTATCACGGGAAGTGAGAGTTAGAAAAAAGAAGAAGAGAAGACTAGGTTTTTTCTCCATTTATTATTTTTATTATTGTGTTTTATTTTTTCACATATATATATATATATATATATATATATATTTTGACCTTTCATTTATTGAATATTTAAAATTGACATCGATATCGATCATACATGTCGGAAACTTGTATATTAGAATTCCAACTTGAGTGTTGAGAAAAGTTGACTGGGTGTTGGATTTTTCGACATGTGTTGACTGAGTGTCGAATAGTGTTGGACACGTCTCGAAGTGTCCGACACAACACGAAACCTCTTGAAGAGTGTCGGCGCTTCATAGGTGGTTGGTTTGGTAGAAACTCTTGACACCAACAAACAAAAACACACTACTCTTTTTTATTAAAAATTAAAGTATGGAAGCAATTTATTTTTAAACCAAGTTTTTTTTTTTCTTTTTAACTTCTATAGATTTTAGATTGTTTTACCTATGAAAAATTTGATGTTAAAACTTACTTATTTTGCATGCATATTTAAAAGATTTTTGGACATGGTGGTTCACATTTCCAAACTAGATTACACGATTAATTTTGTAGGACAATACCATCTTTTAATAGCGAACTGCTCACTGTTACTTAAAAAGACTAATACAACTTGATAAAAGTTCATCATCATCTTCCTACTATTATTCTAACTTCTTATTGTTAAAAATATTACTACATTAATGATTCAGTAATCGTATGTTTTGATGAGAATACCGCGTTTTACAAATGAACAACTCTATTTTCAATGACGAGCCAAAGCAAAACCGGGGGCTTTTAGCTAGTTTTCATGGTTAAGGAGTTTTGGAGAAAAATCACACACATCTATTAAGTCAAATAAGGAACACAATGAAATCTTAAATCTTTCAATTGATGCAATTAATCGAATGTTTTTAGTCCAAAATCTATTAAGTTTTCAGTTCTATATTTTTGATAATGTAATTTGATCTTCCAATCTCCATGAACGAATCAAAATATATCCCAAGAAGTAGCAAAGAATCACATTCATCCAAATTTTTATTGAAAAGAAGATCCAAAATGGCTTTAAAAGTCCAAGTAAATCAATAATAATCTCCGATAAAACCTAGCTTTTGTGCCTATCTGAGGCCAAGCCACAATGCCCATAAATCCGCTTGAACACAATTATAATTTATATATACCGATGAACGCAGCAGATTTCTCACCCATGTTCAAAGGTGATAAAAATCATTTTTCTCCCCCATCTAGATCATTCTTATCAGGTCAAGCTTCTTTTTTTTTTTTTGGGGGGGGTCAAAATATCAAGTTAAGCTTAAAGTATCTTATTTAGTTGAACTATTATCAACAAGTACCATCCATGATCTTACAAATTATTTTTCAACACCAGTATGAAAGTTAGCGTGTTATTTGGCACCTTGTGACAAATGAAAATAATAATATCAAAAACTAAAACAAACAATTTGAATGATGCGACCTATCCTATTTTGAGCATGTCACATATGGTTCTTTTTGTGGAATTAATTCAACATAACAAAAAAGAGTATCAATTGATCTACATATAATAAATGGCTTCTCTGTAATGACTGTTGCTCGGAAAGGGACTTCCTACATGGTATTTAAAAAAGAGGGATAATAAGAACAATCAAGAAAATCAAAGTCTAGAATAGGATTTTAAAAAATAAATAATTTCTCTTCTAATCTTGTATGGTTCCCACATAGCACTTTATCTTACATCAAATTACATCGCCATATCCACCAAGGTGTAAATTTTTTTTCACACAAGCAGATTTGACCCAAACTTCTGCTTTTGCTCTTTGAAGGCCTCTCTCTCTCTCTTCGCTAGCTGTGCAGTGCCGGTACCCTTCCTAATGTGAGCGACAGCGAGACGAGAGGAGAGAGCATTAATAAAAGAGGAAGGGAGTGGGGCCAAAAGAGCCCAAGGAAGAAGGGTTCCTCCTTGCTCCAATTATTAAAAGGTGTCTCCCCCGAAATCCCCATCCAGAATCCCCATCTAGGGATTTTGTCTCTCCCCAAAATCCCCATTGTGAAAGATTCGTCTGTATCAATACTTGCTCGGAGAAATGGCCAGCTAGGCCATTTCCATCGGTGACTACATCCTCTCCCTCTCTCTCTCTCTCTGATCCAACTAGAGGCGGGGAAAATGGATCCCACCTCAGTGGTGGTTGCTCTGGGGCAGCTGATTCCTGTTGCATGGGAAAAATGGCAAGAAGAATTGTACCACGCTGCATCTACTAAAAATGAATTTGACAACCTCAAGGAATTGATCCAGTAGATCGGGGATTTCCTCGCAAAAGCCTATTCAAAGGAGGTCATCAATGAGGAGCTCAAAAGGGGCATCGGGAGGATGTGGAAATTTCTCTATCTCTCAAGATGCTATCGAAGACATGAAGCGACATAAATCCAAGAAGAAATGGAGAAGTCTTGATTCCTACCTTTGCCGTAGATACGGAGACCGAACTTTTAAAGAGGAATCAAGATATATCAAATATATGTTGCGGCAATACGAAGAAAATCTTGGGAGAAACGGTCCCACAGATGGTCATTTTAGATTATCCGGCAACTAAGCCCATTCCAGCTCGCCCGGTGGTGGGTCATCGTTCAATGCCTTTATTGAGAAGACAGATGTGTTAGTGGGTATCAAAGAGCTAATGGACCAGCTGGTCCAATGGCTAACAAAGAACCCTCCGCAATTGAAAGTGATTTTCGTGCACAGGGCGCAAGGAGTAGGCAAGACTAGTTTATTGGGCGCCGTGCTTCATGACCAAAGGGTAAGCCGTCTCTTCGAATACTGTGTATGGATCGAGGATTTAAGATCCTGTGAGTTTGCTGACAAAATTGGGGAAGTGTTCATGAAAGCAAATGCAACGATGTGGAATTTGACCATGGAGGGGCTAAACGAACAATGGATGTCGGTTAAACTTGAAGACGCTTCCAAACATAGGCTGTCCAAAAACTTTAGCTAGGCTCCCGTCTTGGATGATACAGGCAAAGAGGATGTGTTCAATTTCCTCCATATTAAATTAATTGAAACTCATCAGAGCGTGCTCGTCACAACTCGTGACAAGAGCCTAAAATCTCGCTCCAAGCTTTATCTACAGAGTCCAAATTATTCTACCCACAACTTCGAGCATGTGTTCCTTTTTGAGAATGATTCTCGTTCTCTATTTCGCCGAAATATTTCCCCCTCAAATATCTCTCAACCTAATTTTGAGCATATGTTAAAAAGATGTCAAGGATTGCCACTCACGATTCTGGTGATGTGTAGACATTTGAAAGATAATAAAGATGATGATGTTGCAGGTGACTCTGATGTTGTTTGATGGAAAAAAATTGAGTGACAGGCTTGAGGAAGAACTACTATCCAGTGGGCACAAAGTTGCCCAAATGGAAAAACAATTACTCTGTGCATAGACCACCTTCTTGATGTCCATGCTTATATTTTTTACTTAAGCATCTTCCTATTAGATCGTCCCATAAGATGCTCCACAATGATGCGACTATGGATGGCAGAAGAGTTTACTAAGCATGATCCAGGGAAAATCCAGGACAACTCTGCAAAAACTATTAAAACATCACGTAATTTGGGGAAAGAAAACAAGTTATGGGAGGGTCAAAACCTATCACGTTCACAACCTTCAACATCAACTCATTATTTCTCATTCAAAAGATGTAGAGATCGCGATGATTGTTACCCCTGGAAGAAGGATTGTCTGAGAATGTATACTACCTTTCCTTTCACAAACCTATACGTGAAATAGATAAGAACACATCGGTCAAACGACTTCGCTTCTATATTTCTTCGAAGAGGTGTACCCAAAATCCTTGAAAGAAGGTTGAGAGGCCTAAGATGCTACATATTCAAAGATATTTGACCGAGAAAGAAGAAAATCAAGTTTCTTTGAATTATTTTTAAGTTTCTTTGAATTATTTTCCTAAAAAATTCTCCAATCAAGAAATCTTAGGTACCTAAGTTTAAGGGTACTAACATAAGGAAAATTCCGTTGGGCACAAAAGATCTTGCACAACTGGAGACTCTAAATCTGAAAGATACCCTTGTGCATGAGCTAACGAAAGATATTTTGAAGCTGAAAAAACTACACCATATGTTAGTATACATCAACATTAAGACACTTGAGATCATTGCAAAAACTATGCATGATAGAGCTAAAATTAGTGAGGGGAAAGAAAACAGTTGTGCAAGATCTTTTATGCCCGACGGAATTTTTCTTATGTTGATACCCTAGGTACCTAAGATTTCTTGACTGAAGAATCTTTTTGAGAAAAGAATTCAAAGAAGTTTGCTTTTCTTCCTTCTCGATCAAATATCTTTGAATATGTAACACCTTAAGCCTCTTAACCTTCTCCAATAGTTCTTTCAAGGATTTTGGATACACCTCTTTGAAGAAATGTAAGGAGCGAAGACGTTTGACCGATGTGTTCTTATCTATTTCGGTTTGTGAAATAAATATAAGGAGCGATTGACCAATGTGTTCTTATCTATTTGTTTGTGAAACGAAAGGTATTGTACATTCTCAGCTTTCTTCCTTCTATACATGCACTTTTTTGGATTTTAATATCAATATTATTTTTAAATTATTTTTTTTTGTCTTTTCCCTATTTTGTCTTGTCTACTGTACTTCCCCCTCGACAACTCCTCTGCACACCCGAAGCCAACATTTGCTTTCTTTCTCTCTTCTCTTGTTTTTTTTTTTAACTTTTTCTGCACTTTTTTTTTTTCTCTTGCCTTTTCTTTTGTTTTTTTATTTGTCCCTTCCCTGTGCCCATCTTCTTCCTCGACGAGCCCTCACCAACGTTTGGGACCACCGCCAGACCACCATCCGGCGTCGGTCGTTCAGTCCGACCGACGCCGGCCACAACCGTTGACTGAGACATGGCTCGGCCTCCACCGAGGTTAGCCGAGGAGACAAACTCAACTGGGAGATAGAACGTCGAACACCGGAGGTGCGCCGACTGAAAAGCTAACAAAAACTCAACTGGGAGATAAATCAACAGTCAAGGCAGAAGCAACACCCAAGCAAAGTCTAAAACAACAAAATCGCAGCTCACCGGGATCGGAGAATTGCGCGGGCCGGAGAAACGCGAGCTCCGGTCCGGTGAGCTAAAAACATCAGAGTGAAAGGAGGGCGTTTGCGCGCTCGGGTGACGGGTCCTACTTGGCTCGATGACGGCGGCCTGCACGCAGGTTTGAGATGGCACGAACTGTGGCCGACCACCCTGGTGGCCTCAAGACGAGATCACCGGGTTAAAGGGTATTGAACTCGAAAGGAGACTTATTGGAAGAATGGATGCCGAGAGGCGAGGTCACGGGCGCGGCCGAGCTTCTTTCTCGCTCTCTTCTCTCAATTTCTCGCTTTGCTCTCACTCACGACTCTCTGTCTCTCAAGCTTTCTCCTGGTTCGGTCTCTCTCCCTCTCTCTCTCTCTTTCTCTCTCTATCTCCCCCCCGGTTAGCTCCCTATCTGCCCAAAACCAACAGCCCCCTCTCTCTATCTCTCCTCCGGTTAGCTTCCTATCTGCCCAAAACCAACAGCCCCCTCTCGCTTTTAAGCTTGGCCAGCAAGGCATGGCTCTTGCCACCGCCAGCTGCCTTTCCGGCCTAACTCCAACGCTGGGATCATGCTGCGCGATCCGCTGCCTCCTTTGCTCCCTCGTGATCCCCCTCTCTTCTGGCTCGTACTTTGCTTTTTCTTCTTTCTACAGAGAGCGTGAGGGAGAGAGAGAGGGGAAGAAGAAAAGAATATTGGGCCGGTGAAGGAAAGGGGGGAAAAAAAAAAGAGGCTGGGCCAGGCCTAAGTCAATGGAAATGGATAAAGAGAAAAAGAAAGGAGGCCGGGTCGAGTTTTTTTTTTAATTAATTATTTTTAAAACCTTTAGATTTAATAATTTTTGCTAATTATGTAAATGCTCCTAATGTCTACGCATAATGGATTTTAATAAAAACATACACGATGCATTTTAATGAAGGTTATTTACTTTGCTCTTTACTTCTTCTTTTTTTAAGTAATTAATCTTAATTTTGCATGTGATTGAGTCATAAATAAAATGGTAAAATTTAGGTGTCAACAACGTCAATGCGTGTCAAGTCTTATCTGTATCAATTTTTTCATTTGTGTCGAGTCGGCTATAAATCTTCTCGCAAGTGTCGAACTGATGTATTCTTATCTTATCAATAATTGTTTGCCCTAATTGTGTGAAAAACACCTTATTCTTCACAAACTCAATGATTTTTTTGTTTTAGCACTAGTTACTTGGTGTCCGCGATGGTAGTGACGGCACTTGATACATAACTTTAAAAAAGAAAAAAAAAATGTACTCGTTAACAAGTCCCTCCAAGGGCATTAACTAAAACTATTGAAATTAAAAATAACGCATATAAACACATGAGAAGGAAACATATTTCACAAACCACAATTAACGAGTTTTGACAAGTGTGTTGAGGTTCTCTTTGACAATTTCAAAAAGAAAAATCTCCTAGAAATTTTTTAGTTAGATCAACATTCAAGACACTTTAATAATTTGAACAATAACATTTCTCCTGTTCAAAAAAAAAAAACAATAACATTTCTCTTTGCTAATTTTTAAATGGATTTTGATAAACAAAACAGGGTTTTGGAAGTGGAGGTCAAGTCTTATCAGTGGTGTCCGTTCCTGATTAATGTGTGACCAAATCCGATCTTTTCAAAAGGATTTCCCCACGTCTTGCAATATTTTTAAATTGTCACAAGTATACTGTTATGTAACGCTCAAACCATATTTCATCAAATCAATGCTTAAGGAAGTCTGGTTATTAAAATTTTAGGACACGCTTGGTGCACATTGGAATTGGGGACACTGTCAATTGTTTAATGGACATCACATTGAATCCAAATTTCGGTGGATGTCGTCTTTGATGCACACAATTAGATTAACGGGTGTTCTTTCACGGGCTTGAAATTTGTACTCTAAAGATGAAAGTCCATCTCGGTCAACCCATGCCAAGTCCGACCTTCGATGCCAAACGTCCAAATTTGAAGGACCAAGCATAGCCTAGACAACTACAATACAGTAAATCCTAACTAGGAAGGGGGCCACCTAGGTTGCACGTAGCGCGACGACCACGACCGCGACGCGCGACGACCTATTACGGCCGTGGCGTGTGCGTTATTTCTCAAAAATAAAAAAAGTCGACATTGTGTGGGGACACGTTGTATATTAAATAAATATTTTTATTTTTAATTAATTTGATTCAAATTTAATTAAAAAAAGAACCTACCATAATAAATTTACACTAATAATTCAAAATATAAGGGTGCGCATGGAAACACTTATGTTTCTTTTTGTTCCGGGAACAGAAACAAAAAAAGTGTTTCTGTTCGGAACAATTTTTGAACAAAGAAGCACGTTTGGTAACGTTTGGTAGAATAAAAAATGAATAGAAACATGTTTGGTAAATTTTATTCTTTTTTTTTTTTCTTTTTAATTTTTTAAACATTTTTATTTTATTTTTATTTTTTCCTTTCTTTTTATTTTTCTTTTTTTCGTCCGATCCCGGCCTCCGTGACTCCAACCGGCGAGGCCCGGCAAGCCTGCGTCCCGGCCCACGGCGAGGCTCATCGCGGCCCTCGGCCAAGGCCGAGCCTCGCCGTGGTTGGGCGAGGCTCGACCTCCTTGGCTGGGCGAGCTCGGGCTCGCCCGGATCCGCGAGCCGAGCCTTGCCATGGGCGGGTGAGCTCGAGCTCGCCCGGATCCGACGAGGCCGAGCCTCACCGGGGCGCGACGCTCGGCCTCGCCGGATCCGGGCGGCCGAGCTCGCCCAGCCAAGGCGAGGCTCGGCCTCACCCGCACCGGCAACGCCGAGCCTCGCCGTGGGCCGGCGACGCTCGACCTCGCTGAATCAGGGCGAGACTGGCTCGACCACGCTGACGCCGAAGATGGCGAGGCGGCGACCGTGAAAGAAAAAAGAAAAAAAAGAAGAAAGAAGAAGAAGAAGAAGAGAGAAGAACGTTTGCTTGAAAGAACGTTTTTGAAGCGAAACAATAAATTGTTGTTTTCTTTTTGTTTTTATTTCATTCCGTAACAAAAAACAAAAGAACAAACGCAACCAAACGCGTTTACTTCTTTTTGTTAAAACATTTCCGTATGTACAGCTAAGAATCGTTTATGCATCCCTAATCTAATATTCTTTTTTCGAAATTATTTTTAATTTCATTTAATAACTTTTTTGATTAAATAAAAAACCACCTAACCCCCTCCCCCTAACCACACCATCTCCCACCCCCCTCCCACCGCGCGGGCGCCCAAACCGCCCAAACCACTCTTTTCACTCGTCTCTTTCAATCTTTCCCCACCCCAATTCTTTTTTTCACTTTTTTCTCCCTCCACCTGACAAAGTTATCAGCCCTTGTCACTTCCCCTTCTCTCCTGTCACTTCCCCCACCCTCCAACACGCCAAGTCCCCTCTTTACTGTTTTATTTTTCTTCTCAAAACCCTAACAAGGCCTTCTTCTTCTCCTTCTCCTCGTCACACAACGCCTTTCCTCTTCTCTGCCTCCCGATCTCTGCTTGCCAGGGATGGAACAAGCGGTCCTTGTGCGCCGAGAGGCTGCAAACCGCCACAAACTCCTCCTCCTCCTCCCCCTTGCCGTCGCCGCCCCCCCTCCCCCCCCAACTCGACGACGCCGTCCTCCCCCATGCGCGCCTCCCTCATGAAGTTCCTCCTTAGCACCTCAGTCTCTACTCTTTCTCTCGCCGTCTCTCGCCGTCGCGGGCTCGCCTTCGCTCATGGCCTCATCTCATCTCTGCTCCCTCGCCCTCGCCTCCACTCTCGGACACGCGTGTCGAAACGTGTCAACAAAAGTTGACCACGTGTCGACAAATCCGACACGCGGTCAACGCGTGTCCGAGCGTGTCGACGTGTCCGACATGCTCCGACACGTGTCGGACACGACTCGGAGGTCCGCTGAACGTGTCCGTGCAACCTAGGGGGCCACCAAGCCGAAGCAGCGCAAAGCTGACTAAGGCGGAGCAACCGCCGTGGGAAGACCTGCCCACACTGTGCTGGGAGGCCGTCCTCCGCCGCTTGGTCTTCGCCGATGACCTCGAGTCCGTCTCCACCGTCTGCAAGCGATTGCTCCACATCTCCAGCACCGTCCGCGCCAGCCTCTCCATCACCAAACGACTGACCCCGCGCCGCCTCGGCTCCCTCCTCGGGCGCTTCACGTCCCTCAAGTCCATCGACCTCAGCTCGTTCCGCGGCGACCCGTCCTCCGTCCTCCTCCAGATCGCGCAGTTCCGGTTGCCCCTCGACCGCCTCGACCTCTCCAACCGGGAGTCCCTCCGCTACGGTGGGTTGCGCGAGATGGGGTCCAAGTTCGGGGCTTTAAGGGTCTTGGTGCTGTCCCGTAATGGGTTGCTGGGGGATGCCGACTTGGTTTCGATCGCGGAGTGCTTTCCCGCGCTCGAAGAGCTCGACATTAGCTATCCGCTGCGGAGGGATTGGGCTCGGGTCACGGACGACGGTATCTCGGACCTGTCGCGGAAGCTGCAGAGGCTGTCGCGAATCGACCTTTCGGGTAATCGGTCTCTCTCTGATCAGTCTCTTGTGGTTCTGTCGGTGAATTGCCCGTCTCTGAAGGAAATTAAGATTGGGGGATGTGACTCAATTACTGGGAGAGGTATTGCTTCGTTGATAGTGAACAGGCCTCACTTGGTCTCCTTGGCCCTGAATCATATCAGACCGCAGGCGATTTTATGTGAGGAGTTGGTGGACTCCTTTGGTCACGCCAGGGGTTTCATTAGTCTGGATTTCATAGGCTCGTTTATCTGGGATGGGTTGCTGATAGCTGTTGCGGAGGCAAACATTCCGCTCAAGAGACTCATACTTTCACATGCTCTGGGATTTTCCTTCGACGGGATTCGGATGATCATGCTATGTCACCAGGACATCGAGGTCTTAGATTTGGGGGCAGTACATTTCCTCACAGATCACGACATGAGCGTGATATGTGAACATCTTCGCAGTCTGACCGATAGTAACATCAGTCGCTGCTCCAAGCTCACGATGGCAACATTGTATAGCCTCATGACACAATGTCCCTTCCTGAAGGCAATCAAAATGGGGGACACAAACCTAAGGGAGGATGATGCTAATGGAACTGATATCGTGGTGAATTCTCAAGTGAGGTATCTTCGCATACCTTCTAATGATAAACTGACTGACGAATGCCTCAAGAAGATCGGGCGTATGTGCCCCAACTTGCAGTATCTTGATGTAAGCAATTGTTTGAAGATAACTGGGGATGGCATTTCAGGTGTGCTGAAGAGCTGCCCTGAAATCTGTTATTTGAAGATCTCTGGTTTAAAAAACATAAGGAATCTATGTGTCGACTTTGAACTCCCACGGTTAGAGGTCTTGCAAGCAGAAGGCTTGAAACTCAACGAAGAGCAACTGGTGGCATTTATAAGTAGATGTTGCCATCTCAAGAATCTCAACTTAATGGACTGTGTGCATCTATCGAATGAAGGGGTAGAAAAGGTGATGAAGAATTGCTATACATTGAGGGGGATAAATCTACGGAACTGCAATAATGTAGGTGGTGATTTCCCATTTTTAGATTGGGAGCTGTCTATGAGGTCATCTTTAAGGAGAATAGTCCCACCTCGTGGATTAGTTTCATCCGAAATCCAAGACTTCTTCTTGCAGCATTGGTTGTCTCGTCAGGGATGAATCGACGAGGTAATTGTCTACAAAGATGACAATGCCCGTGTATCTTTCTGTGGTAGAATGGTGCGTTGTCGTAGCTTCTTTCAATGCGGACCTCATTTTTATAGGACTTGCCATTATTCTGTAGATTGTTGTGGTTACTTGATACTTTATCAACAGTTCAATAATCTCTTATTCATTGTACTGTCCAATGCTCTCGTCTTTTCGAGTTTGTATTCTACCCTTTTATTGTTTTTAACTATTTTTGGGCCTTTTGTGATTTTGACAGTAGCTTTGTTTTCCACTTGTTTCTTTTTTTTGAAAAATAAAAAAAGAAGTTTTCTTTGGCATGACTTTTGCTACTTCTTGAGCTTTGTTCTTGCTTCCTTGGTATCTCTAGCTTCAAGAATTTGTGTGATATGCGGGTTGTGTCTGGTTGCACTTTGTGGCTGGCAAGGTTGCATATATCCTGATTTAAACCCAGAAGACAGATGGGGAATTCACCTCAGCTGCAGCATGGAATTTGGTCTTTCTGCATAGGACTTTGATGCAGTCAGCATGGTCTTGTTTGGTTGAAACCAAATGCACCTAAGATTGCTTTCATTGACTGGCCAGTCCTTCTAAGTAGGTTGCAAACCTTTGATAGGTAAACAGAGTTGCGTCGATGGAATTTGTGTCTTATGCAAGCTGGAAGATGAACAAGAAATCCATTTGTTACAAGAAGTGCATTTGTTCTTCCATCGCTCCTTTGAAAGCAAATGTGAGAGCATTTTCTGCAGTTCTTTTGGCTTCATCAGACTTGCTAGTGGCTGGCCTGCCTAACATGCTTGTTGCCAATGTCCCATTTTCTGTTGGAATTGCGTTCGAATCTCTATTGCAGGATTTCAAGAGAACACTTTCTGAGCAAGTTAAAAGCTTTTACTGACCTTAGAAGATCCGATCTGGATTGATCGAGTTTTGATTTTTGGTTGCAGTTGTCTAAGTAGCTCTTTGCTGCTTTACCTGTATTGATGACAGATACTAGTGGGCTGCTGCTCCCACATTACTTGGTTATGCGATACTAGATATTTACTCTTCGAACAAAAAACAAATTGACAATAGGAGCATCACTAGGTTTGGCAATTTGTTATAATTGTATCATGTTAACTCAGCCTGCCAAGTTTCCTTAGGCTTTGATTGCTAGTGTGTATGTGCTCGGGAGAGTTACCAACAAAATCCTAAACCTATTGCAATTATATCAATTCAGCCAAAAACTTTATTTTTTTTTAGCCAATTTAGTCATAAACTTTTTAAAATTGTGTCAATTTAGTCCATCCGGCCAAAATTGGCTGGCAGTGTTGACATGGACAGGCTGGCCAGTGAAGGCTAATGTGGCAACTTTTAATAATTTTTTTTAATTTTATTTTCTAATTTTTAAGTTTTTTTATGAATTATTATTTTTTCTTTTTTTTTTCCCCACCTTCTTGTTTGTTTGGCTGGCCAGCATTGGCTAATGGCAAGGCTCACCCCTATTGGCCATTGGCGAAGGTGAGCCTCACCTAGCCATGGCGAGGTCGAGCCTTGTCGTCCCTGGGCGAGGAACCTCGCTAGCCATAGGCGAGTTTGAACCTCACCTTGGGTGGGCGAGGCCTCACCGGATCTAGTGAGGCTCAGCCTTGCCTAGCCAAGGTGACAATTGACCTTGCCAGTGGTCGACGAGGCTGCTGTTACCAGATCTGGCTAGGCTTGGCCTCAATGTTCTAATTTTCTTATGATGATGTGAATTTCATGATTTTTATGTTCTACAATTGATTTCATTCATGTGAGTTATATATTATTGCGTTTAATGCTTTTGAGTGGTACCACTTGAATGATCTGATGTAAATGTTTGAGGCGAGAGGTGATAATATGCAATTGCTCATTATAATATGAATTAATTAAGCGTGGATAGAAATATCTGCGTTATTTGTGTAGGTTTTCGGTGATAAGGTGATCAAAAGATTTCATTTGTAAACCCAGGGGAATATTCATAGTTTTAATGCACTCATGTTTATTTTAATTCACATAGAGATATAGTGGATTAATAAGCTGAGTAGGTTTGCTATACCTAGAGATAGGATAGTAAATAGATTAGGAAATTCCGCTATCACATGTTTGATATCGTTCTTGCATTCATAACAATATGAAATTCATATCTAGTGGTTACGGTGAAATTAGATGCTCTAACATATTTATCTGATTGATTTTACTGCATTTAGTCTACAAATTTCGTTTTTAATTCATTCTTAATTATATTTTGATTTGTTAGATAAATTTTAGAATTATTCTATTTTAGTATTTAATTGGTTTATTAATCATCGATCTCAATGGGGCGATCTTTATCTCATCATTATATTACTTGTTCGATCGTGCACTTGCATTTTAGAATTTTACGTACATTAGGCCTGAATTGAAAATTATCTTCAAATTTAGGTAAGATACTCGTGCCTAATTTATTCTCCACCTAATATACGTCTATTAGAATATAACATGCACATTTATAAGTGATAGGCGTATTTCTTGATTAAGGTTATTTGCCTAATTCGCAACCATACGCCGATTTTTTTATTCCATCTATAAGGCTTTGATGAAATAATTAATCGTTTTAATAAAATTGATATCTTGATCTTTAAGGCTTAAGATCAATTTATCTATTTTATTAGCGAGATATTATCCCTTGATCTGAACAATGTATGATACCTTTGGTGATTGCGAATGATTTGGTGTTTTATCATTTAATTGCTTTATTGATCCCAAAATACAAAAAAATTGCATTTGCATGATAGAGTAGTTAGATTCTTTTTCTAATTATATTAAAATGCATGTTTAGATAATATCTAGATTAGATAATATCTTTGAATTAAATTGCATGTCGAGATAAAATTCGAAGTTAAGATAGGATTCGAATTAGTCTATTTCCTAATTTAAAACAGATAATATCTCACTTTAGTTAGATTTTTATTGTTAGTTATTTTTAATTACGAATTTTTATAAAAATAAAAAATAAATACAAAAAATCATGCACATGTCATATAGAATTAGGTTCATGAAATGCATGTCATTTAGTGATTATTGCTAGGTCCATTTAATCTAAAAATTGTCTACCATTAGCTTAGGTCATTTAATAAACGTTGCGTGACATATAATTCACATGTTAAGTTGCATGTTTCATGTCATTGTAGTTAAAATTTTTGTACGTCATTGCATTGCATATTGCATGATTTTCATTAATTAAGTGAAAACAAAAAAAGAAATTGCGTGTTAATTGGAAACCATATTTAGGGTTATTGATGTGGTTTTTAACTCAACATTGCAGATGCTTTTATTGCTTTGAGATAAGTTTTTGCAATTTATTTATTGTTTATGTGGGTGTTAAATTGGTGGATTGTGCACCCGCATGATCACCTCACATGTTAGGGAATTAAATTTAAAATCAATCTAAGCTGCCTGCAAAAACATTTTTCAAAGTTAAAAAGAAATGGTACCGAAAGGGCATTAGAGAAATCTAGTGTAACCAAGTCCCCGTACCCATAGTCTCTGGTTCGTAGAAGTAAAGAAAAACTCCCGTTACTTTACTTGGGTTTCTAATTGACCCACCAAAAAATATATTAGTGGCGACTCCTAGATAAAATATATCTGCATGTTAAGAACTTGAACTTAAGTCGCGAATTGGTATGGGTTTGGGAGAGCTCGAGTTGAGTCTAGGCTTAATAATCCATTAGCCAAATTTTAGGTGGTCCACACCCGAAAAATAGGTCGCAACAAACCCAAATCCTTTATGTGAAAAGTGAAGTGCAAATATTTATTGAACTTTGCAACATGAGAGACATTATTTCCCATGACAAGTATATCGTCAACATATATCGATGTACAAATTGATGAATTTTTTGCAATTCGTGTAAGCAAAGCATAATCATGCTTAGAATGCTAAAAACCTGCATTGGTCGGTACAATGGTGAATTTGGCATACCATTATCTGGATGCCCGTTTTAGTCCATACAAGGATTTGCGAAGATGGCATTTTGAGACTCCCCTTGTCTGCATAATCCTTGAGGAATGTCCCTATAGATTTCTTCATTCATATCACTGTTAACGCCTGATTCTTAGTTGATGTGTCATAAAAATGTAAAACACTAGGTTTAGGGCTTCTGATCTGACGGAGCCCGTTTCTCGACCATAAAAGTGTCATTTTTCATTTATTTTTTTTGCATTGTCACTTTTAAATGATTTCTTATTTGATAACTCTATTCTAGATAAGGTATTTTTACAAATTTAAGCTTGATATTTGCTAAGTTTTGATTAGTTTTGGGTGAATTTTTTTGCTACTCATGTAATTTTACTAAATTTTGTAGGAAACACAAATTTCAGATCAATAAGAGATCGTGTGCGTCATTTGCTGAAGATGTTAGGACCAATGCATAATTTTTCAATGTATTTGTGCTGGATTTGCATATCAGTTCTTATGCCTCAATAGTTTCTTGAATATTCCAATATCTCTAAGGATATTTCAATATCTTTAAGAAAATTTAAATATCTTTCATAATATATTATCTTGAAGAAAAAAGCTGGCCAAAACCAATGGATTTGACCATAATTGACCCTAGGTTCAAAGAAAATCAAGGTTATGAATTTTAAGAAGATAAATTGTTAATTTGCCAAGGAGTCCTCTCCAAGACCTAATGGGACCTAATGGGAGGCTGACCTACTACAAATTTTTGGAGGCCATATAAACCCCTCTTGTGCTGCATATTTCAAAGGGGGGAAGGAGCCTTGGAGCTGCCAATAGATTTTAGGTTTTCTTAGTTAGCTTTTATATTTTCATTTTCTTAGTGAAATTAGCGCATGCCAAGGAGAGAATGAGGCAAACCTGAATTTATTTGTGACTCAAATTTGTCAATTTGTTTTAATTTAGAATTATGTTTTCTTCAATTTTCATTGTTAATTTAGCTTTAATTATATTCTAAATTTCTTTTGTTGGAGCTAATAGATCTTAATCATGATTTATTGACTGTTGAGACTTGTTCATGCAATATAATTTTTTTGATTGTGATGTTCTCTATCATGATCTTAATGCTTTTAGAAGTTTGGCCAACTTTTAAATGATTTTTGATGTATGCATGATACTAGGTGGAGATTGTATACATGAGAACTAATGATATTGAACCCTAAATTAAATCTAGGTCAAGGTACACTAGGTTGTTTGTGTGGTTGCAGTAGTAGATCTAGATTGAGATTACTTAGATTAAATTCGGGAATTTCCATAAGAATTTAATACTTTTAGTAGTTTAAATTCGCCTAAGGTTAGTGTGGGTTAACATAATTAATTAGGGATTATTTGTGATGCCCCCCGACGGCCCTCGTATCTGTTAGGGTCACCACACTTTTTACCTTGTCCTAGATGTCCTTCTTTTCAGATCAATGGACTTCAAGGAATCCATGTGGGGGTTCTATCACACACTTCATTAGTCCCCGCGCAATGTATATGGTGGAAGAACAACTATTCATATATACATGTAACATATGTTGCTTGTCGGTACATTCAAAAAGACCAACTATTTCTATATTGGCCATATGTGTACTAAAAAAAAACCGACTATTTGGTTAGTCATCTACAGTGTCATCCATCTACGGTGCTAGTGTCCAAAAATTTCCTACAGCCTCTTATTTTCCCCCTACTCGATTCCGCTAGATCCTCTGTCATCCTCCTCCGATGGTGGCTGCAATGGTCCAAAGGTGTGGCCGTCCAACCTAGCGTAAAGGACAAAGAATTCTGGACTACCGGACTCGAAGGAAGGCCGACATTAAAAGTCAAGACTGCTTGCACTCGGATATAAGTCAAACCCGGTATGTTTGGATTAGGATGTTTAGTTTGCTCCCATCTCATGTCAATGGGGACACCGTAGAAGGTGCTGGGAGGTGGGGGTAGTAGCGACATTCTTTCCTAGTCTAAAATATGTCAGGCCCACAAGGGGTGAGTACGACTACTCAGTAGTTAAAATTTCACTAAACTATATTACATAAAGCTATCCTTGCCCAATTTATGCAATTTAAAAAAATACCCATAACTGAAGAAGTAGACAGGCACTACACCAATAAGATTGTCTATGAAAGGGTATGATATAGCAGAACCATGAAACCTTAAAATTTGCAGCTCACTAACATCTATCCTAGAGGACTAGTATTTGCGTCCCTCCAGGCATTCACATCCAACCTGGCGTCACGAAAGCCTCTAGTTCCATATTTCAATCACCAGGCATCCAGAGCATGTTACGTCACACTCCCAGGTATCTCGCACATCACCTAGCATTACGAGGAATCACTAAGGCTCGCCATGTCAATGGTTGCCCCTACCCTTCGGAATTTGTATTGTCATACATCCAAGAATCTCGACACTCCCGCGGAACCTCTAGGGCTCACTGATCCCCAAGCATCCAGAAGCATCACCATTGTGCCCCTCCAGGCAATCCCGACTCCCGGGACATTATCGACTCGAGGGTTTGACGGTAGCAATATTCACAACTATGATATAATAGTCTAATAAAACAATTTCATATCAAAATCATTTATGCCACTCATACACATGAATAAATTACTCCCTGAGATCTCAAATCATCACAAAATTTACAGTGCAAACAAACCTTTAAAAATGTACCAACTCGCATTGATGAAAATAGTTCACAAATTCAAAGGTTTAATATCGAACCCTTCAAAATGAATTTAGCTACGGTCTAACCCCATATATTTTTGAAATATCCAAACATGATTTAAGTAAAATCTCAAAATTCTTGGATTTGGAATTTCCCCACAACCCGATCCTCTGCAGAAAACTTTTAATATTTTCGGCAATGCCCAAAATTTCAATAATCCGATCCCAAATCATTTTGAAATTAATCAGATACTATAAACTTTAGTAGTATTGAAACCGCTTATAATAATAGTACAGGTAAGTTTCTCGAATGTAGAAAGTACTAGATTTCTTTATTGAAATCTCGGTTAGATTGACTATGTGTAAATCAATCTATGTACATATCCTAAAATAATGGTAGGTTACGGAGTGCATTATCAAGCAACGACATCGTCTATGCGATATAGGTTAGTGGATATCGACTTGCCTTAACTCCTGCTACGTCGATGGCGAGGGGGTGGCGGGGTGGTGCAGCAGCTGCGGCTTGATCAGAACGGCTGGATCGGTGCGATGGGAACGGCGGCTGCTCGTGCACCGCGAAGGGGAAGCAGTCCTCTTCTTCCTCTCTCTCGGTCGCGGTTCTCTCTCTCTGTTTCTCTCTCTCGGTTTCTCTTTCGGCTTGCTCGTCCGCTTGTTATTTTGTTCTACTTAGAACGCTAGTTTGTTTGACTCCCTAGTCAACAAAGAGGAATCGGTGGCGGCAGGGAAAGGGGACGAGTGGAGAGGCACGTGGCTTGCATGCTGACTCTCTCATTCCCTCTCTCTCTCGCCGAGACAACCGACTCCCATGCAAGACGTGGCTTCTTCTCTCGGCTTGTTGGTCAACATTCTCCTCTTCTTGTTGACTGTCGAAGGGGTGGCGTGTCTTCCGCTGGGCTGTCTTCTTGGCGTTGGTGTCCCACCGAAAAACAAGTCTCGTAAGAGACACACGCCAGCTCAACCCCCTTCATGCATTGAACGCGGCGGCAATTGGTCAACTTCTCTCCTTAGTTGACTCCTCATTCGGCGGGTGCATGAGCTGCAAGCAGGACGTGGCCTCTGCTGGCCGATCGAAGCAAATCGTGGCTGTCTTTGTTCACCTCTTCAGTGCGCTGGCCGAAGGAGAGAGGGGTTGAAGTCTTCGCAGGCTTTTGTTGACTCCTTTAGTCGACACCTTGGGTGTGCGGTGGCAGTAAGAGGAGAAGACAGATGGGGTGGGCGTGGCATCCGCTTGGTCGAGCTCCATGGCTTCGCTGGCTCCATTTGCTGCATCTCTTCTACACGTCAATGGGTGGGCTTCATTTGTTGACTCATTTAGTCAACTAAGGAAGGATTGGTGGCAGCAAGGGAGCGTCGATTGCTGGGGGAAGAGTGGGCTGCCACTTGCCTCCCCATGCACGGACGTGCTCTCTTTTTTGTTGACTACCCAAGTCAACAAAAGAGGTCCGATGGGTGAGCGTAAATGCATGGCCGTGCATGCGCACTCCGGTGGTCGCATAGGGAAGAAGTATGTTGATGTTTCGAGACATCGGGTGGTGATGAAACGATGGTCGAATGTGGTGCCGACGATGACGATGATGCGATGGGGTCCAAAATCAGTGCCAATAACGCAATCTGATAACAATTTCGTCGACCCGTGACGGCCATTATTTTTCTGAGGTCCGGCAAAATCCGGATGTCACATTATTAAACCGAGGTTAGCTCGTAGTCTAATTTAGGGAAATTTTACCAACACAATTAGAAATCAATTTATTGCATGACAATTTAATAGAATTGATTATGAGTGGTTAAGTGAAGTTGGATTCTCTAACGCTTTATGATCTTGGTTAAAATATTGAAATTTACCTTGTTAATTTTCAGTTTACTTTAGATTAGGTTTATGTTGCAATTTTAGTTAGCTTTCAAATTCTTTAAATTTCGACTCTTTTTATAATTCAATCCTTTAATTGGTTTAATTCACTTTTTAGTTGCCTTTTTGACTTGGTTAACTAAATCTCTGGATTGAATACTTTCGGTAAGTAATTAAATAATTAGAGACAATCCTTGTTGGAACGATATTTACTCATCACTTTATTACTAGGATATTGCATGCTTACAATTCACTTAACAAGTTTTTGGGGCTGTTGTCGGGGATTGATTTGATAATTTTCCAATTACTATTGATAGCGAGTGATTCTTGGTTTAGACTAGCTTTTCTTTTATTTTAATTTATTTCTTTTGTAGGTCAAACCCGTCTCTCTATAAATGGTGGGAGGAGTATCGCATCACTCGAAGCCAACAACAAAACCTTGAAGTGTGACATCCTGAATTTTACAGTTCTGCTTTCAATTAAATTAATTGGACATTTCATCGACGCACCTATAGTGCTGTTCTCAGAGTTGATCACTCTCGAAATAACTAGACTATATGGGAAAGCTATTAAGGAATTTTAATGCAATAAACTTGAGGATTCGACTAAGACCCGACTACTCGACCGTGCTCATCTGCAGAGATCATTACAACACAGTTAAAAATCGCTTAGAAATCAGAAATAGGTCGGTTCGATTGAAATGTGTGGTTAAACGTGGGTAATTCCACCAAATTGAGAAATTATCGTCAATCAGCACTAAACTGATTCTTCTATCGTTTTGGTATCCTGTGTCCATATTTGAATCCTCGAGATTTTTACGACAACTGGAAGTCGCCAATGAGTTGAATAGGTTCATTGTGGCTCGAAGAAAATCGACCATAAGTCCTTTGCACTAAAAATTTCTAAAATCTACTTGGTAGACTAGGTCATGCTAAAAAAAAGCGCCAGAGCGAAACTAACCACAAATTTGAATCCAATTTCAAAAATTGAAAGTTCTGTCATGTCACAAATTATTTTAGAAACGTCAACTCAATCTCCGAAATTTTTTTTGCAAACCGAGACTTTTTAGGAATAAGTCGTCTTAGGGCTGTTTTTGTTCCGAAAATGTTAGGGACCGTTTTCGATCGCACAATTGGGATGCAAGTGGGATCAATTGGTGAGGAAAAATAGCAATTGGATCATTGAGGTGTTGATCGAACTTTTTGAGGGCCAAATTGGATTGATTCAAGAGAGATTAAAGTCCAATTGAGGGAGAAAACAAGCCAAATTCGTAATCCCCCACCATCTATGGCTTTTTGACCATTTCAAGAGTGCAAAGAGGAGCCTTGGTGACTGAATTTGGTCCATAAAAGGTAGCTGGTGGTGGAGGTTGGTCAAGGGGGACAAATTGTGAGAAAATAAGCCAAGTGGCCCCCTCGTCTCCTCTCTTCTCCCCCTCCCATAAACCAGTTGACAGCCCCATTTCTTCTTCTCTATTGTGCCGTTTGAAGTCCAAAATTTTCTAGAGAAGCCGCCAGAGTAGCCAAGCCAGTCGCCGAACAGCCTTTGCCCGTT
The DNA here is from genome assembly GCA_016097615.1 of Eucalyptus dawsonii. Lineage (NCBI taxonomy): Eukaryota > Viridiplantae > Streptophyta > Magnoliopsida > Myrtales > Myrtaceae > Eucalyptus > Eucalyptus dawsonii. The sequence continues at coordinate 21,338,878 of CM027879.1, read as the reverse complement.
GCACGCCATAGTTGGAGTCGCCACCACTGCACGCCGTTGCCTCTCCCCACTTGCAACCGTCCTTGCTGTTTCCGTTCGCCGTTCGTCCTGGTCGGTGTATCTCAGGTCTTGTCGAGCTCGGCTGGAGCCGTCCTGCCTTTGTTCAGCTGACATGAGCCCTTGCCATTGGTTGCCGAGTACCCTAGCTGCCTCTGCCAACTCTGCTCACCCTAACCAGCCCTTATTTCCATCTGTTTCAGCCAAGAACAGAACCCGAAAGAGTGGGTTTCCAATAGCACCTCGGGCCCATTTTGGAGGTGTTCCAGGCCTCGAAAGTTAGGTTCATTTTGGAGTTTTCCATCCTCCGCGGCATTCCCGTCGTTTCGAACCGAGCGATTCGTTAAGCAAGTGAGTTTAATTCATTAATCTTCGCTTAGTAGGTTAATGACACTTAAGGGTTGATTAATTTAAGTTAACTATGGATTATGTGGTTAGTTAGATTAGATTAGTGAATTTAATTAATCACCGATGCATGTTAGGTGGATAGTTAGTGCAATTAGGCCTAGATAAGCTCTAGTATTTATCTAGAGTGATTTGGAAATTTTTCGAGTCCATCTCAGCGTTTAATTAGGCTTTACGGGCCTAAGTTTCTATTTATTGCATTTATTAATTAATTTTCGTAATTATTTAATTAATTAATTATTTTTCGGAAATTAGACCAGGATAGCCGGTGATCAGAATTTTATGCTGATCGTGATGGTGTGATCTGTTTATTTAATTGAGCTCGAATTTTTACAGATTTGGTGTAAATTGTGATTTTAGGATATATTTCTAAATTTATTTATTTTCAATATTTATTTGAAAAATAACCGAGCGTCGGTTTACAACGCCAAAAATATTTTGGTGGACCATATGAAATGGTTGGATTTATGGAAAGGAAATTATTATATTTTGGCTAAGGTCAACCGTGTACCCACATACGGCTATTTTTATCGGGAATGATAAAAATGTTGAATTTGTTGTATGATTGGGATGGTATACTATATCAGCCTACGTGTGATATGTCAGCTTAGCAGAGAGCAGTATACCAGTATACTATATGAGCCTACGGGCGATATGTCAGCTTAGCAGAGAATAGTATACCTTATCAGCTTAGACTGAGTAATGTTGGTATACTATATCAGCCTACAGTCGATATGGTAGCTTAGATAGAAAGTAGTATACCCGATCATCTAAAAAGCGAGCTATACTATCTATTTATCAGCTTAGCGGTGAGCAGTCTTGATATGAGATGAACCAGCCAAGAAAGGGTCGTGATGACATGTAATCGACTAAATCGATTGATCGATGAATCGATCCGAATTGATTGAATGTTATGATTGTGAGTTTATGAATTAAATTGATTTGTAGGAAGAAGTGGAGGCTCGAGTAAGTCCTATACCTCGTGATTGTGTTTAGGCAACCTTTATGGCATATTTTCTTCCTAATCGGGTCTTAGGGGGTAGAACTCGCTGAGCTGAGACGTCGTCTCACCCTATTGTGGGATAACATTTCAAGTCCATAGATGGCCGCCCCTTCTACTCCTCCCGAGCATTTTGGCATACTGAAGAAGATCACAGAATAGAATTATCACATTCCGATACATGGGCACCCTGAAGGGTTAGAATATGTGCTGGTGAAGTCCATCATCTAGGTTGATGTGGGTCTACCCAAAAACGTTTCCCATCAATACAGGGCACGGTATCGCCATTACAGTGATGGACGAAGAGAGGGTCTAGTGTCAGAATCTGATATACCTCTGTATGTGATGGATGTTGCTTTTTTGTAAGGGTATTGTAGACTCTAAGGATGGATCGTTGGTGGATGCAAAGGATCCCAAGCTGGATAATCCTAATTCTTCGGAGTACTTAGCTGTGAGCTCTAGCTAGAGTGTAGAAGAAGGAGAGATCGTCGAGGAGGATGACCAAGAGTAGAGTGGAAGCCCCTTCCCCTATTTGCAGACTTTGTTTTCTGACTAGTTTGAGTAGAACCTGACTTTAATAGTTTGTATCATACTATACACATTATGGTTTGCAATGTATATATGCGTGGTTGTTTCAGGTTCAAAATTTATAGTTCTACTTTCCTATCACATTATTTTATTGTCTAGGGATTATTTATCTGCTTCCACATGCGCATTAAAATGAATGGGTTGGCGATTCATCCTAGGATGTCGCTATCTAATCGACCAGTGAGGAATGGGCGCGCGCTCAAGAATCGAGACGTGACATCTTCGTTTAATGGTATCAAAGCATGGTTTTGTGATTGGAGTGATAAGGTGCGATGGTCTATGTGATAGTAGTAGAATGGCCTTTAAATTCATGCTGGTGCATGTCTGTGATAGTTGTTTGATAAAATTGTTTATTGTGTGGATTGCTCAGCTTCTAATCTAGTGAGGATTTGGAAGATAGGTGTAGTAGAGTTGAGCCATGAGCGATCAGGAGCAGAGGACTCCTAGTAAGAGATCCGTTAGGCCTGCGACTCGGGGTAGGACGCCAACTAGGGTCAGTACCCGAGGAGGTAGAGGTAAGGCGCCAACACAAGCTAGCACTAGTGGAGTAGCACCACCTCCCGTCGGTGCTGGGGTAGTAGCCCCAGGTGATCAGGGAACTATTGGGATCACCCAGGCCTTGGATGCGATGAGAGAATTTATGGGGCAACATGCCCGAGATCAAGCTACCACTGTTGCAGCCGCCGCTCAAGCCGCCGCTACTACTGCTGTTGCCGCCACTACTAAGGCCGCAACTGTTGCTGCACCTGCCGCCGCACTTGTTGCTGCACCTGTCGAAGCCCAACCTGATAATGTGGTAGTATAAAGAGAGAGGCCGATCCACAAGTTAGCGCAATAGTTTTTGAAGCTGAACCCGTCAAGGTTCATTGGTGCTGGAGATCCGGAAGCCATGTCGCTTTGGATCCAAGATCTAGAGAAAGTGTTGCACTTCTAATGTGCAACGAAAAGGAGAAGGTAGCCTTAGCAGTGTACCAATTGCAAGGTAAAGCCAATATCTAGTGGAGAGCCACCAAAGAGTCCGTGTTTTCGAAAGGTGTGGTCCCAGTGTGGGACACCTTCCTTAGAGCATTTAATGATCAGTATTTTTTGGATACTGCCCGAGAAACAAAAGATGGAGGAGTTTTAGCGCCTTCGTTAAGGATCGATGTCTATTGATCAGTATGGGGTCCAATTCGCTGAACTTTCTCAGTATGCATCGAGGTTGATTGAGGACCCAGAAGAAAAAGCCCAAAGATTCAGAAATGGTCTTCGTCCTAAACTAAAAGCAACCTTTGTTACCGTTAGATCTAACAGACTATCGAGAAGTCTACCGCCGAGCCCAGATGATAGAGAGAGGTTTGAATGAGCAAGCTATCTCGTCTAGATCGAGGTTAAATTTCACAGAGAAGGGATCCATTAGGGAAAGAAACCCATGACTAGAGGTAGATTCCAAATTCCGCCTAACAGGAAGGGTGGAGTTGGTAAGTCTGGACCAAGTCGAATCGAGTTGTGTTGCCTTTTTGGAAGACGACATGATGTGAATCAGTGCCCCCGAAGGACAAGCGCCTATTTTGAATGTGGCCAGCCGGGTCACAGGGCTAGAGATTGTCCTAGTAGGCTAAGAGGAGAACCGCAGTTGCCACCGCCGCCACCAAGGGGACAAATTAGAGGTTTTGCATCGCTGAACACACCACAAGGTGGACCGATGAGACCCCCAACTTAGGGGACAGTTTACGCCATCATGAGAGGTCAAGCAAAGGACGCGTCTGACGTGATTACAGGTACGATTTCGTTGAATGACCATGCTGCCTATGCTTTATTCAACCCTGGCACAACTCATTATTTTATTGCTAAGCAATTTGTTAAGCTGATAGACTTAAGTCCTGAGTTGCTGGAGTCTATTGTTAGCATATCTACACCATTGAAGGATAAGGTGTTGTCTGCATTGGGTTGTTCTGGTTGCAAGTTAGCGATTGGTGAGCGAGAGGGGAAAATAGATTTGTTAATCTTAGCCACATATGACTTTAATTTTATAATTGGCATGGACTGGCTCACCAAGCAACGAGCTAAGATGGACTGCTATCGTAAGACGATTCAGTTTAACCCATTAGAGAGTAGAAGCTTCGAGTTTGTTGGAAGTTGAGGAAGACCCTCGGTTACTTTAATCTCGTCGCTGGAAGCAACCCTTTTATTAAATGAGGGTTGTTAGAGTTACCTGGCAATTGTCGTGGACACGACAGTTGCGAAGCTGAAGGTTGAAGATATTTCGGTTGTGTAAGAATTTCCAGATGTCTTTCTGGAGGAATTACCAGGTCTGCCGTCAAAGAGAGAGATTGAGTTCGTGATTGAGCTAGCCCCCGGGATAGAGACAATCTCTAAGGCTCCTTTCTGGATGACATTATCAGAATTGAAGGAACTAAAGGTATAGATGCAGGAGTTGTTGGATAAGGGATTCATCCATCCCAGTGTATCACCTTAGGGAGCACCGGTTCTTTTTGTAAAAAAGAAAGATGGGTCATTGTGCTTGTGCATTGACTATCGCCAACTCAATCAGGTGACGATCAAGAACAAGTATTCACTGTCGAGAATAGATGACTTGTTTGATCAACTGTAAGGAGCATTGATATTCTCTAAAATCGACTTAAGGACAGAATATCATCATCTGAGGATCAGGAAAGATGACATTTCGAAGTCAGCATTTCGTACTTGATATGGTCATTATGAGTTCACTGTAATGCCGTTCGGGTTGATGAATGCTCCAGCTGCCTTCATGGATTTGATGAACATGGTGTTTAAAGAATATCTGGATCAGTTTGTGATTGTGTTCATTGATGATATTTTGGTGTATTCAAGAAGTGACGAAGAGCATGAGAGTCATTTGAGATTAGTGCTACAAACGCTGAGAGTCCATCAATTGTACACCAAGTTCAGCAAGTGCAAGTTTTGGTTGACTCGTGTTACTTTCTTATGTCACATGATTTCAGGTGAAGGAATCTCCGTGCACCCGAGCAAGATTGAAGCAGTGATTAATTGGCCAAGACCGACTACAATGACAGAGATCAGAAGTTTTCTAGGTTTGGCAGGTTATTACAGACGATATGTGGAATGGTTTTCAACATTAGCGTCCCCGTTAACTAAACTCCCGAAGAAAGAAAAGAAATTCGTGTGGACAGACAAGTGCAAGTGTAGTTTCCAAGAGCTTAAGCAGAAGCTGACTACCGCACCTGTGCTGACCATTCCATCTGGTCCTAGAAGGTATGTGATCTATAGTGATGTGTAGTTCAGAGGATTGGGTTGCATACTGATGCAACAGGTAGAGTTGTTGCATACGCCTCCTGTCAATTGAGGTCTCATGAACAGAAATACCCGACGCATGACTTAGAACTCGCAGCAATCATATTTGCATTGAAGATTTGGAGACATTACTTGTGTGGGGAAAAATTTTAGATCTTCACGGACTATCAGAGCCTCAAGTACTTATTCTCTCATAATGAGTTGAATATGAGACAGCGTCGATCGATGGAATTGCTGAAGGACTATAACTATGACATCCTATATCACCTAGGAAAGGCAAATAAAGTCACCGATGCTTTGAGCCGAAAGTCTTCAGTTGCTCACATACTAATTAAAGAGTGGAATTTAATTGAGAGAGCTCGAGATTCGGTGTTCAAATTTGAGGTAGGCCACCTTTTGAATTTTATGGCCACCCTTAGAATTGAGCCGGATGTGTAAATCAGGATCAAGTTCTTTCAGCGAACAGACCTAAATGTCCAGAAGATTTTGTAAGAGGACACAGATAAGAGGAAAGCTGACTTTCAAGTTTCTGATGATGGAACATTGAGGTTTCGAGGACAATTGGTTGTACTTGACGATGTGGAGCTTAGAGAGGATATTTTATTAGAAGCATATCATAGCAGTTACAGCATTCATTCTGGTAGCACCAAGATATATCAGAATTTGCGTCTATTACGTGGAGTTGATTTGGATCCCATGAGCAGAAAATGACATTTGGTGGACAGACTTGTGAGGAAAAGTAGGGCCATCCAATTCAAACCCTTGCGAGAGTCTCAAAGGATGAATTCTTCCAAGAAGTAAAAGGGTCTGTCCCTTAATTCCAAGCACTGAGAGATTTGGATGATCGCATTTAACAAATGCAAGCTAATTTTCTCCTAGTTGCAGGGTTGCCTGGGACGTACACGCTTACTCAAAGCAAATATTAATTATTTTCATGGATAAATGCATTAAAAGTTTTAAAACTTATCATAAAAATGTAATTGAATCCTAAAATTTTTTAAAAGTATAATTAACTTAAAACTTGTCATAAAATGCATTCAAGTTCAAAAACTTTCAAACAATGCAATCAAGTAAAAAAAACTTATCAAATTGATCTAATATAGTCTTTTTGTTTATTATACTTTTTTAAAGTTTTAGAATTCAAATTGGATTTAGTTGCACTTTTTAAAGAATTTTAGGACTCGATTGCACTTTTGTGATAAGTTTTAGGATTCAGCTGTACTTTTGTGACAAAGTTTACGACTTCAAATACATTTATCCCTAACTTTAATGAAATCCGTGAAATGTAATAAACTAAATTCTCTTGGACAGATTTAGGATAAACATTTGGGCACATCTTAGAAGCGGTGCTTCTAACTCCATCAAATTCAGGAGTAATTCGTCAAAACTTCCAGTTTGCTCATCTAACGTAGTGATTCCACAGGCTGGGGGTTTGAGATGGAAGTGGTCAACCTTCTGATGTCCAGTCATTCCATCAGCTTATGGCTGTTTGCTCCTGATGCACACCCGCATAACAAATACAAAAACCTAACTCTTGTCTTGTCTAAGTTGAAAATGACCATTGTCAATATCGTTTAGTGTCTTTGCATGAACATACTTAATTCACTTTCTTTCTTTCTTTTTTTCTTTTTTTCTTTTTTTCTTTTTTCACTCAATCGCTGTTTAACCTTTCGAAGGAAATGACAGGAAACTTAATTAATTCTCCGCCCACTCTTGTTTCGCAGCTTGGCAAGTTCGCTGCAAGTACTGAATATATTTTCAGACAAATGTTAATGAGAGTGACATTTTCCTGCACGGCTTTCAACATCGACCAGCTATTAATTTCAGGTAATTGTTTCCAGTGAATGTTGAGAAACGTTCGTAGGCAACTGTTTTGTTTCAAAATACCGTTTTGTAAAGCTCTCTAGAGCTTGCTTGGTCAATTAAAAGAATCGGCGGGGGGATTATGGTAATGAAGCAGGTTAACTTCACAAGAACTTCATAGTGGACAAGACATTTTGCACTGTCACCTCCTCATTAACTCAAAAATTTTCATGCTCTTCGTTGATTCTTCCATGGCTTCATGCTAATAAAAACATCATTCAGTAAGACTAATACAGAGATCTTTATATGTCTAGTTTCAAGGAAATTTCTTGGCTCTAGTTTCTAGTAAAGTAGATTTCTTGCCCTTTCCAGTCAAGTGAGATAGATAAAGTCCAAGGAGGACATGGTCTCTTGTTTTGTCTAGGGCATGTGTCCACGCATTTGCAATATAAATGAGGTGAACTGTAATTAATATGCCCTGGAAATCATAAATGCGAGTCTCTTATTTAATGTTCTTCTGATCTGATGCCGCAAATCACAGTACTTCACTCAGTTTAATATCTTGCAAAATTGATTGTTTTGTTTATAGCATACCTAAGATTTATTGGTAAACAATTTGCGAACCCCTTTCAAAATCAATGGTGGCATTAGCTTAGAAATTGAAGGGCATCAACCGATGCCTTGATAATATTAAACTGTTGGTAACCTTCTAGATGGGTTTAAGTCGTCACTTGTGTGTCGTGTGGGGTCGATTCAGATAATAAGAGGGCAATAAAAGCTCCTCTATTGAGCTCAATCCTTGGGTTGATAGGTTTCACAATGAGTAGGTCTCAGACTAAGAATCGGGAACCTACCATGTAAGTTGTTTCTTGGATTTTGAAATTGTGAATTAAATTAATTCCCTTAGGAATTGGCTTGGAATCGCAGCCATTTTACCATTGTTCAAGAAACTAGACCTAATATAAGTAAATCGATGTGAACCTATTCGATTTTAGGTTTTAAGATATGCAAGGTAAGTTCTAAGTTCCAAAAATTGGAAAATCTATTTCAATGGCTAGGTTTCAAGTTCTAAATAAATGGAACTTGAAAAGTGAAACTATAACAAGTTTTGTGTTTTTCTTTATCTATATCTTCATGTGATCCTGCGGTGTTTAGTGGCGTCCGATGATGAGTGTATAACATGGAACTACTAGTCCAAGCTTACATTTTATGACTAAGACTTTTGTTTTGTTAACTTTGTGTGCCTAAATATAAGTTGTGGTTAGCAGATTAACAGAAAAAGATTATCATTAAAGGTGATGATTCATTGTAATCATTTAATTAATAATACGGTGGAAACTTGGGTAGATCCTAGATACCGTAATAAGATAGGTTCCAAGTTTGGGTAAGTTCTAGGTTTCAAAATGAGAAACCTGTTATAACAGGTAGGTTCTAGATTCGAGATAGAACTTGTATGGAACCTCTAGAACCACTCACCCCTATAGTCAGGTTGGGATATGTTCCTAGATGTCAGTATAGAATTTGGCCCTGAGTCAATTTTAGGGGGTAAATTGCAAAGAACTTCCAAATGTCGGATATGAAGCAAGATAAGGGGCCTTTGCGAAAACTAAAATATTAAGGGCAACTTGGCACAATACCAAAAATTTGGGTGCAAACGTAATTCAGCCAATTTTATTATTTTGTGGTCCTCAAATCCGATATATATAGGTGGGTTACCTCCGGAAATTGCAGAATCAGTGTATGTCCTCTTGTTCTAGGACTAGGAGTACGAGAGGTTTGGCGTCGCTGGGCTGAAACAGTTTCTTTTACAGCATAGTAATGTCTTAACCGAGGTTAAAATCCCAGGAGGAGTCAGTTTTGAATGTGGAGGGAAGCATATGAAGAAGGCTCGCCTAACTCCAATTCAATTACTTTATTTCGTATTAAGAGACGTTCAATTTAATTTGCAGAAATGACGCTCAAGAGGATTGTGAGAAGTTCCCATGATCTTTCCAATGTCGATTTCATTCCTGGCAACGCATGTTAAATGTCGGCAAACATCCAATCAGCTCAGCAAGATTACAACTAATAACGATAACCTGATATGGGGTTGCGTGAGCACAGTCACAATAAAATAAAATAAATTGTTTTTTGGCTTCCCACCTAATTTTTTTTTTTTTTTTTGAAATTGAGATGGCTCCCTCACGCATTTCGTTTGCTCTATCATAGGGATAATTTGTGTTTTTTTAAACTTAAGAAAGAGAAATGAAAAAGAGGAGATACTTGCTAGTCCACGCATATGCTCTCACCCATTGATTGGCACATCACTAAATTCGTACCATTTCAAAACGTTTGCTTCGGTAAATCGTGCATATGTTCAAGGTTAGTGTCATGAAGATCCCAATTTTCATATCGAAGAATATTTTCCTTCATTTCTAATTGAACAAAATTCTCTCCAAGCATGCCTACTTGATAGATTAGAAGTTATGCTTATTACCCACAATACAAAATTGACCAACATAAATAAAAATGAATGACGTACATAATTAGAGAATGATTAGAAGAAAACATGACCAATCATATTTTAAGATGGCAAGTAAGTAATTAATACACTATGAAAAGTGCATAGTCTTCATTATTTTTCTTTTCCATCAATGCTCCGTAGAAAAATTAAATTAAGTAAAAAATTTCGTGTGAGCATCCTTCAAGCAAACCCATATCATGAGTAAGCAACAGTCCGAGATACTCCAAGTTGCTGTAAGTTTTTCCTAAAGAACTCTTCCAAAAGGACATTCTTGCTGGTCATTATCAAAGCATGCGTCACTTGTCGTTTTCATTTAAGTTTCTTTTTCTCGGGGTAATTAAATAATTTCGTTACCGACCCAAAAAAAAAAAAAATTGTAAGTTTTTCCTAAAGAACTCTTCCAAAAGGACATTCTTGCTGGTCATTATCAAAGCATGCGTCACTTGTCGTTTTCATTTAAGTTTCTTTTTCTCCGGGTAATCAAATAATTTCGTTACCGACCAAAAAAAAAATTTGTAAGTTTTTCCTAAAGAACTCTTCCAAAAGGACATTCTTGCTGGTCATTATCAAAGCATGCGTCACTTGTCGTTTTCATTTAAGTTTCTTTTTCTCTTTTTATATTTGTTCCTTCTTTTTCTCCGGGTAACCAAATAATTTCGTTACCGACCAAAAAAAAAAAAAAATCAAATTATTTCGCAACTTAGAAAAGTCCATTCAAGCCAAAATTTTCACGGCCCATTTAGAAGTTGACTACACATTAAGCAACCCGGATCAACCTCACTCAGAACAAGAAGAGGGTCAGTTATAACCACCTTGGTAAATGGGTCGTTAATCTCACGTGATCACAGGTTCGATTCATGTCAAGATGTTTGAATGCGCCTCATTACTTAGCTGAACAATGTTATGACATACCTCGTGTGGAAATATGTACATGCAGATATATACATATTCATTTTGAGCAATCACAAAACGTACTCACACATGAAAGAAGCAGAACATCCCTACTTGCGGAAGATCACAACCGGCAACGAACAAAATAACGAGTCAGTCTCGCCAACAGTACATGACAAACTTCTTTCGTTGAGCCTCCCGTTCCATTTATATGAAATAATTAATGCTCTTTCAAATCAACTGTCTATACATACCGTGCCACCCGTTTCACGGCATCCAAATCCACGCAAAACTTCATGACGAGTGCAAGTTCAAGTTTGAAGTTGAAGTCTCCTGTGGTGAATCTGCCGAAGCCACACCGAATCACAATTACAGCCACATGGCTCACCAATGATGGTTTTATTAGTGATAGGCTTAAGGCCCGTCCGCCCATGTTGGGCCTAAAAGCCCGGCCCATAAGAGTAGGGCCCATGGATGAAGGGGCACGATTAATTGTTTTTTGGAGGGACATATATAAGGGAGGAGAGAGAGGGAGAATGTACCTCTTGGCATTAACATACGTATGTCTCCCTCTCTTTCAAAATGCTCACTCTCTCTCAAATAGAAGAAACAGTAAGCACAAGGCAACTTTCTTCTCCCCTTCCAAGCGAATTGTCGTCATCAGATCGAACAGAACCAAATTCTCTTCCTCCTATCGGCGTCAGTGTCTAATCTGTGGCTAACAAGGTACGCTCGAATCCGTGGTGTGCTTTAGGATCGGTGATACGTGTTTTTCCCGAGCTTGTCTTCCGCATTCGTTTTAGAGGTTCGATTTAGTGTCGAATCCGTTTTTCAGGGATCCGATACTCCCAACAACCAATCTTCCACAAGATCACAGATTTGATTCACCTCAAGACGTTTGAATACGCCACATTGTTTAGCCAAACAAGGCCGCTACATACCTCATGTGAAAATATTTCCTGATTGTAAGCATTTTGATGGGACTGTGATGGCTGGCTCGCCAATCTCACTTCTCGATCACATGTATTAAAAAATAGTTTTAATTGGCATATCTATGACCCTTATGCTACCTTTCAAACGAGGGGGCTTACGCATTTGAAGCAGGACACTAATTCAATTTGCTTTTACATCCACAATACGTATGACGTTTAACCAAACTGTAAAACACCATCAATTGTACGTGCGGCAACACATACTGAAGAAATTCAAGATGGATTAGTGTAAAACGGTTGCAACACCGCTCATGATAAATGAGAAGCTACTATAGGAAGATGGTGCAAAAACAGTTGCACCTCCCTTTACTATATCTCACTACTACATGACCAGACATCATGCACGCGATAAGTCTACTATCACAGCTCATGCAAAGTCCAAGTCAAATTCACTTTGGAGCTACCAAGAGAATTCTCAGATATTTACGAAGGACTACAAATTATGGCATTTGGTATAGGCCAAGTGCAAGTGCTAAGCTCATTGGCTACACTAACAACAACTGGACAGGATCAACTAACAACAAGAAGAGCACTACTGGTTATGCATTCACATTGGTTCTAGAATATTCTCATGGGCATCCAGAAAAAAAAAAAAAAAGATTCAATGACACGATCTACTGCAGAAGCTGAATATGTCACAGCTGCTATGACCACTAGTCAAGCACTATAGCTTTGAAAAATTCTAGAAGACATTGGAGAATCACAGACGGAGCTAACTTCAATATTTTGCGACAAGAAGTTCGTGATCATTATATCAAAGAATCCAATCTTTCACAAAAGAACCAAATATATCGACATCAAATATCACTTCATACGAAAAGGTACAGAATAATGGAGAAATCGAGCTGAAGTATTGCAAGATTGAAAAACAAACTGCGGACATCTTCAGCACTACTGCCAGCCAAGTTTGAGACATTGCGGGATATGCTTAGAGTAACACAAAATTGGATCAAGGAGGAGTATTAAATTACTTATCCAATTTCTACAATCAACTAGAGAATACTACAAGAAAAATCCAGACTTTTGTGGCAAAGGAAATCTTTAGAGCACACTAGACTTATGTAGAATAGACCACAACTTTATCTCTACAACTTACAGAGATATTTCTCCTTGAAAGTTGGTTCATAAGCTCAATAATAGAGCTAGCTAAGGATAAGAAAATCTCTGACTTGAGCAAAGATTTTTGCATGAGTAAGTTGGTGAGATAGGCTTATAAATAGGTTTGGTGGATGTCCAATCCTACTCACTAAGCAACTAGCAAACCTCCTTCCTTCGTATTTCCGTATTTCCCACCACAAAATAAGAGCCTTTCCCTTGAGCTCCCCTTGCCGTGAAAGTCCTTTTTTTCTAGCCTTTGCCCCTTGTTCCTTCGTGTATCCCTTGCTATATTTCACACACACCAACACTCACTTGCACCCATATCAAACACACGCTTCCGCAAGTATCAACACCTTAAAACCATATTTAAAGTGGAAATCGGGATAGGAAATTTTCAATTTGTAACGGTACACAAGCAGATGGCGAAGTAATTTCAAGTTCTAGATACTTCAAGGTAATTTATGACAAGGGTATGTTTTAGACACGGGGTTTCGAGGTTTTGGAACCCATCTATTGACTCTAGAATCTCACTCACTTTGGTACCCCTAAAGCTCAAATACCCCAAATGTTTATGGTAATATTCGGACTTCTTTTTTACTAGGTGAAAGAAGTGGTGGGTCCCACTTCATTTTAAAACCAAAAAAAGGGTTGAAAAGTCAAAAGGAAAAGAGAAAAAGTTGGGGGCGGTGAACCCTCACTCTTTTAAGGAGGGACAAAAGTAGCTCAGGAAGAGAGAAGAAGAGAAGAAGAAAGAAAGGTGCTCATATGCATGCCTTTGGGACCTCACCAATCTAACTCAACTACGTAACGCAACACTCAATAAGCACTTGTGCCCCTCGTTCATCCAATCAAAATAGTTTTTGACCTAGGGCTTGAAATTTGGAACTAATGGTAGCTTAGGGTGTTGTGGAGCCATAAAATTTTACAAAACTTGATTTGAGCTTATGGTTTGTCTTAAACAAAATTTCAAAGTTTCCCGCGTATGATGAACAGTGTATGTCTAACAACTTCGGGCCCGTATTTTGTTGATTTTCGGCTTTATTTTTGGAATGGCCAAGTTGGGCTCCTTGTAGTTTATTGAAAGAGCTTTCTATTAACTAGAAGAACGTTTGAAACGAGGTTTGTGAAAAGAGTTATGGCGTGATAAAGTTTCACATTAAAACTCCACGTAACGAACAGCTTGAATAATCGTTTCGAACATGCAATTTGTTGACGCATGGTAGTTATTTTGTTAACATTTAAACTTAGTTTAGCTTAACCATAGTTGAGATAATATTTTATTTGGTTTTGATGCTATTTCTCGCTTATATGATAGGAATGTGAGTTCAGTGATTTGAACGAGCCTTTTGGTATGGAGCATATATACAAGTAATACTATATCTTCTTTGGTTTGGTAAAACCCATGCTTTGAAGCATATATTTTGAACTGAAAAGAGCGATTTTGTTACATAAAGCGAGATCGAGTATTCACTACCTCTTAGTTATTTAAGAATGGTTTGAGAAGCATATTATAAAATGTTTGGCTACTAGTTACGCATGTGTAATTGCTTTAGGACTAGTTTATGAAGAGGTTTATGTATGATTTGCAAAATGGCTGAGAAATGGCAAATGGCTATGTTACGAAATGTTGTTTGTTTGGTTTATGAAATGATATGAGAAATGCTTTATGAAAAAAGTATTTTTATTTGAAGAACTGAGTTGCAAAAGTTTTTGGTGATATAATAAATGATTTCTGGATTTGGCTTTGTAGATTGTGGAGGATGTTGTAGATTGGTATTGATGTTCAATATTGTTGTGAGCCTAGTAAGGGGCTTGTGAGTATGGGCATACTAATCTAGAATATTCTTATAGACCGAGCCACTAGCTAATAATAGATGGAGACCTTTGCAAAGAGGGAATCTTGGTCGTTTTGTCATCGGACATTGTGTTGTGACTATGGTTTGGTATTAAACAAAATATTGCATGATATATGAACCATTGATGTGTGGTTTCATATGAGATAAATCAATGGAATAGGCCATTGACGTATGACATAAGATTAATCAATGGAATTGACCAATGATGCGTTTATTGATGAGATTGATTAATGGATTTGACATTTGTTTTTTGTTATGATATTATTAATTTAACAAGCTTTTTTTTTTTTTTTATATACAAGCAATATAACTCATTTATATTTTGTATGCATATTATATAGTGAAATTGCGATAAATGATTTTTTATATTGCTTTGAAATTGAGAATATATGTACTATTCATTGAACTTATGGTTGCTCACTCCTTTCTTTCCCAAGGTCTCATATTTAGTGGTCATTAGAGTGAGATTGATGTCGACGGGGACTTTTAGGAGTGACATTTGGGTGGTTAGAGGCTGCATCCTTCCATCATCCCCTTTTTCGTAGTTTTGAGGTTTGTAGTAGAAGGGAATTAACAGAGGACTCGTGGGATTGCTGACGTGACTGCTCGAAAACGAATAGGGACCGAAGTCGCTTGAATCTGCCTATATCTTGTACCATGTTCTGAATGGATAGGCGTCAAACAATATGAAACCATGGTTCATCTTCGTTGAGAGTGACGAACGCAAACTCCTTATCCTTGGATTTAAAAACAATGATCTCGTGAAGAATGGTGTGGACGCGGCAGGCCATGATTCTTCCATCGGTGCTTGTATCAGCCACCTGGATAAATTCAGCAGAAGCATTTTCAGGAACTCATTGGCTTGCTCAAGTGCCCTCTCCCCAACTGCTTGACAAATCCTTCCGCCATCCATAAACGAATCAACTGGGAGCACTGTATTGGATGATAGGGCGGGAAGATGCTCAGGTAGAGAACACATCATTTGAGATCATATTAGAGCTTGTTAATGCTGACTGAGAAAATTCTCTTCATTGTTTCGATTTCGCCTTGGTTAACTACCAGTGCTTTACCAAGTCTGTCGCATTCCTCTTTCCATTCGGTTAGATCAAGAGGTTTGTGATGAATAGGCCACTAACTGCATTGATTGCAAGCGGCAATCTCCCACACTTCTTCAAGATTTTCTCAGAAACTTGGTCGAAACCAGGCGGACATGAATCTTGCCTGGCAGTTTTTCAGCAAAACAACTTGAATGAGTCCTCCGAGAGAGGAGATCCATCTAGTAGACGTGACCTTCCAAGTTCTTAGCAAAGGCATTCGATACGGCTTCATCTCGCGTGGTGATGATAAACTGCCTGCTTGTTCCTACAAATAAGTTTTTGATCGAGTGGAGCAAATCCTCGCTCTGCACGTCGTTTAAGACAAGCACATAGTGCCTCTTTTTCAGCAGCCTCTTGATCTACGACCTCAGGGCAGGGTAAGGTCGTCCATGTCGTCCATGTTCCCAGGCAACTCCAGCTTCAACCGCTTGCACAACCTGTTGACAATCATCTTCAGGAGCTCCTTGATGTTGAACGACTCTGAAACAGTGGCCCACACGCGGCAAGTGAAGCGCTGCTTCACTCTCCCATCACAGCACATGCTGTTGGCCAGAGTAGTCTCGCCAATCCCAGCCATCCCATGTATGGCGGCCACGATGAATATATCATCCTTGAGTAGCCACTGCACCAGATGCTCCTGAGGCCTTTCCACGCCGACCAGCTGGGCATCAGTCAGCAGGAGGGTGTCATTCCAGAAGTTACGTCGAGTGTCGTATGGGTCTTGGAGCTACTCCCTGCCTAAAGTCTAATGTGTACTTCCGAAGATTGTCGATAGCATCTGCAGCTTTCGACTTGAGATCTTCAGCGTTAGCATAAATCCTATGCTTATTCCGCAGGTTCTTGAAAGGAACCAGCATTTTCTTCAGGGAAGGGCGGCGACGCAGCAAACCTTCTCGTAGCATGAATTTCTCAATTGAATCTTCAGCATCGAAAAGAATCTCGCTCACCTGCTTCAAGCATTCTCTATACGCTTCATCGGTGATGTCCATCAAGTCAGCTTTTCTGAGGAAGATTCTCATGTGTTTTGCCTCGTTGATGAGGGATTCCAGCTGCTTTCAAGCACTCGCCAAGATTTTCTTTTCTTCTTGAAGCAGGTCATAAGATTATCCAGGAAAAATGTGATCAAACTGTCCACCATCGTCTCCACTCTATCTTTCCAGCACCAGCTTAGGAAACTCTTTAACATAGCGTGGGCAACCAAATATGCTGTGGCTGTTGTAATAAGAAATTCAATTATTGAAGAGAAGAATCCCTGTGTTTGAAACGTCCATCAGTCGAATAGAAAAAGGGAAATCGAAAAAACTTTCGCAAGTTGGTCGATTTTCTGTTTTTCAGCCAAATAGATTATTAAGTCGACTGCCTTCTTTTTCGTATTTATGCGTGCTTTTGCGCCAGCTAACTAAAAGTTATTTCGCCCTCTAAAAGTAACAACTAACAAATACCTAATAACATAATTATTATTATCCAACACTTTTTACAAAATATTGTTGGAGAATTTCTCTAGGGTATTTGAAAAATGCTTGATTTTGATTTACTGTGGGTTTTACATGGTGATCTGATCTTGTATATCCTCTGCAACAGGTTATCAAATAAGATATCAGCATCTGCAACTCCATTAAGCACCCATGTACGCTTCAGAGACAGAAGTTACCTTTTCATTTTAATTTCACAGGGTTTCTAAAGACGAACCAGTATCATTAAATGATACGGTGGCAGTGACAATGTTTTCGGCTACTACGTATGATTATGCCACCATCGGTACATTATTGATCGACCATTTCCATTGCTTTCGTCTGAAAGCCATCACTTCTGTTGAACTTGCTGCCTCTGCGGAGCCAGATCCTGGAAGCTCTGCATTCCAAGGAATGGGATTGGCAGCTAAAACTCACTGCCTGGGCCAATTACCAGAAGCAAAAATTGTCGATCTACTAGATTTCCTTCGCCAGGAATGCTTGAAAGATTTTCTTGAACAATGCTAGTTATAATAAAACTGATAAGAGATGTGACTGGATTCTTCTTCAACCAGTCAACTTGCTTAGATGTCCTCTAGTAGTCTATATGCGGTATTCTAATCTCGTACACCCGGTATTAGATCGCCTCGCATTACTTTCTCCTCCGGCAATTCTTTCAAGTACCATACCGTCATGAACAAAGTACAAATTTAGATCATCTGCTAATCCTCTGCGTTTACATAAATCCCACTCACTGAAATGAAAAAATAAAAGCTCCCGAACAAAAGCTATCGGGATCTTAGCACACAAGAACATTTAAAGCTGAGAAGATTTTCGTGCGATCCTTTTATGAAATTGCAACTAGTCTCAAATTTAAAGCTGAAGAAAGAATTGCAGCGCAATTTCGGCACAAAAAATGAACGAGCCTACTCCCACCAGCACCAGAAAGTAGCATTCTCCATACATTTTTCGTTTCCCTCCTCCAGCTTACCTTGTTCTGCCACTTGAGAAGTCATTAAGGGCTCCGGACTTTTTACTTTTTAACCCATTATTTCTGTTTCCATTAATTTATACACTTTCGAAGTCCCTTTAATCGGTCCATGCACAAATGACTAAGCAATGTAGGCCAGAGACCATGATGCTTAAATCAAGCAAAGGAGTCCCATTACTTCCAACTTAAAGAGGGGTCAGATGATCTCAACCCATAAATGAATTTCTCAAATCATCCAAGATTTCAAATTAGTGAATGGAGTAAAGAAATTAGAAGATGAATTAATCCATGAACGATGAAGTGTCTCAATCGCCACTGCCTTTTTATATCTTGCCTTTTTAGTAGGCCCACGGGCTCCTTTTGTTAGTATTTCATTTGCAAATATATTTTTGAGCCCTCTCGATTAAACCAATCTCATTACAATGTGATTGAGGGTAGCAATTCTTGTCGTGCCATGTCATTGCATTCGTCTCATTAATGGTGTGCGCCAGTTCCTGATACTATGAGGCTTGATTAAAAAATATGGTCCAAGAGGATGGAATATTGCTTCTTGCCCAAATGTGTCAATACTTGTCCAGTCTTGTTTATATCAGTTTCATCGTAGCTATGTCGTGTTAGCTGCAAAGCTTCTGTCGAGTCTCAAATTGATGTTCTCTTATCCTTTCAGCAATTGCCTTCCCTAATTGTGTGGAAAACAACTTATTCTTCATTGACTCAGTGGCTTGTTTGTTTCAAGCGGTGATAGTAATGGCGCTAAATACATAATTGAAAATAAGAAAGAAAATATTCTTGTTAACAAGTACTCTTGGGATAGTATCTATAATTACTGAAACTAATAACAATGTATATTAACACATATTGTTAATTGTAAAAGAACATATTCCAAAAAAAAATGATATGCTTTGAATAGAATTATTTATATTTTCAACGCAAAATAATGACGTGCCTTAGAGGATTTCTTTATCATTTGTCAAAGGAAAAAACTCCCAAATATACTTAGGTAGAGCAACATCAAAGACATATTAGCAATTTTACGAAGAAAAATTGGTTTCGTTTGTTTGCCGATGGACTTTGATAAATAAAAAATAAAAAAAAAAAAATTGGATTTTGGAACTGGAGACCAAGCCCCGTTAGCGTTGTTCTTTTTGGTTGAAGTGTGACTTAATCCGATCTTCTATTTTCTGGCAATTTCATTGAGGTTCAATGGAAGCATCCATGCAAACAAGTCGTCCCTCATTTTCACTCGAAATGACTACGGAAAAGAGTGAGTGTAAAAAAGTCTCGGCCAAATATTTCATGAGACAGTCACATTTTTGCCTCCAAAAGCCAGTCGAATCCCCTCTCTCTCACCAGTACTAAGCTTCGCCTTCTGAGTAGCGAGTGACCAAGTTAATTTTATTATTAGCAACACCTATTTCGGCCTGAAGATCCCCTCTGCTCATCTGATCAAACGCTCTGACATCGACATATGTGGATAGTTCAATTCCCGTCACCGAAACATTTTTGTGATAAAAAAATGAGTTTTGCTCTGTTAATTATTAATTAATAATTTAAGTAATTACTAATTTTATTATTATCCCACTCCTTTGGGAGGATAGAACCATATTGTATTATAACAGTCAATTCTATCAAATCCCTTACATCATTATCCACAGTACTTTAATCTGGGCAGATAGTGGGAATTAAACCTCCGTCTTCTACTTAGATTTGCCTTAAAAATTGGGTGAAAGTGTATCGTTTGTCATTTTTGGAATCATTGTATTGTACTTAATTCTTTATTTGACGATATAAATTGGATTACTACTTTATAAACTCTAGCTAAATCAGTTTCAGTAATAGGTCAGTAAAGCTCATCCCTCGCCTCCTACAAGTTCAGACTTATATCATGATGTTCCTCTTATCTCCTTGTCGAATCCAACCTCAAGAACTTTTGAGATAAATGACTGTTGTTGGAAGTAATCACTTGCATGCCTTTATTATTTTTACGAAGCGAAACGAAGTGTCTTTAAATCAGAATTCATGATCACTTAGACCCAAAATACAACGCTCACCTTAGTAAATGACTCTTCTGCCTGTATGACTGTCTCTCCCTCTATCACTCCTTGGCGTTAATAGAAAAAGACAAAGGATTGAAGTCGGCCGTAAGGAAATGGGATTATCATATCACTTTCTCTAGTCCCTCCCCCAACACCAGCAGTCCCGCTGCGACAACATTCCCGTGGTGGCTGCATTTGTTACTTTAATACAAATTAGCGTCTTTTTTTTTTTGATATTTTCTATCGTTGTAAGTTGTAGAATTTAGCCAAACATAATATGATTAGAGATTCAAAGCCGTTTGTCTCTTTTATAATTTAGCAAGAAAATTACTTTTTCAGTTTTCTAGCTAAACATTTAAAGTATCATTCAAATTACAAATATCATAAGAAACAACGTGTGAGGGTCGGCCTTGCCAGTGTTGGCGAGCTCAGCCCTCGCCGCGATCTGCGAGGCCTTGCTAGTGGCTGGTGCTAGGTGGCCGAGGAAGGAGAAGATGGATGGGAAAAAAATTCATAAAAATATTTAAAAATTAAAAAAAATTAAAAAATTGCCGTATCGGTGTTTGTCGACGACTGTTGCTAGCCAAAGTCCATGTCAACGCCAACTAGCTAAGTTTGACCGGATAGACTAAACTGGCACAATTGCAAAATGTTTAGGATTGAATTGGCCCAAAAAAAAAAAGTTTAGAACTAAATTGGCACAATTGTAAGAGATTTAAGACTTTTTTTTTTTTTAGAATTCTCCCATACTTGCTCTATTTTTGTTTGAAACTAATTTTTCTTTTTGCATTTTTTTTTCTTCAGATTCTCAGCATACACATTTTAACTTTCATTTATTCCACAGCACCTGAAACCCCGTAAAAGCACAAATATTGATCTAACAATGGAAAACGATCTAACCCCCTCCTCTCTAAAAAAAAAAAAAGCTGCTCTCTCTGTCTCTATTTATAAGATATATCCAAGATATCTATCTTCCAACGCTTGCAGATAACGTTAAGGAACAAAATCAAGAATTTCCTAATTTGATATCTATCTTCCACTTGCTTTTTATTTGAATTCACGATAGTTGACATCCTTTTCCTTATCCTCGCCATATCTCATTATTCTACATAAATAAGGAAAATTCAAATAATCAGAAAGAAATTTAAATATTTTCTCACAGATAATGCATTAATTACTGCCTAAAATAGGTAAAATAACTCTATTTTTATAGAGTTATCAAACCCCAAACTTAACATTTTGCTAGTCCTCGAGCAAAATCAAGACATAACACATACTCAAGCTAACAACCTCCTCCATGACATCTTTCCATAATTGCTCAAATTCACAATTCAAAGAAAAACACAAATTTCATCCAAACATTGAAATCAATTTATAAGTTAAGACCAATTCTAACTATATGATCCAAGTGTGTGTGTGAGAGTCCTCATCTTTTTCGAATTATATGCAATCCAAATAAATTCACATTAACATGCAACCTCTCAAAAATTCTCAATAATTATGACCAAATCCCATAGGTTTGCTTTTCATTCCTCTCTCCACTAATGTAAGCTAATTATCCAATCAAAAATCAATAGGACTTTTCTTGGGTTGTAATGTAAGGTTGGGCTAAAGGTGAGATAACGAAAATTTTAAGCTCAAATCACCCATCAACACGTTGATTTCGAGGATCTAATTAGAGCCAATGTCACTGTCCAATTTCACTCATTCAAGATAATTTTTCTGCCGCAATATATCATCATTCTTTTTTTTTTCTTTCCTTTTCTCTTTCTCTTTTTTTTTTTTTTTTTTTTGAATTGCTTTATGGTGGAGTTTCTCCCAAAGTCCCTCCAAATATAACATAAAAGTTTCCAACCCATTGAGTATCCAAAACGCTCACTCAATTGACTCAATTGAAAGTTGGATAGGGAACCATAAGAGCAATTTTTCTTTTTTGACAATATACCCCAAACAACCATTGCAGTCATTTTTTTTTTCTTCTTTTTACTCCATCATTCCTCCCAAATTTCTATCAAGCTCAAATAATTTTTTTTTCCCAAAAGAAAATCACGTGTTCATAGGACATGGGATAAGGATATAATTTGATCACGGCTAGGCTAAACATATATAGGTGCCAATGAAAAATTGGGTAATAATTAAGGCTCAACGGGGTGACTAGGGATAAATAAATAGGGTTGGCTTGAAAGGCTCAATCGATCCAAAAATTGCCTATATCATTTTCTCAATTAGATTTAGCTTAGGATTTCGCCTCAAGAGAAAATCAAGCAAATTCTAAGATTTTGGTGAAATCTAAGAAAATCACATATTTCACATGAATGTTCTCTAGATTTACACATAATTCAAAAAGTAAGGATTTTAAGTGCTCAATAAGTGGATCAATATAATCAGAATTAAGATTAACTCACACCTCAATTGCAAGTTTAAATAAAATTTAAATTTTCCTAAGAATCGCAAAAATTCACAACCAGGAAAGCAATAATGATAAAAAAAAAAATATCTAAAAATTTGTCTTCCCCCCAAACTTGAATGAAGCAGTGTCCTCAATGCGAAAAATATAATAGGAAGAAGAAAACCTCCCTGGTTGTAGGATAAGTCCATAGATGATCTTGATGATTAAACTCTTGAAAGGTGCTCCCTAAAAATTAACCTGGATAAAATAGAGAAAAATTAATCTTGTTTTTTTTTTTTTTTGCAAAACATAAACTTAAAAATAAATAAAAACATAATTAAAATGCTTGGGTTACCTCCCAAGAAGCGCTTGCTTTATAGTTTTCAGCCAAACTATCTCAGATGTCGCTATTCTGAAGGATGAAGTTCAATGGTGGTCTTTTGCTTGTTGTAACCACCTTCAAAGTAGGACTTCAAACGTTGACCGTTCACTTTGAATGTGCCCTCAGTGTCATGCGCAACTTCAACTGTTCCATATGGGAATACCTGTATAACTGTAAAAGGACCAGACCATCGAGACCGCAACTTTCCTGGGAAAAGTTTAAGATGAGAGTTATAAAGTAAGACTTTTTGACCAATTTTAAACTCTCTTCTAAATATGTGCTTGTCATGCCATCTTTTTGTACGCTCCTTGTACAACTTAGAATTTTCATAGGCCTCATTGCGAAATTCCTCTAATTCATTCAGTTGCAATAATCTTTCTTCACCTACAGACTGCATATCAAAATTCAGAAATTTCAATGCCCAATATGCTTTATGCTCTAATTCCACTGGTAAGTGACAAGCCTTTCCAAACACTAGCCTAAAAGGAGACATCCCAATTGGGGTTTTGAATGCTGTCCTATAGGCCCAAAGTGCATCATCAAGTTTTATTGACCAATCTTTCCTAGAGGCATTCACTGTTTTTTCTAAAATTCTCTTGATTTCCCTATTTGAAATCTCTACTTGACCACTAGTCTGAGGATGATAAGGGGTTGCAACCTTATGTGTAACTCCATACTTACTCAAAAGTGCTTCAAATTACTTGTTGTAAAAATGTGTCTACCTATCACTTATGATTGCCTTAGGAGTGCCGAATCGGGTAAAAATATTTTTCTTCAAAAATTTCACCACAACTTTAGCATTATTTGTTGGTAATGCTACAGCTTCTACCCACTTAGACACATACTCCACAGCCACTAAAATGTATAAATTTCCATAAGAAGGTGTAAAGGGTCCCATGGAATCAATACCCCAAACATCAAATAATTCACACACAATAATGTTGTTTAAAGGCATCTTATTTTTTCTTGAAATATTTCCAGTTCTTTGACACCTATCACATGAAGCTACATATGAGTATGCATCTTTAAAAAGTGTAGGCCAATAAAATCCAGATTGTAAAATCTTAGTTGCAGTTTTTATGGCACCAAAATGGCCACCTGTCTCTCCATCATGACAATGATGTAGAATGTTTGCCTTCTCTTCATCTGGAACACATCTCCTTATGACCTGATCTGCACATACTTTAAACAAGAAAGGTTCTTCCCAAAAATAATTTTTAACATCAGAAAAGAATTTTTTCTTCTATTGATATGATAATTCAGGAGGAAGAACATTACTAACTAAATAATTTACGAAGTCGGCGTACCAGGGAATTTTTGTGGACATGATGGAAAAATTTTTCTCATTAGGGAATTCTTCCAAAATTGGTCTTACCTCTTCCTTTGAATTTGGAATTCTTGATAAATGGTCTGACAAGGTTCGACTGGCATAGTATATGGTTCGAAAAATTTTATTCTTCCTTTGTCCCAAAACAGCTCCTACTGCAGAATCGCTAGCATCACACATCAGCTCAAAAGGTAAATCCCAATTTGGTGCTGCCATGATTGGTGCTGATATTAACTTCTCCTTTAAAGTGTTAAAAGCCTGCATGCATTCAACAGAAAAATTAAAAGGAGCATCTTTTTCCAAAAGATTAGAAAGAGGTTTAGCAATTTTTGAAAAATCTTTTATAAATCGCCTGTAAAATCCTGCATGCCCCAAGAATCCTCTGACAAGTTTCACAGATGTTGGCGGAGGTAATTTTGCAATGACTTCCACTTTGGCTCGATCGACTTCTATTCCGTTTTGAGAAATTTTATGCCCAAGCACTATTCCTTCCTGCACTATAAAGTGACACTTCTCCCAATTCAAAACAAGGTTAGTCTCCTCACATCTTTGTAAGACCAAAGCCAAATTATTTAAACAAGAATCAAATGATAGGCCAAAAACGGAAAAATCATCCATGAAAATCTCAATATATTTTTCAACCATATCAGAGAAAATAGCCATCATGCATCTTTGAAAAGTAGCCGGTGCATTACAAAGACCAAAGGGCATTCTTCTAAAAGCAAAAGTACCATAGAGACAAGTAAAAGTAGTTTTCTCTTGATCTTCTGGTGCAATAGGAATCTGATTATACCCTGAATATCCATCCAGAAAGCAATAAAATTCATGCCCTGCAAGTCTTTCTAACATCTGATCAATAAATGGTAAAGGAAAGTGATCTTTTCTAGTGGCATCATTTAATTTTCTGTAATCCATACACACACGCCACCCAGTAACTGTTTTAGTTGGAATCAATTTATTGTTGTCGTTTTTCTGAACAGTCATACCACCTTTCTTTGGCACAACTTGTACAGGACTTACCCAAGAACTATCAGAGATAGGATAGATGATACCTGCATCAAGTAGCTTAATTACCTCAGCTTTCACTACTTCTTGCATCTTCGGGTTCAAACGCCTCTGAGGTTGGATAGTGGGTTTATATTGCTCCTCCATCAAAATTTTATGCATGCAAATTGAAGGACTAATTCCCTTGATATCAGTTATTTTCCATCCAATTGCACCTTTATGCTCTCTTAATACTCTGAGTAATTTCTCCTTCATCAAATCTGTCAAAGAAGAAGATATAATTACTGGTAAAGAAGAAACTCCATCTAAATAAGCATATTTCAAATGAGAAGGTAAGGGTTTGAGTTCAAGAATTGGAGGCTCTTCAATTGATGGTTTAGGCTTTGTAATGTGTTGTCCCAACTCCTCAAATTTAATTGCTTTTTGCTTTGAATATGGAGGAATTGCCTCCATGAAATTTGTGTACTCCTTTATCTCCTCATTCTGAATATCTTTGTCCCTTAGTTGAATCAGACATGCTTCAAGTGGATCTTCAAAAATATTTTCCTGAAAAACCTTATTCACCAACTTGTCAACTGTCTCAACTCTAAAACAAGAATTATCATCATATGGATATTTCATTGCTTTAAAAATATTAAATGAAACAAGATCATCTTGAACTCTAAGGATCAACTTCCCCTGTTGTACATCAATAAGAGCTCTTCCTGTTGCTAGAAAAGGTCGACCTAAGATAAGTGGTACCTCAAAATCTTCCTCAATGTCAAGAACTATGAAATCTGTAGGAAAGATAAGTTTGTCAACTTTTACCAAAACATCTTCCACAATACCTCTCGGATATTTAATTGATCGATCAACCAGTTGAAGTGACACTGTGGTTGCTTTTACCTCGCCCAATCCTAATTTCTTGAAAACATAATAAGGCATCAGATTAATACTTGCACCTAAATCACATAATGCTTTTTCAAAGTAAGAATCTCCAATAGTGCAAGGAATTGTAAAACTCCCTGGATCTTTTAATTTCGGAGGCAATTTGTTTTGTAGGATGGCTGAACACTCCTCGTTTAACTTCACAGTTTCATAATCCTCCAGTTTCCTTTTGTTTGCCAAAATCTCCTTAAAATTTTTTGCATAACTAGGCATTTGCGCTAAAGCATCTGCAAAAGGAATGATAATGTGCAATGTTTTAAATACATCAAGAAATTTAGAAAATTGCTTATCCATTTTGTGCTGCTGGAGTCTCTGAGGGAATGGAATTGATGGCACATATGGCTTGGGATTATCTGGAAAAAGTTTACTCTTACTTGTCTCCTTCGATTGTTTATTGATCACCTCTTCTTTGTCTCTGACAATCTCTTCTTCTCCCACTTGTTTACCACTTCTTAGGGTAATAGCCTTTATGTTTTCAATTGGATTTTTCTCTGTGTTGCTCGGCAAAGAACCCTGTTGCCTTCCCGACATCATACTTGCTAACTGACCCACTTGCATCTCCAAATTTCTGATTGAAGCCTCTTGGTTTTGAAATCTCACATCCGTGCTTTTGATGAAGTTTTGAGTTGTGTTAGCAAGTTTGGTGACTATGTCTTCCAAATTTGACTTTGTTTCTTCTGATTGTTTGAATCCTGGTGGTCTCGTCACATTCTGATTGTTCCATGAAAAATTTGGATGATTGCGCCATCCCGGATTGTATGTGTTGGAGTAGGGATTATTCTACGACCTGTTAAAATTCCCAACAAAGTTAGAATTTTCACTAGGTTGTTTGAAAGTATTACCTACCTGACACTCTGTGCTAACATGTCCTCCACCACAAAAATCACATGTCAAATTGTGAATTTTCATGGCTGAAACACTCATATTATCAAGCTTTTTGTTGATTGTTTCAAATTGTGCAGCAATTGCAGCAAAAGCATCAACTTCATGAACTCCGCTAACTTTTCACATTGGTAATCTCTCAGTAGGCCACTGATAACTATTGGATGCCATCTCTTCTAATAAATTGTAGGCTTCTTTTGGTGTTTTATTATTTAAAGTCCCCCTGCAGCTGCATCAATCATAGAACGAAGATTTGCACTAGAGCCATTATAAAAAGTTTGTACCTGCATCCATACGGGTAGTCCATGATGTGGGCATCTCCTAAGAAATTCTTTGAATCTTTCCTATGCTTCATATAATGATTCATTATCTATCTGCATAAAATTAGTAATATCGTTACGCATCTTCGCAGACTTTGCAGGTGGAAAGAACTTACCAAGAAATTTTTGAGCCATATCATTCCATGTAGTAATTGATCCTGCAGGAAGAGAAGAAAGCCAACTCTTAGCTTTATCTCTAAGAGAGAATGGAAATAATCTCAATCTAATAGCATCATCTGTAACTCCATTATATTTAATGGTGTCACAGATTTCAAGAAAAGCATCGATGTGAGCGTTTGGATCATCGCTTGGTAGCCCACTGAATTGCACCGATTGTTGAAGCA
Organism: Eucalyptus dawsonii; assembly: GCA_016097615.1. Taxonomy (NCBI): domain Eukaryota; kingdom Viridiplantae; phylum Streptophyta; class Magnoliopsida; order Myrtales; family Myrtaceae; genus Eucalyptus; species Eucalyptus dawsonii. Next base: position 21,311,282 of record CM027879.1, on the reverse strand, counting down.
TCTGAATAAGTGACGGCTTAATCTCAAAGTTGTTTGCTTGAATTGCAGGTCTGATGTGGCGCCTTGAACTGTTGGCGCAGCATAATCTCTTAAAAGTCTACGTGGATTTTCATTATCACTGTCTGCCATCTTAACTTGATTTTTCTGTTCTTTTAGTCGCCTTTTGAATGTACGCTCGATTTCTGGATCAAGTTCAACAAGTTCCCCTTGTTGGCTACGTGTCATAAACCGATGTACACCCTGAAAAACAAAACAAAAGCTAGATTAAACTTAGAATTATCTGGTATCAATATTAATCAGTATTAAACAAACGATCCCCGGCAACGTCGCCAAAAACTTGTTCGTAAAATTCTAAACGCAAGTTCACGTATCGGACAAGTAATATAATGATGAGATAAAGTATCGTCCCACGGAGATCGATGATTAATAAACCAATTAAATACTAAAATAGAATAATTCTAAAATTTATCTAACAAATCAAAATATAATTAAGAATGAATTAAAAACGAAATTTGTAGACTAAATGCAGTAAAATCAATCAGATAAATATGTTAGAGCATATGATTTCACCGTAACCACTAGATATGAATTTCATATTGTTATGAATACAAGAACGATATCAAACATGTGATAGCGGAATTTCCTAATCTATTTACTATCCTATCTCTAGGTATAGCAAACCTACTCAGCTTATTAATCCACTATATCTCTATGTGAATTAAAATAAACATGAGTGCATTAAAAACTATGAATATTCCCGGTTTACAATGAGTCTTTTGGATCACCTTATCACCGAAAGCTACACAAATAACGCGGTATATTTCTATCCACGTTTAATTCATGGTTATATATTATAATGAGCAATTGCATATTATCACCTCTCAGTCTCAAACATGCACATCAGATCATTCAAGTGGTGGCCAGTCACTCAAAAGCATTAAACGCAATAATATATAACTCACATGAATGAAATCAATTGTAGAACATAAAAATCATGAAATTCACATCATCATGGTTAGGCTACATCGTAGCCCTAACAAAAGAAAATTAGGACATAGTAGAAGAAAAAATAAAAATATAAATGAAACCCAGCATCTTGAATCAAAGAACAAGAATTTTGTTACCACTTTTGTCTCCTCTTCAAAATACTTGAAAAACTCTCAGAACAATGAAAAAACGATCTAACAATGGAAAACGATCTAACCCCTCCTCTCTAAAAAAAAACCTAGCTGCTCTCTCTGTCTCTATTTATAAGATATATCCAAGATATCTATCTTCCAACGCTTGCAGATAACATTAAGGAACAAAATCAAGAATTTCCTGATTTGATATCTATCTTCCACTGCTGCTTTTATTTGAATTCCTGATAGTTGACATCATTTTCCTTATCCTCGCCATATCTCATTATTCTACATAAACAAGGAAAATTCAAATAATCAGAAAGAAATTTAAATATTTTCTCACAGATAATGCATTAATTACTGCCTAAAATAGGTAAAATAACTCTATTTTTATGGAGTTATCACCTAACGCGATCGGGGTCGCAATTGGCAATGGCGGTGGGTGATTGGCTCACAGCAGCAGTTGCTCATGTTGGTGTGGACTTCTCGGCTCGAGCTAGTCAGTAGCCGGCAAAACTCGCGACACGGCTGTTGAGGGTGATGCCAGCAAGGACAAGCGACAGTGGGCAGACTTGGGCGATAATGAACGCAGAAGACCTTTGGGATTATTGGGGCTCCTTGGTGCATGGACAATCACTGGAAAACCTGCACAAAGAAGAGCGGTAAAGAACTCTCTGAATTGAAGTACGCTGAGAAACAAAGTAAAAATAATTTGCTGGTTTTTGCTAAGGGGCTTGCGGGCTTGTTGATTCAATCTGCAGGTATTGGCATCAAGGCTTCGCAATATGCTTTTTCTATATATTTTTTTCTTTTTGCTCGCATTAAGCGAGGCCACAAAAACCGCAACTTTTGCTGTCTTCTTTCGTCGAGTGTGGACGAAGACCAAAAGATAGCAACATCCACCGTCTTCTTCCCCCCTTTCGCAAGGTCACGTGTGTTGCACCCACTTATTCTTTTCACTCGCAATCTGGTATCTTTCTGTTTGACTGAGTCTTTAACCCCACTCAATTTCTTGAAGACCTCATCATATCCTCCCCTGGGCATCCAGGACGTGCGTTGCCGGCGATATCTTAATCCAGGCTTGTGAATAGCCGGGGAGGCGCCGATTGCGATTGTGAAAGTTACGTAACCTGCAAAAGAAACAAATAAAGAAAACTTGCCAAAGCTAAATTGTGAGTCAACTAGCGGAACATGTATAGGTGCAACAAGCTGCTGTTGCCGATCGTCGGGCGAGGACTGGACACCGCGAAGTTGATGGATTTTTACGTCAATCTCTCCATACGGTGAATACTCCTTTTGGCATCTTCTGCAAAGTGGTGAACCTCCAAGGGGGGGTGAAGCTCGCTCTTCAATGCTCTCAATTATGGCTGCCGTGTATTCTTTGAAGCTCTCTCTCTCTCTCCTTCCGGTGTCTTTTATCTGTGTGGCCTCTATGTATTTTCTTCTCGCAGAGTAAAAAGGAATGGCAGTGAGATGTTGATGTAGATTAGGCGTGAAAGCCCACGGTGACCGAGAAATTGAACCTAGACAGCAAGTGAAAGCACGAAAATAAATGAGTTAAAAGATTTAAATAGCGAAACGGAATTTCACGTGATCAAACTAATAAAAGCTTGACTTAGCTTTATGCTTGTCGTCAATATCCACAAAGCGAGATGAACGCGGCACGTCGAGAGGTGATCAAACTAATAAAAGCTTGACTTAGCTTTATGCTTGTCGTCAATATCCACAAAGCGAGATGAACGCGGCACGTCGAGAGGATTGCCAACGCCATAGTCCAATTCGGCGAATTCTCGGGATAGTGGACATGAGATGTTTGAGGGTGTGTCTCCCCCCCTTTTTTTTTCATGACTTGACATGTCTCTTTTTATAGCATAAGACTTCCACTTAACATTGGAAAGTCAGAATCAGTGCTCCTTTGATCGTGGGGATTGCCAAATCTTAACCCTGATTTGTCACCGTAAATCTCTTAAGTATGCGTCCCTCATCTTCTTTCGCAATCTTTTCCTTTTCTGATTCACTTATATTGCCGTGAACTTGTGCAGATTCATTCACTTGCGCATGAACGCCCAATATTGGAGTGAGTGTCCATTCTTTCCATATTGTCAAACTCTTGCCCTTTGTTCGCCTGATTTTTCAATTCTTTCTACATTTATCAAAATCTGAATACTCATCAGAATTTCAAACTTCCATGCATAATCAATCAAATCAATTTTCCCCTTTTTTATTTTTTCTTTTCAAAATGCAATTTTATTTTTCCAAAATTAGGTGTCAACAGGGTTTCCAAATATTTTCTCGACATTGAAATTGCTCGATCTGATAAAGGAATTTGCCTCAGTTAGAGGAAATTTTACCTAGAAATTATTTCCAAAGAGAGGTTATCTGGTTGCAAGCCAACAATCATTCCAATTGAGCAGAATGTCAAATTGACAATGCACGAGTGTGATCTCAATTCCTCTTCACCCATCAAGGATTCATTGCTCAAAGATCTATCAAGATATCAGCAACTTATCGGGAAGTTAATATATCTTACAATGACAATGCCTGACATATGTTAGGTAGTGCAAATACTTAGCCAGTTCATGTGCATGCCAAAGTTATCACATTTGAATGCAGCCTAGAAGGTTGTGAAATACTTGAAAGGATATTAAGGACTTGGTACATTCCTATCTTGTGACTCTAACATGATAGCTTTTTGTGACATAGATTATGCTACTTGCCCAATGACGAGGAGATCTGTCACTGGTTTCTATATAAAATTGGGAAGTCATTAATTTCTTTGAAGACGAAAAAGTAGTCAAATCTGTCACTATCATCTACCAAATCAAAGTGTTAGGCCATGGTAAAAGTTACTTACGAAATAGTCTGGATATGAGGACTACTCTTGGACCTTAGAGTACAAGTCAGTGGACCGAGTGAATCATTTTGTGACAATATTGATGCACTTAAATTAGCAGCAAATCCAGTTTTTCATGAAAGAACAAAACACATGAAAGTTGATTTTCATTTCACTTGGGATAAAATCAAAGAAGGTGTCCTTATAACAAAGGGAATAAAAATAGTGGAACAACCTACAAACATCTTCATTAAACCACTATGACATAGACAACATAAGTACCTATTGAGCAAGCTTGATGTCCTCGGCATATAGGCCACTAGCTTGATGGGAAGTGTGGGAGATATGTTTGAAGATTTCAATTCTGGTGATGATTCCGATTATAATTTGATTGATTCAGTCAATTGTTGATTAGTTTAGTAAATAGGAAAATAGTGATTCATGTACAATATTTTTTATTTATTCTTTCACTTCTTACACTAGAAATTAGTGTACTTGTATACAAAGTAATACACAAGAAAAACATTTCTCAATTTCCATTTCTCTCTCTGTCACGTCCCACTTTGTGCGAGCTCCCCATTGATTCCATTAAAACCATGCTCAAGAACTCCCCTGAAATTCGACTAAAATGTCAAGTCACTCAATTGCTCCAATTGGAATCATAATTCCTCTCTCAAGTTCGATTTAGGGTGTATCTGGCCAAGGCATCGGGAATTTTAGGATTTTTTTTTGGAGGTTTAATTGGAGGATAATGTACTTTTGGGACAAAAATGCACATGTCCAACAGCCAAAAAGGGGCACGTGATTGGCACGTGGTCGCCCGCAGGTGCTTTCTATTGCCAGTCTCAAATTCAATCTAGCTTTGTCAGGTCAAGGAATTGAAAACTTTGGGATGCTATTTTGGGGGGTTTAATTGGGGGATGTACTCTTGGGATAAAACGCCCCGTTCAATGGCCAAAAAGGGGCACGTGATTAGCATTTGGTTGCCAGAAGGAGGGTGTGCATGGTCTGAGCAAGCGATTCCCCACCTAGAACCGAGAATCGCCCGCTTAGGACTGGTTCCGAAAAATGATAACCGGGATTCACTCGTTTGTTGCATGGATCCACCCGGGAATTGGATCGCCAGTCCGGTCCGATTCCCAGGTGGATCAATGGAACTAGTCTCACAATAATAACAACATCAATTTCTAAATCCCACAATTAGAACTCTTCATATCGAGTAATATACTAGAAAGTTTCTAGTAAACTCATGGTCTAAGGAAAAGAAATCACTAAATGTTGTTAACTTGGAGGAGGATGAAAGTGATTTTTTAACTCTCAGTGGAATTAGGGGAAAGAAGAACCACCAAAGGGAGAATTCAAAATTTGAAGATGAGAGGAGTAACAAGCAGACAACAGTGTATGTTAATGGCATCGACACCGAGCTATCCGAGATGATGGATACAATGCTACTCTTTAAAATTAAAGGTAGGAGTCGAGATTCAAATGCTATTGAATCCTCTAAAAAAGAAGTAAATGAATCTTTACAGTAGAGTAGATGGACACACGCTGCTGATGGTGGGAAGTTTCATGATAACATACCAACCCCAACCAACAATGTGACAAAGATGGTGCATCTCAAAACTTTGTTGATCCTTTTGATGCTGGGTTTGTTAATTAATAATTTCAATTTTTTAATATTAAAAATTAATTGGTCTAGTCTGGGTGGGCGGGTGGACAATCCGCCCATGGAACCGAGAACCGAACCGATACCCACCGGTTCCTATAAATTGGAACCGGGAACCGGACCAGTTTCCTCAAGAACCACCGGTTCCGGGCAGTTCTAGTCGGGTTCTAGGTGGTCCGGGCGAATCCCGGTTCTTTTGCATACCCCTACTTTTTATCATAAGTGACAATGTAAAGGGTCATTTAGAACCCGGTGGTCTATCTAGGTTATGTTTTAGGATTTTTCCTTTTTATTTTTTAGTCAATGTATATAGTGTCAAAGAAAGCAACTGATGTCTTATTTTATTTTTTTCATCCGTTTTTCAATTTTTTAGATAAAATTTTATCTAACCTTTTGTTTTTTTTTTTTGGGGGGCAGATTTTTTTTTTGGGGGGTATCTCCGGATATCCTTGGTTAAGTTTTTACTTCTTTGCCTTTTCTGGCACCCTTTGCTTAATTTTTTTTTTTTGAATAGGGTTCATATAACGAAAAATCTCAAACTAGTTTACTTGTAATAAATTTATCCAAAATTAATTTTGTAACCACAAAAAATTTCAAATTGATGCACATATGATAAATTTATTCAAAATTAATTTTTTGACAACAGAAAACCTTAAACCGGTACATTTGTGACAAAGTTACTCCCGTTAATTTTTTGTTAAATTGGATTAATATTAAAAAAAACCACAAACTAATAGAAATGTGACAAATGGAAAGTAAATGCACCAATCAACTGTCACGTGCAATTTAACTCAGTAATTTGACGATAAATTTAACAAAAGCTAATAGAGGGTAAATTTATTATACATGTATTAGTTTTGGCTTGATGTTAGTAAAAAATTATTATGAATAAATTTGTCACAAGTATATCAATTTGGAGTTTTTCATAGTATTAACCCCTTTGAATAATAGTTTCCTTCAAGAGTGTTTCAAACAATCACTTGAATAAAGTGAATCAAAAAATCCAAAAATGTCAAGTCAATATCTGATCATATCCTTCTAGAGTTATTTACAAAAAATGATAACAATAAATTGAAAATATAATTCTTCTAAAAATTACCAATATTTAATTTATGTTGGGACATGCAGCAAAAATCCTAGGGCTTCCACTAAGAAGATTATTTGAAGGGAGCTTAAGTTCAAGTCTGTTAATATTTCGAGTTCGACTTACATTTACTGAAAAACATAATGTAATGAGTCATGGGGATATGCTAGCTGCTACATTTTACAGCACATACTCGATGTAAGACTCTTTTTTTTCACCTATCATCCTCATACATGCACCTCAAAAATCTCCCCCTCATGTGCGATCGTGTTGTCTTAGGCTCATTCCCTCTTGATTTAGGTATCCTTCCCAACCAATAATTTCTCAACTTGAATTTCTTCTGCCTTGGCCATGTCAAATTTGGCAGGATGTTGGAGAAGAATAATTAATGTACTTCAGCTAATGCCTCAATTGCCTTGGCCTAGCCAAGCTTGTTGGTAAGTCGGGGTAAATCAGCTACCGCCACAATTTGGGAGTCACATATGAGATTTTTTTCCCTTATGATTAATTAGCAAATGCCAATTTACACATGTTTGGGCCTGGCTTATTCACACCATCAACTCTAATATCACTTGTTGGATCAACAAAGTAAAAGGATGATACCTTTCTTAGACAAATAATTAGGAGAGAGTTCAAGTCCGTGCCCACCAATATATCAAGTTAGACCCACTTTTACTTAAAGTTTGAGACAATGAGTAATTGACCAATTAGGATATATTAATTACTACATTAATCACCATATCCTAAATATGAAATTCTTTTGCCTAACATTCTCATGTGTTTGCGTCAACAATTGCCAAAGTTTCAATCTTCAATTTTTAGTAACATGATACTTTTGAACACTTCATAATATTGTTATCTATTGTAACATGTTGGTGAAAGAAAGTATCGCATCCATAATAGTGTTATTTTATGTGAGATGCGATCCTAACTTTTATTAGCAGAGTTTGAGTACAAATTTGTCATCGTTCCTTTTTGTCTATGGCTGATTTCATCAAAAAAGAAAAGAAGAAATTTACTAGAAGTAAGAATGTTCCCTGCGTGGATTTAACGTTCTGCGAGTCCGACTAAGCAACTTCGAAGATGCGAAGTACCGCTCAGTTGTGTATAAGTTTGACATGAATTAGTGACTTCCAGACGAGGTGTAGATCATGGAATCAAAAGTACGCAATTTGCTCCATGTAAGCCCTCAAATAGACTTTTAGGGCTGTACTCATACTCGCCAGGAATTTTTGTATTTCTATCTCTTTATAATTTGAGTAATTATAACTTTCACTGTCATTTATTCCACCATCGATGAAATAAATTTGGCAATTTCCACTAAATATAAATTGCATTAACTTCCTATGGATAGAGATCTCTTTTCCTATTTCTCTTTACTTCCACAATAACCTATCTCCTATTTCTCTAAATGAATTCAAATACTTACTTTCTTCACTGGAAAGAAAAATGAATAATTCATCCACCTAACTAGTGTTGATTCAAATGCTCTATACAATAGTAACAATGACATTTGTTTCCATACATAACATGTAAATTTTACTCCAGTTTTTTTTTTTTTTTGGTAAGTAATTTTACTCCAGTTTCCAACACCATAAAAACAAAAAACTTGAATCACCAATTTTTTTGTCTATAATTTTGAAAAACCATCATATCTATGTACGTGTAATGTTACAAATAATTGACCAAAGGACTTAGAAACTTTCGATCTACGTTTCATAAGCTTCATTTTGATATGTTATGGGCTCCGAACAAACGTCGTTTGATACCTGAAATCCACTTCAAAATTTCATTGATCTGTTTTGGAAACTGAGTTTGATTATCTGATGATCTGGATTTTTTAGCATTTTAGGTGTTCGCTGATTTTTTGCTGAATTTTGTGCTTAGATTTTAGAGGTTGGTATCCCATGAAAATTGTTGAAAATGTCCTTGTCTACAGCATATAATTTTTTCAGATTTTTTTAAGTAGATTTAGCTAGGGAAATATCTGATGAATCGTCCTTGATTTGCTCTGTCCTGTTTGTGACCTGATTGTTGTTTGTCTTAAAATAAGCTGGTAAACGCATTCGATTAGTCTTGAATCCATCTCGAGAGTTGTAGTGTGTCTCATAAGCTTTTCAACAATTTATAGATCGCACCGATCAGCCCTCGTTTACCTGGTTAATTGCATGAGTGAATATAAATTTCACTTCTGCAATTTTGCGCAATAGGATGATTTGACCTGTTTTGCAAATTACGCATGATTTTTTTGTGAATCAAATTAGGTTAAAGTGTCTCCATGAAACTTAAACTTTGCATCTACACCTAATAGCATAAAAAATTATGTATTTTTCTCATGTCATTTAAAGAAGATAAGGCATGATTTGTTGAGGACATTGCTGATTTGGTTATTGCAGATTAGACCTCTTAATAGAAATGTCTTTGATCAAGATTGTTAACATGTTCAATTGCCTTCGATGTATTCTAGACATTTGTGAAGAACATTTCAAGCTTCAAAATGACATATAGCATGCCTCAATTGCTCCTCGTTTGCCATGTTTACTATTTTTGCTCAACCGAGCCCGGATTTAGTAATTAGGTTGAGTTGAAGTGCTGTCTTGTTTCTATGATCCAATTTGTTTGATAATTTTGTGTGACTTTGTCACGCCCCAATCCTCCGAGCACGTGCCAATCCCTCTATGGTCAATTAAATAGCGACGTCCCAAGACACATTACCGACCCATTCATTTTTATGCACATGCGAAAGCGAATAAATAATCCCCAGACAACAACAATATGGGATAGGAAAGCAATGCCATAATTTTTCGAACTGAAAATCACAACACACATATATGTATATATATATTAACATAAGGTTTGCAAAACAAGGGGATTTATAAAACTATAGATCCTTTTCCTCCACCTCCTCACTAACATTGGAGCCTTCCTCTGAGTACACCGGAGTTCCTGGATCTTCAAGATCAGGGTCCACCGGGTCTACCATCAAACCACCAAGGGGGTCTGCTGTGCCTTTGCCAAAAGCAACCTCCAACACATACACAGGTATCTCCAACTCTAATATAGGTCCCTCTCTCTATCCATGCCACTCATGACGGCACCATGATCTGTATCGATGGAGTACCTTATGGGGTAGAACCTCATCCACTCAAACCACAGACTTCACAAGCTCATAGACTACACCCCAAGGGTGCCCATGAATTGGAATATAGACTACCTGTTCTGTGAACTTCTTCGGTTAACTAAAACGCTCGAGAGGAGTTGCCATCTATGGACCTGAAATTGTTATCCCACAATAAGATGAGACAACGTCTTAGCAAGTTCAACCCCTTAAGACCCGACTAGGAAGAAAATACACCCTAAAGGCTGCCTAAGCACAAGCACGAGTCAGAGGGCTTACCTTTGCCTCCGTTCCTTCCTGCAAGTCAGCACAATTCACAAATTTATGAAATCGCATCAACAAATCAATTCAAATAATTAAATCAGATCGAATCATCGATCAATCGACCTAGTTGAGTCCATATCATCAAGACCATCACACGGCCATTTCAATTACTCACCCCAACTATTAATTACGGCCCAACCGGCACGGCCTACAAAATGTTTGGCGGTGAATTACGACCCAATGGGCACAGCCTACTCCAAGTTCGGTAGTTAATTACAGCCTAATAGGCACAGCCATACTTCGGCGGTTAATTGCGGCCCAATAGGCACAGCCATACTTCGGCGGTTAATTACAACCCAATAGGCACAGCCAGACTTCGGCGGTTAATTACGGCCCAACAGGCACAGTCATAGTTCGGCGGTTAATTACGGCCCAATAAGAAGAGCCTGCTTTAGCAGTTTTCTTAACCCATCCTATATCAACACGCACATCATACATCACTTTATCATTTAATAGTCATATTATTACGACTATAAATCATCACACGATTATTTACCCACGGCCAATGACATTGTGCCTCACACTTCAATTCCTTATTTTAAATAATATCTTGGCTTATTTTCCTCGTGTTAAAAGTATTCGATAAAAATAATCGTGTATGGGCACATGGTCGGCCTAAGCCAAAAATGTAATATCTTTCCTTTCAAAACTGCCACCATTTATATTGTCAATGAAAACATTTTTAGCGCTGTAAACCGACGTCGATTATTTTCTAATTAAATGCTGAAATTAAATAAATTTTATGATAAATACCCAAAATTGTAAATCACACTCAATTAGCAGTCAAATAAATAAATCAATCACACTATTGCAATCAACATAAAATTATGGTCACCGGCTACTCTAGTCTAATTTATGGAAAATAATTAATTAATTAAATAATTACGGAAACTAATTAATAAATGCCAATAAATAGGATTTAGCCCATAAGGCCTAATTAAAAGCCAAGACGGGCTCGGAAAATTTCTGAATTACCCTAGATAATACTAAAGCTTGTCTAGGCTCTAATTACACTACTCTAACCACCTAACATGCAATGACAGTTCATCAAATTGCTAATCTATTCTAACTATCCACCTAATCCATACTTAGTCTGAACTAATCAACCCTTAAACATTATTAACTTACTAAGCAATGATTAGTGAGTTAAACTTACTTGATTAAAGATTCGCTTGGATCAAAACGACGGGGACGCGGAAAGGGTCGAGATACTCCAAAGCGGGACCTCCAAGCGGGGCTGAAAACGGCTCAGAAACGGGCCAAACAGCAACTAGAAAACCCACTGCTCTGGTTTCTATTCAGTGGTTGAAGAGGTTGACTGATGGCTACGGTTGGCTCGGAAACAGTGAAGGAAGGTTAGTGGTGGCAGCAGTGGCCTAGGCGGGGCTAGGCGAGCTTCCAGCTGCTTCAGGCGATGACGAACAGCTCTGCATGGTGACTCACAAACACGCTAAAGGTGAGACGAGCACGGGACAGGTAGCGGTTGGCTGGACGTGAGCGAGACGAGCATCAACGTGCAGGCGAGCGGGCGTGGCATGCGGTGCTTGAGCGGTGGCTAGGCTGCTCCAATGGCTTGCTAGCTGAACTCTGGGTTTGTTGAAGATTTCCAAGAGCTACAATGGAGGTGCTCGATGGGTAGGGAAGAGGAAAGAGGGAGGGGACCAGTTTGGCTAAGGAGGGGGCCTACCTTGGTCTTCTCTCATCCCTTTGTCTCCTTTGACTTGGCCCCACCACACTTGCTATCTTCCAGCCAATTTCCAACAGCCATCTCCCTTCTAAAAGCCTTGAAGTGGTCCAAATATTGTGGGCAAGGGGGACATACAAATTTGCACAACATTTGGCTCAATTTGGATTAAATTCTCACTTGATTCAACTCAAATTGGCCTTTCAACCAAAATAAAAAATAAAAAACTCAAATCAGCCTCTATAAATTCATCATACTCTTGATCAAATTGGCATTTTTTCCTCGCTAATTGAACCCACTTGCATCCTAATTTTGTGATAAAAACGGTCATATGAATTTCTCGGTCGAATATTCCTATCTCGACTTTTCGCTAAAAATCTTGATTTTGCAGAAAAATCTTCGGAAACTGAGTCGACATTTCTAAAATGACTCGTGACATGATAGAACTTTCAAATTCTGAAATCGGATTCAAATTTGCAGTTAATTTCAATCTGGCGCGATTTTAGCATGACTTAGGCTACCGGGTAGTTTTCAGAAATTTTTAGTGCAAATGACCCGCGGTCAATTTTCTTTGAGTCACAATGAACCTCTTCGACACATTGGTGACTCTTAGTTGTCATGAAAATCTCGAGGTTTCAAATACAGACACAACCTACCAAAATGACAGAAAAATCAGTCTAGTGCCGATCGATGAAAATTTCTCAATTTGGTGGAATCACCCTCGTTTAAGCACACATCTCAGTCGAACCGACCTATCTCTGGTTTCTAATCAATCTTTACTATGCCGAAATGATCTCTGCAGATGAGCACGGTCGAGTAGTCCATTCCTGGTCGAATTCTCAAGTCTATTGTGTAAAACTCCATTAATGACTTCGCTAGATAATCTAGTTATCTCAGGAATGATTAGCTCTAAGAATAGCACTATAGGTGCATCGATGAAAGACTCGATTTATTTAATTGAAAACTTCATGATGTCATAGACTTTCTGTGGATTGATTTTAAAGTAGGGTCCTTGAGGAGGTTTGTGTACAGCACTTAGGTCTATCACATGTCAAAATTTGAGAATTTTTGCATGTTATTGGGTGTTGTACATTGGCCATAGAACTTGTATTTTGCCGCTGTCATGTTTCATTTCTAATTAACATGTTCACGTTCTTTAATATTTTGAAAATCATATGTGATGAATTAGTCTCGATGTCTTTTCGAGAATTGATCGTGATGTGCTATACCTTGTTGCTGTAAATTTTCCCAAAATAAAAATGCGGTTTGCTACTTTTGCCATCCATTTGAAGGTCGCAAAATTTTGAAATTCTGATCGTTGGAGAAATCTTCTTGAAGTGTTTTGAATATGACAAAATGTTTCCATCAGTCTAGTCTGAAGGTTTGCAGACTCTGCTATTTAAAGTTTGAAGACCTTCGGACAGCCAGACTCAAGACTCAAAGTCTATCCTTATTGACAGTCTCTAATCCGTTGATGTAGGCTTGGAGTAAGCCGAACCATTATAAACCCTGTGTTCAATCTTCTCTCCCTTACTCTCTTTACTTTGATCGTATTTCTTTTTGTCAATTAATAGTGAACTACCTTTCTATCGTTTACCAAGAATTGCTTCCGTATTTCGATAAATTGATTGTGCACCTATTCACCCCCCCTCTAGGTGCTTATACTAGCTATCTCAATTTGTATCAGAGCTCGTGTACTCACTTTGTTTGAAGTGTTTTACTTCAGAGTAAAAGATCCATGGCTAGTATGTTGGCTCCAAGACTAGTAGAAGGGCAAAGCAACATCAAACTGCCTTACTTTGATGGAAATGACTACAACATATGGAAGAACAAGATGAAGGCCTTCTTAAGATCAAAGGATCCTCTGGAATGAGACGTTGTAGAAAAATGAATCATTCCTAAAGCTGCATCTGTCTCAGAAAGAGGAAAGGATACTGTTGAGTCCAGCAAAATGAGTCAAGAAGAGATAATCAAGAGACAAACTCTTGATGCAAAAGCAATTTACTCTTTATATTGTGCTTTATCACCTATTGAATATAACAGAATATCTTCTTGTGATATAGCCAAAGAAGTCTGGGATAGATTACACATCACTTATGAAGGAACCAATCGAGTGAAATAGACTAGAATCAACATTCTTCTCGGTCAATACGAAGCCTTCGGAATGAAACCAGGAGAATCTATAACTGACATGTTTAGTCGTTTTACAAAAATCGTGAATGGTCTTGAAAATCAAGGTCAACCAATTTCTGATCCCATGAAAGTGAACAAGCTACTGCGTGGACTCTCCAAGGATTGGAATCATATAAAGACCTCAATCCGAGAGACCCAAAGAATCATGCCACTGTTTGTCAATGAGTTGGTTGAGACTCTTCAGTCTTATGAAGTGGAACGAATCAATGAAGACGAAGATCCTAAAGGTAAGAAATCTATTGTATTAAAATCTAATGATGACTTTGATGTAACAGATTCTGAAGACGACATGGATGATGAAGAACTTGCTCTCATGATAAGAAGATTCAGAAAGCTGAATAGAAAAGGAAGAAGATTCAATTCAAGGAAACAAAGTTTTCAAAAGCAATAGACTAAGTCTGCTGAAGATGATGAATCAAACAAATATGTAGTCTGCTTTGAATGCAAGAAAAAGGGACACATCAGACCTAACTGTCCTCTTCTGAGGAAGAAGAAAGGAAAAACTGAAAGGTATCGAAAAGCTCTCAAAGCTGAAACCTGGAGTGATACGGAGTGTGAAGATAGTGATGATGATTATGCCGACATATGTCTAATGGCACAATTAGACTCAGAATCAAACTCCGAGACTGATTCAGATTCAGAAATTGAATTCGAGGTAAGTAATTTCAAAATCCCTATTAAAGTTTCACAATAATTGATGAATTATGTTTTAGTCTTAAGACTTCTCTTAAAAGAATTTCCGAACTCAAAAAGGAAAATTCTGCTTTAAAACAACAAGAGAATGTTTTGGAAGAAAAAGTGAAATGCTTAGACCATAATGTTTCCTCTCTCGAGAGAAAGTAAAGATAATCTTTTAAAAGAAAATGCATTTTGAAAAATGATATTTCAAATATTTCCAAAAGATTTTCTCTAGGATCTGAAAAACTAGAGAAAATACTTTCTGTTTAAAGACCTTATTTCAATAAATCTGGTTTGGGAATGACTTGCTAAAACTATTCCTTTAATCAATTTTCCTAAAGTAAAAGAAAGAATTAAGCAAAGACCCACAAGAAATGCTTACAAAAATCATTTTGAAATGACCTTTGTAAAACCAGTAGGTCGCAATGCTCTTAGATGTTCAAAATGCAATAGTGCAGATCATTTTGTGAAAGAATGTCCTATGGTTTGGAGACCTGTCAATAAAGTTTGGGCAAAAACCGTATATCAGACTAACTCAAAAGGACCCAAGAAAATATGGGTACCAAAGAAAGCTTGAGTCTCTTTTTAAATGCAGGTCACTATCAAGAAAAAGGCGAAATGGTATCTGGATAGTGAATGCTCGAGACACATGACAGGAGACTCAAATTGCTTCATAAAGATTGTTCAAGTGAATGGTGGAAAAGTATCATTTGGAGGAAACAACAAAGGAAAAATAGTAGGATTTGGAACTGTAAAGATTGGGAACTTCATAATAATTAATGTTTCTTTAGTTGAAGGGCTCAATTACAATCCGCTCGCATCGATCAACCGTGTGATGCTGGTTTTAAAATCAACTTTCAATAGGGTATTTGTTCGGAACCAAAAAGACTCTACTCTGTCATTCATGGGTCGAAGACATGGAAATATCTACCTCTTGGACGTGAAACCAGATGAATCGCAATGTCTAATCTTAATCCAAGATGAAGCAAACTTATGGCATAAAAAGCTTAGGCATGTCAACATGAAGCAAATAGCCAAGATCTCAGTAAAGAAGCTTGTTCGTGGTCTACTCAATTTATCATATCAAAAGTCTGATCTATGTACATCATGTATATTGGGAAAACAGGTAAGAAATTCCTTTAAGCCAATAAATCAAGTTTCCACTAACTGTGTACTGCAGCTCTGGCATATGGATCTCTTCGGATCAACTAGAACGCAGAGCATTGGAGGTAAGAAATATTGCCTAGTAATTGTGGATGACTACTCACGATTTACTTGGTTATATTTCTTGGCAAGTAAGTCTGAAACTTTCTCTTACTTTGAAAAATTTGCTAAGAAGGTTCAAAGTGAAAATGGGTATGTTATTTCAAGCATAAAAACAAACCATGGAGGTGAATTTAAAAATCAAGATTTTACCAAATTTTGTGAAGAATCTGGCTTTCAGCATTTGTTATCTTCTCCATATACTCCAAAGCAAAACGGAGTTGTGGAAAGGAAAAATAGATCTCTTCAAGAAATGGCTAGAACTCTCTTAATTGAAAGTAATATTTATTTATGATTTTGGGCTGAAGCAGTTTCAAAATCATGTTATATTATTAATAGAGTTTTTCTAAGACCTATTCTAGAAAAACCCCTTATGAACTATTTAAAGAAAATAAGTCTATTGTTTCATATTTTCATGTATTTGGATGCAAATGTTTCATACTGAAAAATGCAAATGATCGAGTTGGTAAGTTTGAAGAAATGTCAGATGAAGGCATCTTCCTTGGATATTGAACCACAAGCAAAGCGTACAGAGTCTACAATAAGAAGACTCAAACAGTGGAAGAATCAATGAATGTCAAATTCCAAGATTCTACACAAAATGAATTCATTCAGACTCATCTCGAAGAGACTGAACTTGCTCCAGACTCTACAAAGTCTAAATCTCAAGAAGCAGCTCAGACTTTGAAGGACCGGCAACAAGTGACTGTTGAAGATTCTAGTGAAGGAAGTAACCATCAATCTGATAAATTAACCAGCAACTGGAAACATAAGTCCAGTCATCCCAAAGATCTTATTATTGGCGACATCAATGAAGGAATCCGCACAAGATCCAAAAGGCGAGAAGAGTCTAGTGTTGTGGCTCTTATTTCTGAAATAGAACCCAGGAGCATAGAAGAAGCTTTATCCGATGAAAGCTGGATTGAAGCTATGCAAGAAGAACTCAGACAATTTAAAGTTAATGATGTCTGGGAGCTGACTCCTAAACCAAAAGGTAAATCAATTGTTGGAGCTAAATGGGTTTTCAGGAACAAGATGGATGAGAAAGGAAAAGTCATAAGAAACAAAGCTAGACTCGTGGCCAAGGGATACACACAAGAAGAAGGGATCGACTATGACGAGACTTATGCACCGGTAACAAGGTTAGAAGCAATTCGTTTATTACTTGCATTTGCTTGTCATAAAAATTTCAGGTTATTTCAAATGGACGTCAAAAGTGCTTTCCTAAACGGTTTCATCCATGAGGAAGTCTATGTGGAACAACCACCAGGGTTTGAAGACCCAAAGAAATCAGAGTTAGTGTTCAAACTCAAAAAGGCCTTGTATGGCTTAAAGCAAGCACTTCGAGCTTAGTATGACGGATTAAGTAAGTTTTTAATTTGAAATGGATTTGTTAAAGGTAAAGTAGACACTACTCTTTTTATAAAAAGAGAAGGCAAAAGTTTTCTACTTGTTCAAATATATGTCGATGATATCATTTTTGGATCCTCTAATGAAAGTCTGTGCAAGAAATTCTCTAAGACCATGCATGATGAATTTGAAATGAGCATGATGGGTAAGTTAACCTTCTTTCTTGGACTTCAAATAAAACAACTGGAGGAAGGAACTTTCATTCATCAAGAAAAGTATGCAAATGATCTTGTCAAAAAGTTTGGACTGGACAATTGCAAAAAGACTGACATACCAATGTCAAGTTCCTTGAAAATAGACAAAGATGAAGAAGGAAAGAAAGTCGATCAAAAGCTGTACAGGAGTATCATCGGATCACTTCTTTATCTTACTGCTTCTAGACTTGACATTCTGTTTAGTGTTTGCATTTGTGCCAAATTTCAATCAGACCCAAAAGAATTTCATTTGAATGCTGTGAAGCGTATTATTAAATATGTCTCATCAACTTCAAGCTTTGGTCTCTAGTATCTAAAAATGGGAGACTTTACTCTTCTTGGATATTCAGACGCAGACCTTGCTGGATGCAGAGTTGATAGAAAGAGCACCTCGGGTACTTGTCAACTACTTGGAGGCAGGACAGTGTCTTGGTTTTCCAAAAAAACAAAGTACAGTAGCTCTCTCTACAGCAAAAGCAGAGTATATAGCTCTCGGAAGTTGTTGTTTGCAAATTCTGTGAATAAAACAGTAGCTAAGAGACTTTGAAATTGAAGACTCATGCACGGAGATTAATTGTGACAACACCAACGCTATCAACCTCACCAAAAATCCAATTCTCCACTCAAGAGCAAAGCATATAGAGATTCGACATCACTTTATTAGAGACCATGTTCAAAATGGAGATGTTTCAATCCAATATGTTGATTCAAAGAACCAACTGGCGGATATATTCACAAAGCCTTTGGTAAAAAATCAATTTGAAACCATCCGTTCTAGACTCAACATTTTAAAGTATGAGGAGATCAAAATCTAAAGACTTTCAAACTTAGACATACAAGACTTTAACTGTAAGTTAGTCTTGGTAAGACCATCAGACTGTAAGTCTTTTTCTCTCTCTCTCTCTCTCTCTTGAATCTTATCTTGAAGAGGTACGATTGTCAGACTGTGTTTAAATTGTTGCTATATTTAATCGACTTATTTATTGCATCGTTTCATTTTCAAAAAGGAATTTATTTTTGAAATGACTATTTTCGCGGAAAAAGATAGTTATTTTGAAAAGGCATTTCTTTATTTCCTTTGTGACGGTTCGCTTATCCCTCTTTTAAAACCGATCGTGCACTGCAATTCCTCTTCACTTTACTCTCAGAAACCCTAGAAAGCATCGATCCTCCTTTCCCGTTTTCTTCCCTTGTTTAATCTTCAAAAAGTTGTCATCTTTCTTGGAAAAGTCAAGCAAGGAATCTTCCAAAAACTGAGAAAGATGTCATCTTCAAGAAAGTCTTCGAGAATCGCAAGCAGGGGACCACGGCGAATGAGTGAGGGGCCTAGGCACTTCGATCTCACTGAAGAAGAAGTGTCTCCAGAACAGCAATCGAGCCCACAACATTCTCAGCAGCGTCATTCTCCTCCATCTAGTCCTTAAGGCGTTGATCATCAACAAGAGGAACAAATCATTGAGGATGCAGATCCAGTAAAAGTTCAAAAGCCCGTTATTATTTATAAGCTGTATTGTGCCTTAAAAGCAACTCGTACTCCCTTGAAATATGTCGATGATTTTCTTAAAGACAAAGGATATAGGAACGAATATATCTTTCTGCGAAAAATGGAAAGTTTGGGAATTGCTCGTAAATGGTTGGCTGAGGAAACTCTTGCGAATATTCCAAGTGATCCTCGTGATTGGGGATTGAATCCTGTAGATGGGAATGATGATGGCAAATTGTACAGTCAGTTTCAACCGAGAATGGGTATTGCGGTTGAAAATCAAGGAAAAATGGGAGATTTGTTCAGATCGAAGGAACAAAATGATTTGTACTCGAAATTGCTGAAGCGTGGGATAATAAACCCTATAAGTGTGGATTTTGACTTCCTGGACGTTGTGAATATGAACTTGAGGGAGAAGTTCAGTTATCTTCAACTTGAAAGGTTCTGCTCCGACACTACAGAGGCATATGCTGAACTAATTGCATATTTCTATTCAAATCTTAGCTTTTTGGATGTGAATAGATTTTCTTTCAGTGTTAAAGATCAAGACTATGTTGTCGATATGGATATGCTGGCGGATGTGTTAGGAGTTGAAAGAGGAAAATATCAACCGATCAAAGCTTCCATTGCTCGGGTAACACTGGAACTGGTGAAGGACAGGAGAACAGAGGAAAAGATCACCTACTTGAGGATAAGAGCATTCAACATCTTGCTTCACAAGATTGTGATCAATTGCCTTCGACCGAAATCAACCTCCAAGACTGATGTTTCAAGCTCAGAGGCAAAGCTGATGTATGCCATCCTCGCTGGGAAAATGTTTTCTCTCCCTCACACTATCATGTTTCACATGTATAGAGCGGTGATGAATGACATAGGTCAACTTCCTTACCCAAGCCTTGTGATGAAGTTATTCAGACATCTGAATATTTAGCCTTCGCAAATTTTTTGTGTTCGATCGTGCGATCATATGGTGGTAGGACTGAAGATGGTAACCAAAATGTGTCTGAAGGAACTGAACAAGGAGTTGGAGAAATTCAATGAGAAGACTCCAGTCAAAGCTCATCAAATCTCTTCTTCAAAATGGAAAGGAAATGAGCCCTTGGTTGCTTCAAAACCAAAAAGGAGATCTCTTATTGTGGAAGATGAAGAAGATGATGACCTTACCATTTCGGCCATAGCTTTGAAGAAGCTAAGTCGCACTGTTCCAGAGTCAATGGAACATCGTGAGAAAGAAGGCCAAGAGGAAAGCGAAGGTCGAGAAGAAGAAGAGAAGGAAGAGGAAAGAGCAGTTGGTGAAAAAGAAATAGAGGAGGAAAGACCTGAGGAAGAAAGACGAGAAGAAGGAGAACCCGAGGAACACTCCTCTCCACCTGTAGGCATGGAAACAGGGGGAGATCAAGAGAAATGAGGGAAGTCCTCATATCCTTATGCGAGTAAAGGAGTCAGTCGATCACCTGCAGACCCAAATGATGTTTATGCCTCTCAATTTCCAAAAGAAGGTCATGAAGTTTCATTGCCAAACCTGCGAGATTATTCTGATATGCCATCATCTGCAGAACGTGCTGAAGCTAGTACGCAGACCGACAACCCAGCCGATTTTCGCAGAATCATGAATGTTCTAATGGAAATGCGAGGTCAAATTTATGCCTTGGGATGCGAGGTTCAAAACTTGCAAATTGCGGGTCGAGTTTCTTCATGTTCATTGAATGATCAAATCTAAGCCCTCTCTGTTCAGATTCAGGCCAATGCCAAGGCTGAGGAGATTGCATAATTGAAGGCAGGCTTGAAAAGGCTGGAAGGCATCGTTCAGTCTATGGGAGATTTTTAGCTTGTCCGCGTTCCCAAACAATCTTGACTTCATTCCATTTTCATCTCAACCTTTTTAAATGCTAACAAAAAAGGGGGAGAGATGCAAGATTTGAACAACTAATTTTAGTCGTGTGGACTATTTGTTTGTTTTGATGTTTAAACTCTGGTTGTTTGATTTTGTTTTTGTGTCTGGATGAGAACTGAACTAGACTTGGACTTGATTGCTTTTATTAACTATCGTTGGTATCTTATGGATGGCTTTATTATGGATGGCTTTATCACTTATTAGACTAACCTATTTTCTGTGGTTGCAGATTCTAGTGTTATTCATTTAGCCATTTATCTCTATAAGATATGCTTATGTGTTTGAGAAATGTTTTGTAGGTCAAAGTTGTCCAAATCTGCAGGAAAGTTTTGTCACCATAAAAAATGGGGCGATTGTTGGAGAAATCTTCTTGAAGTGTTTTGAAGCTGACAAAACGTTTCCATCAGTCTAGTCTGAAGGTTTGCAGACTCTGCTATTTAAAGTCTGAAGACCTCCGAACAGCCAGACTCAAGACTCAAAGTCTATCCTCATTGACAGTCTCTAATCTGTTGAAGAAAGGTTATCCAGAACTGGATGTTTCGTTAAAGGCTTGACCTTATAAACTGGAGAAGATCTCGTGGCTGGAAAAGACACAACGGAATTCCTTGATTAATCGTGATTGACTCGAATATTAAGGAATCATTGATTGTCTAAATATTCTTGGAAGGTTCTACTTATGGAAACCGAGATCCTGATTGTATGGGCGAACATGATTGATGAGCTATCGACACGTTCCTTTAATAGCCAGAATGATCTTCCTAATTGATTCCGTCCAACGGGTAGATTGGAGGAATTCCTTTGGTAAGTGCCAACGGGTATGATGACATAAAGGAGTATTTAAGGAAGACGTTCTAAGTTGTTGAAGTGTGCGCGATAGAAGAATTTCAAAGTTTGAAGCTCCTTGTTGTTTAGACAATTCCTTTGAGCGAATACTTGTATACAAAAGAGAGTCTATATTTGTGAGAAACCTTGAGGGGGTGTGATAGAACATCTACACTGTAGAATCAAGGAAAAGTAGTGCTGTAACTTCTCTTTTGTTCATAGTGAAATCCAGCCGGTGGGCTGTCAGTGCGGAAGAGTGGACGTAGGCTTGGATTAAGCCAAACCACTATAAATCCTATGTTCAATCTTCTCTCCCTTACTCTCTTTACTTTGATCGTATTTCATTTTTTCAATCAATAGTGAACTACCTTTCTATCGTTTGGCAAGAATTGCTTCCGTATTTCGATAAATCGATTGTGCACCTATTCACCCCCTCTAGGTGCTTATACTAGCTATCTCACTGATTTCCCAATACGGTTTCAAAATCATTTCGAGTTTTCATAGCCCATGTGATGCCTAGAGGAAATTTCTTTTGGCATTATCCAAACTATGATTTGACATGATTTTATTAAATTCTTGATTCATGTTTAGGACATGTGTGACACTTGATCAATTGTGCCCTCAATGCACTCAAGCTCACCTTAATGACTAGACATGATTCTTGATTCAATAAAATCATGTTCTATTTGACACTTTCTTTAAAACCATAATTTAACATAAAAGTCATTAAAATATGGATCATATTTAAAACATTTGCAACGCTTGATCAGTTGTGCCCTCAATGCACCAAGCTAGCTTTGATGGCTAAATATGTTCCATAGCATTAACGAAGTTATGTCCTCTTTTCATCAAATCCTTTTGAAACAATGTCTTCTTCAGTCAATTGTCAACAAAATATTTTTGGGCATTACATGGATAACATATTGATTGTCTTTATTGCCATGAAATGTATGTGGTTGTGTTTGGTGCATAAGGACTAAATAAGTGATCCATTATTGGCTCACTTAACTGATTGATTGATTAAAAAATAAGGTCAAATGACCAGCATTCATGGTTTTATACATACTTCGCATGTGATTTTAAGATGGGTGATTTAGGTGCGATGAATGATCACATAGGGTTACTTTGGGATAACACTTAGAACCCATGTTAGAGGCTTTTAGCATTAGCCATCATACGCGAACACAAATGATGGCTAATAGTTGTAAGTCACATTAAAATGTACTGGGTAGGCATCCTAAATGGGTCATTGCATGAACTACAAAAGCCGACCCCAAAGCCATGTTTGATTAGCTAATACTTCAATTTTGTTCTTTGATTGTAATAGTTCTTGTCTATTTGGTACATTTGCATTCCCTTTATGAGCTTTGTTAGTATGTTAGTTCTAGCCATAGTCTAAAGTTAGGATGGGCCCATGGAGATGGCAATCCCGAAGATTCAAAGACGACAAATGGTCGACATCCAATTTGACCTCTCATTTGTAATATTCATTCCCCGACATATGTCTCAAGTTTATCATGGGTAGTATAAATGCTCGACGAGTTACAAGTTTATTTTCTTGCACTTAGAATCATATGAGTAGACTTTAATTGCATTCCTTAAACTGCTTTGGTTGTTTACTTTTACTCACTGTCTTTCAATTACTCATTTGTTTCATTTACACAAAAAAGTAAAAAGAGATGTATGAGCATGTTAGATAACACATTGACTATTAGATACCGAAAGGGCACTAATAGCAACATTAGTATAACCTAAGTCCTTGAATCCTAGACCTCTACTTGCGTAGGTGTTAAGGAATTACTCCCAACCCTCGATTGGGCATTCTAGCAAGCCCCTAGAAACGAGGGTAGTGGCGACTCCTAAATGTCACCTAGGTTATATTAAACAACTCATAGATAATAAATGAACCTGTCGTAAAGGGTATGAACCTTTGGAAAAGGTTCGCGATCATGACTTAACATACTCATGTGGTTGATCTCAAAAGATAAGGTGATGATATCTTTTGGAGTAGTGTACGATAAAAGGACTATCATGATCAAAATACCCTTAAACTTACATTTACATCCGGTTTCCTTCCGACCTTAAAACTATTGATCTAGATATGTTATGGCATCAAGGTAGAGTCACGACATGCGAGCTGCGAGCTTAGGAGAGCTCATGACCATGACAAAGCGACCTCGAGGCATCCATCCTAAAGGATGAAGTGACGACATCCTTGGATATACATGCCATGAGGACACTCTCATGTTTAACCACCTCTAAACCCCATCTTTATGCCCATTTGCTCGCTGATTCGTGCGCCCGACAATGACCATAGTGATGGAGGCAGTGGAGGCGATAGGGAGGAGTAGGAACTGGAGGTGATGTAGCATGAAGGGGAAATGTTTTTGGTTTTGCATGGTCGTAACTTTTTGGCATAGGATCATGTGATTGGGTGGCATGGACAGATGGACAACCGTGAGGGCATCCACTAGTAAGTGGCTTTAGGGAGATGAGTACCTTTTTTATTCATCCTAGTTTAGATATTTTCCCTTTTGTTATGTAGTCCATCACCCAATGTATATAAGTATGTTAAGAAATGAAAGCATATTCCCTTTTGTTGTTAGTGTCCTTAGATTCGTGTATGCATAATTCATGTTATAATTGCTTAAATTAAATTAATGTCTTACGCTTGCATGATAACATAAAGTAAACAAAGGCAAGCCTTAGTAAGTGGCACACTGTGACGTCACACCGATACCAATTGTTGGGGCTAACAATACAACCCAGAGGGGATGAATACATTGTTTGAGAACTATGAAAAACATTTGTGGAAGATAACAAGTTCAACTTCAAATATTGGCAAAACCAGATTGTAGAAATCAGGTGCGTGTACTAATGTTTAACAAATCGTGGTAATAAAGATCAGGTAATGCAAATAGTGAAGAGATTGTAGATTTGCAAGTAGATATAAAGTGTTTCGGCTTTATCCCTAAGCCTATATCCACTCCCAAGTAGATACGTGTTCAAATTCTCCAAATGAAAAAGAGTAGATAGCAAAAGTGCCTTATGCATCCAATTTTGGTAGCATTGTATGCTATACTATATACAAGACTTGATATTGCATATATTATGGGCAGCACTAGCAAATATCAGTTTGATCTAGGTGAAGAACACTAGATAACAGTCAAGACTATCCTCAAGTGCTTGAGAAGGACTAAGGATATGTTCTTGATTATGAAGGAGACTTCAAAGTTAAAGCATGTACTAATTCTGATTTTCAATCAAATCCTAATGACTACAAGTCAATGTTTGAGTTTGTGTAACACCATCGATTCCGATCCTGTAAGGATTGGTCATAAAGTCCTAAAAGGATCGATCATGGGCCATTGGCCATGGATCGATTAGTTCGATCAGTAAAGAATCAAGAATTGGTCATGGTCCAATTAACCATCGACCGACCGACCGGTCACGAATTGGTCAAGGTGTTGGCTGTGAATTATCTACCAACCATACCGATGGGATAGGATCAACAACTCATAAGATGACCTTTTGATAATAAGAATTGATTATGGGATGATTTTGGATGAGCAGATGGTCACGACCAGTCATAGCGCTCGGCCATAGGTGATTCCACCCGACTATGCACCGATACACGGACGATTTGACTCGATCAAATCCGATCATCTTCCAACCAAAAATGCAACAATACCTATTTAATTTTAGTGATTGAAAACGAATCTTGAATTGATGATGTCTGATCATGGATCGATAATGCACTGACCATGAGCCATACAAGTCGATCAAGTGCCGATTGGAATGAGCTTAGGGATAGACCCAGCTATTCTGTCACTAATTCTAAGGTACATGAGTGCCTTGGCTTAGTACTAGGTCATGAGAAGCCTTAGGATTGGCCTTTAATCGCTCTAAGGACAATTGACCCTTTAGGCCGACTAACCGTTCAAAGGAATGGTTTGACCAAGCATGAGATGTGAGGGCTGAACCTCGAGTGTATGTGATTTGGTTTTTTGAAGTGTACCTAATGATCCATTCTCCAATCCCGGAATCAACTTGGACGGTAGAATTCTCTAGACTGCCTTCTTGAGGAAGAAAATGACAAAATGAAGAAAATTCTAGAACACCCTCATTTAATGAGAAGGATGAGGTGTCCTTTGAATTTTCAAAGGTCATGATGGAGGCCAAAAGTATCTTTGATGTTCTAGAAAGGGCGACACACATTTGGATCGATCAGAAAGCGATACACAAATCCCTTAATTAATGCCTTAAGAATCTAGATGCCGAGTTGGCAACCTAGATGTCATCATCATTAAACTTCAGTAAATGCTTAATAAATGCGGGGTATAGGTGGACCAATGGAAGAGTGAAAAGTAGGCCATCGTCGATGACGCCTACAAGCTAGATCGACAAGCAAGACCTTGTAGCCGTCCAACTCATTCTCTAGGCCACAATTATTAGATCAATAGGCTTGCCACCTAAGTATTCTAGGTGGGCCACTTGGAGAATTTGTAATGGACCACTTGGCTTGGTAATGATGACACCTAGTATAAATAGGAGAAGCCCTTCCTCATTTTCCTCACCTTGCCATTCATTTCCTCCTCCCCCTTCTCCTTTCTCTTGGCCTTGCATCCTCAACCCACCGAGATATCTAGGTTGGTTCTCAAGTTTGCTGAGGTAAGTAAGGTGCTCACCCGTCAAGCCGTGGGTAGGATGTCAGATCTTTTGTATGATTTGCTCATGTTTGTGCTTGAACATGTGGTTGACTTGTTCACGCTCGAAATGAAGCTGAGGTTCAATTGAGTTGAGTTCATCATAAGGCAAGGTTGCCCCAAATTATAAAGCCTTGATTTTGGCATAAATAGGATGCTGGGTCCAAATCTCATTTAGTATGGGAATCACTTAAGGCTGTAATGCCCTAAATTGACAATGGGGGTGTGTCGACTTATGCTTCGATCAGTACGGAGATCGCCTAAATCCACGAGGTCTTGGTAAGGCACCAAGCATGTCGATTTCCATAGTTCAAATGGACACGGCGACTTTGTGCTTGTCGTTGAATGAAACTGCGAGCTGATGGTCATTCTCGATACATGTGTATTCACATCGGGTTGGAGTTGAGATTCATCAAACTTGGGATCGTCACTAAAGTGAGGTGTACCCAAGCCATGAGATCTTGGATCTATATTGACGCATACCACTTCCAAGCCTTGTTCGGTATGGGGATTGGTGCTAAGTGATTGATTCAAGTTACGGACTAAAGATCGTTCTTGACATATTTGCTAGTGAAGTATAAGAATTTCATGACACACACGAATGAATGAGCATCCTTCGAGCCATGCATGTGTTGACTAAGAGAAAAGATAAGAATCGGCTTGTATGATGCATTTATGCATGCTCTTAAAGAGGAAAAATCACCCCTACCACACACCGTTGGCAGAGATGCCTCGTTCATTGAACGGGATGCCTCGGTTGAGCCAGGATGCCCTGGTTGAGGTAGGATGCTTGGGTCTTGAACCTGAAAGCCTTAAGAAGCTAGCCTCGAGAAGCCTCAGTCGAGTCGAGATGGCCTAGATGAGCCAAGAAGCCCAGTAAAAAGTTAGAAGCCTTGGTCGAGCCAGGAGGGCCTAGTTGAGCCAGGACGACACTAAATCAATTTGCATGAATGCCGATATGTGCATAAGTATGATATGTTGATATATTTATTGATAAGCCAAAAGTAAGTATGCATTGAAGCATGCTACGATGGACATTTGCATGTAGTCAAGGGTAGCAACAAGGTTGCTATTGATCTACCATCGACAATATTTGCAAGTGTTGTACTTGCTAAGTTTTGATGATGGCATGCTTTCTAGTAGAGAACTGGGAATTTTACTTATTGACTTTCCCCAAAACTCATCCCTCATTTTTCAGTCTAAGGCATGGAAGTCTCACGTTAGTTTTGGGAGTTGTAGTCATGCTAAAGGAGATAGGATTTCCCTTGGCCTATATGGAAAACTTGAAGTATAATGCAAAAAGAAAAGAGTACCCGTAGAAAAAGGGGCTTGTAAGAGTACTATTATAATATAAATCGGTGTGTTCTGTGTGATGTATGTCCCAGTCTTCCAGCTATTGTTTGTCTGGGGAGTTATTTGTTCATGTTTTCACATGTGCATGATAATAAGATAAAAAGAATTGGGATGGCGACGAGCTTGGGATGTCGCGAAAATAACCCTTGTCGCTTGTGACCTTAGATATGGAGTTGGGGTCATGACATTTTTTGTATCAGAGTGCGGTTATTATCGAGAGTCATAAGGTGTGTTGGGAGTCATGAGATAGTTAGTTAGGAAAGCATTTATGCATGTGATTGTTTGCTTGATTGTTCTTTCTTCATGAAAATGGTGATTACTGACTGTGATTATCTTGTACACAATTCCTCTAGACATCTATAGCTATATTCCTTAGTAGGTAGAGTCAGTTCCCAAGATCCAGCGACTACCCTTGGAAAATCAGCTTAAATTAGCTTAGGACCTGAATGCTTTGAAAGGAAAATCAAAACAAGACCCCCGACTTAATGGAATTCTACAAGTTCTAACTCATGTTGGGAGATTGATGGATCAGCAGACTCAACAGCAAGTACCCTCTACTTCTGATAATACCTCTACAAGTGGAAACAAATATGGAAATGGTGAACGCCTTAGGCAGGACTAGTTGAACAGTTCTTAAAGCTATGACCCCAAGGTTTTTCGGGACAAGGGATCCCGAAAAAGTTGAAATCAAAATGGAGTAGTGGAAGCAAGGTGAAGCTGAAGTTTCTAGCAGAGTATTGGCATGGCTCCATTTGAGGCATTATACGGTCGGACTTGTAGAGCTCCAACTTGTTGGAATGAGGTCGGGGAAAAAAAGCTTACTGGTCCTGAGTTGGTGCAGCTTACTACCGAGGTAGTGCAAGTAATTAGAAATAGACTTAAAGCTGCCCAAAATAGGCAAAAGAGTTATGTAGACACAAGATGAAAGCCTCTAGAATTCCAAGTAGGAGATCACGTATTTCTCAAGGTGTCTCCATTGAAAGACATGTCTCGTTTTGGTAAGAAAGATAACTTAAGTCCACAGTCTTATGGTACATAGGACCATTTGAAATCCTAGAAAGGATAGGGAATATGGCCTATCGATTGGCTTTGCCAACAAAACTTGCTCAGGTACATGATGTATTCCATGTGTCTATGTTAAGAATGTATGAGCTAGATTCGACACATGTGCTTAACTTCAAAGAGATCAAGGTCGACGAATAAGGGTCGTATGTTGAGGAGCCAATGCAGATCATGGATAGACGTGAGCAAGTAATCGGAAATAGGGCCATTCCCTTAGTTAAAGTCCTATGGAAACACCATGGAACTGAAGAGGCTACTTGGGAAGGTGAAGAAATCATGAGGCGCAAGTACCCTCACCTATTTTGAGTACCCAAGTATGTTATGAAATTTCAGGAATGAAATTTTTAAAGGGGGGAAAGTTGTAACACCCTCAATCCTGACCCCGTAAGGATTGGGCATAAGGTCCTAAAAGGATCAATCATGGGCCATTGGCCATGGATTGATTAGTTCGACCAGTAAGGAATCAAAAATTGGTCATGGTCCGACTGACCAACGACCGACTGATCAGTCACATATTGGTCGAGGTGTTGGCCGTGAATTTTCTACCAACCATACCAATGGGATAGGATCACTAGCTCATAAATGACCTTTTGATCACGAGAATTGGTCATGGGATGATTTTGGATTGGCGGATGGTCATGACCGGTTATAGCACTTGGCCGCAGGTGATTCCGCCCAGTTATGCATCAATACACGGACGATTTGACTTGATCAAATTATATCATCTTCCGACAAAAAATGCATCATTACCTATTTAATTCTTAGTAATCAAAAGGAATCTTGAATTGATGATGTCCGATCGTAGATCAGTAATGCACTGACCATGAACCATACGGGTGGATCGAGTGCCGATCAGAATGAACTGAAGGATAGACTTGGCTATTCCATCACTAATTTTAAGGTCTATGAGTGTCTTGACTTAGTGCTAAGCCATGAGAAGACTTAGGATTAGCTTTAAACTGATCTAAGGGCAATCAACCCTTTAGGCTGATGACCATCCAAAGGAACAGTTCAAGCAAGCATAGGATGTAAGGGCTGAACCTCAGGTGTATATGATTTGGGTTTTCGAGATGTACCTAATGATCCATTTGATATAGCTAGTACAAGTACTTAGAGGGGGGTGAATAGGTATATAAAAGATTTTTCTTGATAATTGCACAATACTTAGAAAGTTGAAGGATTTGCGACAAATAATAATTAACGTAAGACTGAGTAAAGGAAAGAGAGAATTGAACACGCGGTTTATAGTGGTTCGGCTTGATTCAAGGCTACGTCCATTCTTCTGCATTGACAGCCAATTGGCTGGATTTCACTATGAACAAAGAGATGTTACAGTGTTGATCTTCCTTGATTTCTCGGTGTAGATGATCTACCACACTCGCTCAATGTATCACCAAGTATAGACACTCTCTGTGTATACAATTTCGCTCAGAATGTATCGACTAATAATCAAGGTACTTCAGACTCTAGAATTTCTCTATCAATCATGTTTTTCAAACAACTAGAACATCTTCCTTTTTATACTCCTTTATGCCATCATACCCGTTGGCACTTACCAAAGGAATTCCTCCAATCTACCCGTTGAACGGAATCAATTAAGAAGATCATTCGAGCTATTAAAGGAACCTGACGATAGCCCATCAATCCTGTTCGCCCATACAATCAGGATCTTGGTTTCCAAGAATAGAACCTTCCAAGAATATTTCGTCGACTATCGAATCTTCAATCGATCTACATACGAATAAAAGAATCCGTTATATTTATCCAACCAAGAGATCTTCTCCAGAGGATATGATTAAATCCTCAACCATATACTTCGGCTTTGGATTTCCTTCGTCACTGGATCAGAAAGACTGTCAATGAGAATAGTCTTGAGTCTTAAGTCTTGAGTTTTGAGTGCTGAGTCCGGTGATCGAAAGTCTTCAGACTTTAAACAGAAGGTCTGCGAAATCTAGACTAGACTGATGGAAACATTTTGTCAGCTTCAAAATATTCTGGAAAGATTTCTCCAACAATCTCCCCCTTTTTGATGGTGACAAAACTTTCCTGTAGATTTGAACAATTTTGACCTGCAAAAAACATTTCTCAAGCAATATGGCTATCTCATAAAGATTAATAAAACAACCAAACTCTGCATCCACAGAAAATTGGTTAGTCTTTCATGAGTAATACCATATGATAACACTTGATATAAATGCAAACAGTCAAGCACCAAAATCCACAACCAGTTCAGTCAAATTCAAGTTCACACCCACACCCAAGTTCACTCAAGTCATACTAAAAAACAAACATATTCAACCACAAAAACAAATTTAAAGTCAAAGTTTAAAGTTCAAATTGGTTCAAATTTCTTCTCCCCTTTTTTGTCATCATTAAAAAGGTGAGAAAAGAGTCAGGTCTGCTTGGGAATGCGCACGATATAGAAATCTCCCATCGACTGGACTATGCCTTCTAGCCTCTTCAAGTCTTCCCTTAGATTAGTGACCTCCTCTCCTTTGGCATTGGCTTGAATTTGTAGAGCTAGGTCTTTCATTTTGTCCTCTAAGGTAACCGAAGATGCTTGTCCAACATTCTTCATGGCTTGAATTTCACAATCCAGAGTATAGATTTGGCCCCACATTTCCAGAAGAACATCAAGAATACGACGAAAATCTGTTGAATTGTCCGTCTGTGTACTTGCATTGGCTTTCTCAGATGGAGTGAATGCAGACGATGGAGCTTCTGTAAAATCTTACAGATTTGGTGTTGTCGTATCGTGTTCTTCTTCAGGCAATTGAGAAGCCTGAAACTCTTCGGGATCTGCTGGAGATTGTCTTAGACCTTCACTATCGGCAGCATGAGGTGTGGACTTTTCTTGCTCGCCAACTCCCCCTATCTCTAGGACCTCAAAAAGGGAAGAGTGATGATCATGCTCTTCTGTATCTTGATTCCCCTTCTCTCCAGATTTAGTTGCAGACTTTTCTTTCTCTTCTTCTCATTCTTCTTCAGCTTCTTTCTTCTTCTCTCGCTGCTCTTCTTCTTCTCTGTTCTTGGCTTGCTCCTTTTCTTCTCTCTATTTCTTCTGAAGTTCTGTCGATTGAGGTACAGAACGTCTGGTCCTTATCAAGGCAGAGATTGTGAGATCTTCCTCCTCATCTTCATCCTCCAAGATGAGAGTTCTTCTCTTTGAGGATGGGGCACCAATGGCCTCCTTCCCTTTTCTCTTTGAAGCAGACGGTACTGGAGTCTTCACTTTGAATTTCTCCATTGCCTTGGAAAGTTCTTTCAGATGCATCTTCGTCAACATCTTCAAACCTACGACCATCTTATCGCACGGTCGAACACAAAGCGTATGTGGCGGTTCAATATTCATGTGTCTGAAGATCTTGGTCACCAGACCTGGGTAAGGCAATTGACCTTTGTCCTTTGACATTGCTCT
This sequence comes from Eucalyptus dawsonii, assembly GCA_016097615.1. NCBI lineage: Eukaryota > Viridiplantae > Streptophyta > Magnoliopsida > Myrtales > Myrtaceae > Eucalyptus > Eucalyptus dawsonii. Next base: position 21,278,976 of record CM027879.1, on the reverse strand, counting down.
GTACATGTGAAAGAGAATGATGTGAGGAAGAGAGAACTTCTGAGTTAATTGCATACATCAATTTTGCCTCGGAATTGGACACATCAGTCTTTGATGTAGACTTGGGCCTGATGCAATTGATCACAATTTTGTGAAGCACTATATTGATGGCGGGCATCCTTGAATAGATGATTCTTCCCTCTGTATCTCTATCTTTGACAAGCTCCAATGAGGCACGAGCAATTGAGACTTTGATTAGTTGATAGCGTCCTCGTTCAACTCAAATTATGTCCACCAACATGTTCACGTCCACCACATGGTCTTGGTCTCTAACACTGAATGATATTCTATTCACATCTAAGAAGCTAAGATTCAAATAGAAGTATGCTGTTAATTGAGCATATCCATCTGTGGTATCAGTGCAAAAATGTTCCAGTTGAAGCAGATTGAACTTCTCCCTTAAGTTCAAATTAATGGCATCCAAGAAATCGAAATCAACACTCCTAGGGTTTATCACCCCTCATTTCAGCAGTCTGAAGAACAAATTCTCTTGCTCCTTTGATTTAAACAGCTCCATTCTTTTTCCCTTCACCCTTGCAGCAACACCCATTATAGGTTAAAAATCACTGAACATTTTATCATCATCGTTCCCATCAGTCGGATTCGGTCCCGACATACGAGGGTCACTTGGAATGTTCGCAAGTACTTCCTCAGCCTTTCCTTTGGGAGCAATTCCCAAACCCTCCATTCGTTTCAGAAAGATATACTCATTCCCATAATTCTTATCTTTAAGAAAATCATCCACGCAGTTCAACGAAGTCCTAGTACTTTTCAACGCACAGTAGAGTTTGTAAATAAAAGAGGGTTTTTGGACTCTTACAGGGTCTGCGTCCTCGATTATTTCTTCCTCTGGTTGTTGACCCGCACCTTGTAGGGTAGATGGTGTTGAGTGACGTGGTGGAGAGTGAATTGGGCTCTGTTGCTGACTCGATAATTCTTCCTCTTCGGTGAGATCAAAATGGGTAGGTCCCTCCTTCATTCTCTCGTGGTCCCCCGTTCGCGATTCTTGAAGACTTCCTCGAAGAAGACATCCTTCCTTGTCGTTGAAAGATTCCTTTACTTGCTTTCCCAAGAAAAGATGACAACTTTCTCGAAGATGAACACGAAATAGAAACTGGATTGGGAGGAGAATGTCTTTTAGGGTTTTGAAGATTGGGCGAAAAAGAAAACTGTATATATATAACTTAGTTTTGAAAAGGAAAGTTCAATCGGCACAAGGAAAGTGTAAGAACACCTCCCTTTTAAAAAAAAAATCATTAACTGCCAAAATTAATCCTTTTGAAAAGACAAGATTCCGTTTTCACGGAAATTATAAATTAACCGAACGAAAGATCGTACCTTTTCAAGTTTAGATATAATATCAACTTACGGTTTATAGCCATGAATGTCTCGAGTCCGACGGTTTAGAGTCTGAGGGTTGGAGAGTCTCGAGACTTTAACTTCCTCGAGCTTCAAAATGTTGAGTCTGGAACGGATAAAATCGAATTGATTTTTCTCCAAAGGCTTTGTGAATATATCCGCTAGTTGACTTTTCGAATCAACAAATTGAATTGAGATTTCTCCATTTTGAATATGATCTCTAATGAAGTGATGTCGAATCTCTATATGCTTTGCTCTTGAATGAAGGATTGGATTTTTAGTGAGATTGATTGTGCTGGTGTTGTCACATCTGATTTATGTGCATGAGTCTTCAATCCCAAAGTCTTATAGTTGTTGTTTTATCCATAGAATTTGCGAACAGCAGCTTCCAAGAGCTACATATTCTGCTTCTGTTGTTGAGAGAGCCACAGTGCTTTGTTTCCTTGAAAACCAAGACACTGTCCTGCTTCCAAGCAACTGGCAAGTTCCTGAAGTACTCTTTCTATCGACTCTGCAACCGGCCAAATCTGCGTCTAAATATCCCAGAAGATTAAAGTCTCCATTCTTAGGATACCAAAGACCGATGCTTGAAGATGAAGCAACGTATTTAATAATACGTTTTGCAGCACTAAGACGGGATTCTCTAGGATCTGATTAAAACCTAGCATAGATGCAAACATTCAACAAAATGTCAGGTCTAGAAGCAGTAAGATAAAGAAGTGAACCAATGATGCTTCTATACAGCTTTTGATCAACTTTCTTCCATTCTTCATCTTTGTCTATCTTCAAAGAACTTGACATTGGTATATCAGTCTTTCTGCAATTTTCCAATCCAAATCTTTTGACAAGATCATTAGCATATTTTTCTTGGTAAATGAAAGTTCCTTCCTTCAATTGCTTTACTTGAAGACCAAGAAAGAATGTTAATTCTCCCATCATACTCATTTCAAACTCATCCTGCATAGACTTAGAAAATTTCTTGCATAGACTTTCATTAGAGGATCCAAAACTAATATCATCCACATATATTTGAACAAGTAAAAAGTTTTTGTTTTCCTTTTTGATAAATAAAGTAGTATCTACTTTACCTTTGACAAAACCATTCTGTAATAAGAATTTACTTAGTCTGTCGTACCAAGCTCAAGGTACTTGCTTTAAACCATACAAGGCCTTTTTCATCCAAGACTGAGTCTGGCTTCTTTAGGTCTTCAAACCCAGGTGGTTGTTCCACATAAACTTCTTCATGGATAAATCCATTTATGAACGCACTTTTGACGTCCATTTGAAATAACCTGAAATTTTTATAACAAGCAAACGCAAGTAATAGTCGAATAGCTTCTAACCTTGCTACAGGAGCATAAGTCTCATCATAGTCTATTCCTTCTTCTTGCGTATATCCTTTGGCCACGAGTCTTGCTTTGTTTCGTATGACTTTTCCTTTTTCATTCATCTTGTTTCTGAACACCCATTTGGCTCGAATAACAGTTTTACCTTTTGGTTTAGATGTCAATTCCCATACATCATTAATGTTGAACTGTCTGAGCTCTTCTTGCATAGCTTCGATCCAGCTTTCATCAGATAATGCTTCTTCTATGCTTTTTGGTTCAATTTCAGAAATGAGAGCCACAGCACTAGACTCTTCACGTCTTTTGGATCTGGTGCGAATTCCTTCATTAATTTCGCCGATAATGAGATCTTTGGGATGACTGGACTTATGCTTCCAATTACTGGTTGATTTATCTGGATGATGATCTCTTTCTTTATTTGAATCTTCATGAACATCTTGATGCTGGTCTTCCAGAGTCTGAGATACTTCTTGAGTTGTAAGCTTTGGAAGGTCTAGAGCAGGTTCAGACTCTTCATACTGAGTCTTACTGGATTCATCTTGCGTAGAGTCTTGAAATTTGACATTCATTGACTCCTCCACAGACTGGCTCTTTTTGTTATAGACTCTGTAGGCTTTGCTTAATGTAGAATATTCAAGGAAGATGCCTTTATCTGATCTTTCTTCAAACTTACCAACTCAATCTTTTGCATTTTTCAATATAAAGCATTTGCAACCGAACACATGAAAGTATGAAACAATGGGCTTCTTACCTTTGAATAACTCATAAGGGGTTTTCTCTAGAATAGGTCTTAGGAAGACTCTATTGATGATATAGCATGCTGTTGAAACAGCTTCAACCCAAAATTGTGAAGAAATTTTACTTTCAATTAAAAGAGTTCTAGCCATTTCTTGAAGAGATCTATTCTTTCTTTCCACAACTCCATTTTGCTAAGGAGTATATGGAGAGGAGAACACATGCTTAAATCCAGATTCATCACACAATTTTGTAAAATCTTGATTTTCAAATTCACCTCCATGATATGTTCTTATTCTTGAGATAACACATCCTTTTTCATTTTGAACATTTTTAGCAAATTTTTTAAAATACGAGAAGGTTTCTGACTTACTTGCAAGGAAATATACCCAAGTAAAGCGGGAGTAATCGTCCACAATTACTAGGCAACATTTCTTACCTCCAATACTTTGGGTTCTGGTTGGTCCAAAGAGATCCATATGCAGCAACTGTAGTACATGATTAGTAGAGACATGATTTATTGGCCTAAATGAATTTCTTACCTGCTTTCCCAGAATACATGGTGTGCATGGATCGGATTTTTGGTATAGTAATTTGGGTAGACATCGAACGAGCTGCTTTGATAAGATTTTAGCTAATTGCTTCATGTTGACATGACCAAGCTTTTTGTGCCATAAGCTTGCTTCATCTTGAATTGAGATTAGGCATTGTGATTCATTTAGTTTCATGTCTAAGAGGTAGATATTTCCATGTCTTCGACCCATGAAAGACTGAGTAGAGTCTTTACTGATTCCAGAGCATATTCCTTCTTGAAAGGAGATCTTGAAACCAGTATCACACAATTGGCTAATGCTGAGAAGTTTATAGTTGAGTCCTTCCACTAGAGAAACAATGCTTATTGTGAGATTTCCAATTTTCACAATTCCAAATCCCACAATGCTTCCTTTGCCGTTTCCTCCAAATGAAACATTTCCACCATTTACTTGAACAAGCTTTATGAAGCAATTTGAGTCTCCTGTCATGTGTCTTGAACATCTGCTGTCAAGATACCATTTTACCTTTTTCTTGACGGAGACCTGCATTTAAAAGAGAGTCTCAAGCTTTCTTTGGTACCCAAATTTTCTTGGGTCCTTTGGTGTTAGTAGGATAAACATTATTAGGTCATACTTTATTAACAGGTTTCCAAACCATAGGACACTCTTTTTCAAAGTGATCCGATTACACTTTGAACATCTCGAGAGCATTTCGACCTACGACTTTACAAAAACTTTCTTGAAATGATTTTTGTAAGCCTCTCTCGACGGTCTTTTCTTAATTCTTTCTTTTATTTTAGGAAAATCAATCAAAGGAATTGTTTCGCTGTCATACCTAGACCAGACTTATTAAAACAAGGTCTTTGAACTGAAAGAACTTTTTCAAGTTTTTCGATCCTATCGAAAATTTCTTTGAAATATTTGATAAGTCATTTTTTAAAAAAACATTTTCTTGCAAAAGATTATCTTCTTTTTCTTTAAGAGTAGAAACATTTAAGTCTAAACTTTTAACTCTTTCTTCTAAAATGTTTTCCTTTTGTTTTAGAGCTGAGTTTTCCTTTTCAAGTTCGGAAATTCTTTTGAGAGAAGTCTTAAGACTAAAACACAGTTCATCAATGTATTTAGAGACTTTAACAGGAATTTTAAAATCACTTACCTCAAATTCACCGTCCGAGTCCGATCCAGACCGAGTCTCGAGTCCGAATGTGCCATCGACATATGTTGACATATTCATTATCACTTTCTTCACACTCAGTATCACCCAGGTTTCGGCTTTGAGAGCTTTTCGAAACTTTTCGGCTTTTCCTCTTTTCTTCTTCAGAAGAGGACAGTTGGGTCTGATGTGTCCCTTTTTCTTACATTCGAAGCAAACTAAATCTTTGTTTGGTTCCTCATCATCAACAAACTTGGTCTGCTGTCTTTGGAAACTTTGTTTCTTTGAGTTGAACCTTCTTCCTTTTCTATTTAGTTTTCTGAATCTTCTTATCATGAGAGCAAGCTCCTCATCGTCCAGATTATCTTCAGAATCTGTATCATCAGAATCATCATTTGATTTTAATGCAATGGATTTCTTACCTCTTGGATCTTCGTCTTCATTAATTCGTTCAACTTCATAAGACTAAAGAGTTCCAATTAGCTCGTCGACAGATAGTGGCATAATTATTTGCGTCTCTCTTATTGAAGTCTTTATATGATTCCAATCCTTGGAGAGTCCACGCAGTAGCTTGTTTACCTTCATGGGATCAGAAATTTTTTGTCTTTGGTTCTCAAGACCATTGACAATATCTGTAAAACGACTAAACATGTCAGTTATAGATTCTCATGGTTTCATTTTGAAGGCTTTTTATTGACCGAGGAGAATGTTAATTCTAGTCTCCTTCACTCGATATGTTCCTTCATAGGTGATATGTAATCTGTCCCATACTTATTTTGCTGTAACACAAGAAGATATTCTGTTATATTCAGTTGGTGACAAAGCACAATATAAAGAGTAAATTGCTTTTGCATCGAGTGCTTGTCTATTGTTTATCTCTTCCTGAGTCATTCCGCTGGTCTCAACAATTTCTTTCCCTTTTTCAAAGACTGATGTAGCTGTAGGAGTAATTCCTTTTTCTACAACGTCCCATTCCAGAGGATCTTTTGATCGTAGGAAAGCTTTCATCTTGTTCTTCCAGATGTTGTAATCATTTCCATCAGAGTAGGGTGGTCTGGTATTGCTTTGCCCTTCCACCAGCCCTGGTGCTAGCATACTAGCCATGGATCTTTTACTCTGAAGTAAAACACTTCAAATAAAATAAGAACACGAGCTCTGATACCAATTGATATAGCTAGTACGAGTACCTAGAGGGGGGTGAATAGGTATATGAAAGATTTTTCTTGATAATTGCACAATACTTAGACAGTTGAATGATTTGCGACAAATAATAATCAACGTAAGACTGAGTAAAGGAAAGAGAGAATTGAACACGCGGTTTATAGTGGTTCGGCTTGATTCAAGCCTACGTCCACTCTTCTGCACTGACAGCCAATTGGCTGGATTTCACTATGAACAAGGAGATGTTACATCGTTGATCTTCCTTGATTTCTCGGTGTAGATGATCTACCACACTCGCTCAAGGTATCACCAAGTATAGACACTCTCTGTGTATATAATTTCACACAGAATGTATCAACTAATAATCAAGGTGCTTCAGACTCTGGAATTTCTCTATCGATCACATTTTTCAAACAACTAGAACGTCTTCCTTTTTATACTCTTTTATGCCATCATACCCGTTGGCACTTACCAAATGAATTCCTCCAATCTACCCGTTGAACAGAATCAATTAAGAAGATCATTCAAGCTATTAAAGGAACCTAACGATAACCCATCAATCCTGTTCGCCCATACAATCAGGATCTTGGTTTCCAAGAATAAAACCTTCCAAGAATATTTCATCGACCATCGGATCTTCAATCGATCTAGATACGAATAAAAGAATCCGTTATATTTATCCAACCAAGAGATCTTCTCCGTGAGGATAGGATTAAATCCTCAACCATATACTTCGGCTCGGATTTCCTTCGTCACGGATCAAAGAAGGCATCAATGAGAATCGCCTTGAGTCTTAAGTCTTGAGTCTTGAGTCTTGAGTCTCAGTGATCGAAAGTCTTCAGACTTTAAACAGAAGGCTTGCGAATATCCATACTAGACCGATAGAAACATTTTGTCAGTTTCAAAATATTCTGGAAAGATTTCTCCAACACCCTTCTCTAACCCCGGAATCAACTTGGACAATCATTTTCTTGAGGAAGAAAATGAAAAAATGAAGAAAATTCTAGAACACCCTCATTTAATTAGAAGGATGAGGTGTCCTTTGAATTTTCAAAGGTCATGATGGAGGCCAAAAATATCTTTGATGTTCTAGAAAAGGAGGCACACACTTGGACCAATCAGAAAGCGATACACAAACCCCTTAATTAATGCCCTAAGAATCTAGATGCCAAGTCAGCAACCTAGATGCCATCATCATTAAACTTCGTTAAATGCTCAATAAATGCGGGGTATAGGTGGACCAATGGAAGAATGAAAAGCGGGCCATTGTTAATGACACCTACAAGCTAGATTGACAAGCAAGACCTTTTAGCCGTCCAACTCATTCTCTAGGCTACAATTATTTCGGGTGAACCACCTAGGATTTGGCTAATGGATTACTAAGTCTCACTTAGCTCGAGTTCTCCTAAGCCCATATCAATTCGCGACTTAGGTTCAAAGATTTCACATGCAAAAGACAGTTGCCACTAATCAATTTATGATAGATCGATTAGACACCTAAGTAAAATAACAGGAGAATTATTTCTCTTCTACGAACCTGAGATTTTGGGTACGGGGACTTGATTACGTTAGATTTCTCTAACGCCCTTTTAATACATTTCTCTTCTATTTTAAAAATATTTTGCAAACAGTTTGAATTAATTTTAAATTACCTCCCTAATATGTGAGGTGATCATGTGGGTGCACAAACCACCCATTAAACACCTAGATAAAATAATAAATAAATTGCAAGACTTACCTTAAGGCAACAAAAATATCTGCAATGTTAGATCAGAATTCACATCGACTGTCCTAGATATAATTTCTAATTAACACGCAATTTCTTTTTTATTTTCACTTATTTAATGAGAATCATGATTTATGCAATGCATGCTACTAATCTAACATGAAATGATATGACATGGCAATATGACCTAAACTATATGACATAAATAAGCATGCAGCCTATTCTAAATAAATGCAATAGTTAAATGTGCAATCTAAATTAACCAAATGACCTAATTCTAATGATGTGTAATTTCTAACTAAATGAACCTAGCAACAATCACTAGATGACGGGCATTTCATGAACTAATCCTACATCACATGCACATGATTTTTTTTTGTATTTTTTGTTATGAAAATTCGAAATTAAATTTACTGAAAGTAAAAATCTAACGAAAGTGAGATATTATCTACTCTAGATACATGCATTTTAAAAAAAAAAAAATCTAACTAACCTATCATGCAATCAATTCTAATCTACATGGAATGCAAATGCAATTTTTTTGTATTTTCAGGATAAACAAAACAATTAAGAGATAAAAACTAAATCATCCATGGTCATCAAAAATGTTATCCATCATTCAAACTTGATTATTAAGCTAATAAAATCAATAAATTGATCTTAAGCCTTAAAGACCAAGATATCAATTTTACTCTTGTGTGAATAAATATTTCATCTAAAGCCTTATATGTAGAATAAAAATTCATGTGCGGTTGTGAATCGAAGTTGCACATCGGGAATTTCAATCGTGCATTGGGAAATATTTCAAACAAAGAGATAAAATATCAAAAACTAAAATAAGATAATATAAATCTACTAAATAACCTACCTAGTAAAATAAATCAACCTAGTAAAATAAACCTACCCAATAAAATAAAATAAATCTCTACCTAGATTTGAATTTTTTTTTCCCAATATTTGGTAGATTGGACCACGAAGGAGGCTTGGCACAACTAAGGACAGTGCAAGGGCAGTGGCTCGTGGTGTTGCTGGTCACCATCGTCAGAGGTCCCGATGGTCAGAGCTCCTGCGAGGTCCAGTGAAAGCAGGCTTGGGAAGTAGCTAACGGTATAGCGAGGGAGGAACAGCAGCGAGCAAGGGTGAAGCAGCTTGGGTTGCAGCGTTGGGTCACTGGTCGGAGGCGCCGCAAGCGTCAGGTCCAATTGTAGGAGCAGTAGAGACCAACGAAGACAAGGTGAAGCTTCGGACAGTTAGGGGACGGCAACGCGATCGGCTCAATTCTATTGGCATCGGGGGACGGTAACACCACATCAAGTGGGCTGGTACTTGGGTGGAGGTTCGGCGGGGTGATGGTGCTGCTGGCATCACGGGTTACTCGCCAAGGAACAATGGTGCTGGTGCGGTGACTGGCGCAAGGGGACAATGAGTGAACCAACGCGGGATGTAGGTGATGGAGGGCTCCAGTGGCAGGCGTTGGCACAAGGGTGCAGTGGCGCGGCTAGGTCGCAGGCAGAAGTGGCTTCAGTGATGGAATCGCAAGGGGGTCGAGCAAGGGTGATAGTTAGTGACTTAGGCAGCAAGGTATGCTAGGTCAGAGGTGCGCGGTGCTTGCAGACGAGCATCGCGAGCGAAGCAACCGGCAGATGCACAAGGAACTGGTGAATAGGGGGTGTTGGCAGAGGACCCAATGAAGAAGACAACTAGTGGTTTTTTCTTCTCTCTCTGCTGCACGTCCAGTCACTTCCTCTCTTTTTCCTCTGCACACTTGCTGACTTTTTCCTTCCCTCAGCAAACTTTTCTTCTTTCTTCCATGTTGCTTTTCCCTATTGTTTTTCCAAAAGAACGAATGAACCAAGGGAAAACTATTCTGCTTCTTTATTTTTTGTGTTGAAATTTTTTTGACCTAGCAATTGAGAGAAAAGCTCCCTCGACGTGATAAAGAACTCCTCTTGTGTGGTCGTATGTATCAATTTGTGCCCCTCTCAAAACCCTACGTGTTTAACCTATTTATAAGTCATGGATTAGGGTTTTATTTTTTTCCAAATCCATATCCACAGAGATTTCTTTTCCAAACGCAATATTTGTCTTTGAATTGAAATCTCACAAAGATAAATCCGTAATATCTCCCCGAGGATACGAACTTGAGCCGATTTCCTCTCTTCGTGGGCTTAGCCCAACTTATCAAATTAAAGTGTTGAACCATCAATTCGAACCCATTTGTCACCGGCCCATTGTAAATAAATGCAAAATAATGCAAATTAAAATAAATACACCTAAATCTATATGCTATGCAATTAATATTTTTTTAGGGATAAAATTAACCCCTAATTTTTAATGCAATAAATGACTAAACTGGCCGTCAAAATTTAGGTGTCAACAATAGGCTTGCCACCTAAGTATTCTAGGTAGGCCACTTGGAGAATTTGGAATGGACCGCTTAGCTCGATAATGATGACACCAAGTAGTATAAATAGGAGGAACCCTTCCTCATTTTTCTCACCTTGCCATTCATTTTCTTCTCCCCCTTCTCCTTTCTCTTGGCCTCGCATCCTCAATCCACCAAGTTATCTAGGTTGGTTCTCAAGTTTGCCAAGATAAGTAAGATCGTTAGGTCTCCTCTAGGGCGGTAGTCTCCATTGTCGAGTCTAGTTAGGTGCTCACTCGTCAAGCCGTGAGTAGGATGTCGAATCTTTCTTCTTCTTTTTTTCCTTTTTTTTTTTTGTATGCTTTTGCTCATGTTTGTGCTTGAACGTGTGGTTGAGTTGTTCACGCCTAAAATTAAGCCGAGATTCAATCGAGTTAAGTTCATCGTAAGGCAAGGCCGCCTCAAGCTATAAAGCTTTAGTTACAGCATAAATAGGATGCCGAGTCTAAGTCTCACTTGTTATGGGAATCGCCCAAGGCTGCAAGGTCCTAAATCGACATTGAGGCATGTCAACTTATGCCTTGATCGGTACAGGAATCACCTAAATCCATGAGGTCTTGGTAAGACACCAAGCATGCCAATTTCGTAGTCCAAATGGATGTGGGGACTTTGTGCTTAGCGTTGAATGAAACCGCAAGCTGAGGGTCATTCTCGATACATGTGTATTCACATCAGTTGGAGCCGAGGTTCGTCAAGCTTGGGATTGTCACTAAAGCGAGGTGTAACCAAGCCTCGAGGCCTTGGATTGGTATTGAGGCGTACCGCTTCCAAGCCTTGTCCGGACTAAAGATTGTTCCTGACATATTTGCTAGTGAAGTACAAGAAAGTCATGACACACACGAATGAATAAGCACGCCTTCAGGCCATGCATGTGTTCACTAAGAGAAAAGATAAGAACCGGCTTGTATGATGCATTTGTGCATGCCCTTAAAGAGGAAAAGGCATCTGTCGCCACACATCGTTGGTGGCAATGCCTTGTTCATTGAATGGGATGCCTTGGTTGAGCCGAGATGCTTGGGTCTTGAACGCGGAAGCCTCAGGAAGTTAGCCCCGAGAAGCCTCAGTTGAGTCAAGATGCCTTAGTTGAGCTAGGAAGTCCAGTAAGAAGCTAGAAGCCTCGGTCGAGCCGGGAGGGCCTGGTTGAGCCAAGACGATGCTAAATGAATTCACATGAGTGCCGGTATATGCATAAGTATGATATGTTGATACATTTATTGATAAACCAAAGGTAAGTATGCATTGAAGCATGTTGCGATGGACATTTGCATGTACTTGATGGTCATAGTTTATTCATTTGCAAAGGCAGATGCGTGCGTAATATGCAATTTTTCCTCTTGTTATATATAAAAATACAATATTGATGTGTTATGGGATATAATCATGCATTATATTGCAATCTTCAGCCAAGGTTGTAACCAAGAATGAATGGTTTATGTCTCGTAAAATACATGTCAATTAGATTTAGGCATAGAATCGAATTTGTGGCTTGACAAATAATTCCATGGCCTTTGTTTGATCGAGACATAATGAGGCAAAATGATCAAATTACATGGTTGCTAAAGCTGACAAGTTCATTATGTTCTTGAAGCATTCACACTGTCTAGGTAGCCATGACATATTGCTAGATGTCACTCATGAAACATTCACACTGTAGGAATTGGAGATTGTTCAAGACAATCGGTTTTCTTGGTTGTGTTAATGTATTAGTACAAATCCTACTACTAGTTTAGCGATGAACTTGGGGATGTTACACACCATAACCAATTCAAATAATGTTTGATAAAATCAAATTAATCGGTACTGGAATCGCCTAAATCCACAAGGTCTTAGTAAGGCACCAAGCATGCCAATTTCCATAGTCCAAATGGATGCGGGGACTTTGTGCTTGGCGTTGAATGAAACCGCAAGCCGAGGGTCATTCTCAATACATGTGTATTCACATCGAGTTAGAGCCGAGATTCGTCAAACTTTGGATCGTCACTAAAGTGAGGTGTACCCAAGCCTCGAGGTCTTGGATCGGTATTGAGGCGTACCGTTTCCGAGCCTTGTCCGATACGGGGATTAGCACTAAGTGATTGAATCAAGTTACAGACTAAAGATTGTTCCCGACATATTTGCTAGTGAAGTATAAGCAACTCATGACACACACGAATGAATGAACATGCCTTCGGGCCATGCATGTGTTCACTAAGAAAAAAGATAAGAACCGGCTTATATGATGTATTTATGCATGCTCTTAAAGAGGAAAAAGCGCCTGTCACCACACAGCGTTAGTGGCGATGCCTCGGTTGGGCCAGGATGCCCTGGTTGAGCCGGGATGTTTGAGTCTTGAATGCGGAAGCCTTGGGAAGTTAGCCCTGAGAAGCCTCGGTTGAGTCGAGACCCTAGTCGAGCTAGGAAGTCCAGTTAGAAGCTAGAAGCCCCAATCAAGCTGGGAGGGCCTGGTTGAGCTAGGATGATGCTAAATGAATTCACATGAGTGCCGGTATATGCATAAGTATGATATGTTGATATATTTATTGATAAACCAAAGGTAAGTATGCATTGAAGCATGTTGCGGTGGACATTTGCATGTACTTGATTGTCATAGTTTATTCATTTGCAAAGGCACATGCGCACGTAATATGTAATTTGTCTTCTTGTTATATATAAATATACAAGATTGATGTGCTATGTGATCTAATCATGCATTATATTGAAATTTTCAGCCGAGGTTGTAACCAAGAATGATAGGTTCATGTCTCGTAAAATACAGGTCAATTAGATTTTGGCATATAATCGAATTTGTGCCTTGACAAATAATTCCATGGCCTGTTCAATCGAGACATAATAAGGCAAAAGGATCAAATTACATGGTTGCTAAAGCTGACAAGTTCATTTTATTCTTGAAGCATTTACACTGTCTAGGTAGCCATGACATAGCTAGATGTCACTCATGAAACATTCACATTGTAGGAATTGGAGATTGTTCAAGACAATCGGTTTTCTTGGTTGTGTTAATGTATTAGTACAAATCCTTCTACTAGCTTAGCAATGAACTTGGGGATGTTACACACCATAACCAATTCAAATAACGTTTGAGAAAATCAGATTGAGCCAGGCTGAAATCTAAGTTTTGAAATGGTTGTAGACTTTACGATTATATCAAAGATCTAAAAAGGATTTCAAGATTTACGGCCAAATCAAAGGTCTAAAGCAAGTTCAGATTCTACAGCCGAATCAAAGATTTGAAACGGGTTCCATATCAATGGCTATATTAAATTTCTAAAGTTGGTTTAGAATTAATGGTCATATTAATTATCTGAAGTGAGTTCAAAATCAACAGTTGCATTTATGAACTAAGTGAGTTTAGAATTAATGATCATATTAATGATCTAAAATGAGTTTAAAATAAATATCCAAATTAAAAATCTAAAATGATTTTCAGACTTAACGGTAGTTTTATAGTAGAAGTACAGTGCAAGTGCCAAAATCAGGCACATGGAGGACACTTAAGCGCCAAAAGTTCCAAAAGGTACACTTAATTACCACTTTCTTTGAAAAATGAGACATTTAAGTGCCAACATTGGCGATGGGTGCTAGAATTCTGATATAGATTATTTTTAGTAATATAAGTCACTCACGTGGCTTGCCGAAAAGATGAGTTGGCAAAGAAGAGTCAAATGATGATATTTTGCCTCTTATTTGAATTTTAATATAAATATTAATTAAATTACATTTAAAATAAAACAACAACAATAGCAACAACAATAATAATAATAATAATTTAGGAAAAAGAAGAAGATTGCAAAAGCAATCGGTGAAGGCTTAGCCCTTCCTAATGCCTCCCCACCATCGCCGGAAAGGGCTGATAAAGGTGGGGGGTCAGTTGGGATCACCAAGCCCTAACCAAGGGGGGCTCTTAACCCCACTAGGCGAGGGCCAGCAATCCTTGCCAGATCTAGGGGAGGGCCATGACCCTCACCCTAAATCTAGGTGAGGGCTTGCAAGCCCTCGCTGCCTGTCGGCCAGGGTCGCCGGCCCTTCCTAACGATTTTGAGGAGGCAATGGCAAGGGTTTACATAGCCCTCATCGAATGCTTCTATAGTCTTCTACTCCTTTATTTATTCATTTATTTATTTATTTATTTATTATTATTATTATTATTATTATTATTATTATTTATTAGTTTTAAATTGAATTTAATTAATTTTTACATTAAAATTCAAATCCGTAGCAAACTACATCACTTCGGCTTACTAGCCATGTTAGTGTGCAAAACAACGTCGTTTTGTAGATGTCTTGTCAAAAAAAATGTTTGGCCAAAATTTCTCGTTGTTGGCACTTAACTAATTCATTTTGCTTCAATTTTGGCACTTAAGTATACATTTTTGAACTTTTGACACTTTAGTGTCTCTCATGCCATGTTTTGGCAATTGAAGTATCCGAGACTTGCTATTTAATGATTTGAAACGGTTTTAAATTTAAATGACCAATTAATGTTCTCGAATGGTTTTTGATGTAATGGTCAAATGAAAGTTTTGTAACTGTTACAAAGTTAATACCCAGAATAAAGACTTGCAACAATTACAAATTAATGCCTAGAATAATGCTTTATAGAAGTTACAAAATTAAAACCCGAGTTAGTGTTTAAAACGGTCTCAAAACTTACATCCCTTGGACATTGCAGCCGAATTAATTCTCTAAAATGGTTTTACAATTAATAAGCCAATTTAAATGTGATTTGGGATCAATTATAAAAGGCGATCAAGAGAGCAAATCACCTAATGATTGACAATCGACTATTGAGAGTGGTGATAGTGATCAACCAAGTTATTCACACACGAAAGCAATCACTAGCACAATTGTAGTGGTGAGACCTCTCAATTTCTCTCTTATGTTCAACGTGAGATTGGTGGTGTATCTAAACTAGAGGCTCAACATTTGTCAAGTTGGATCTGAAGAACGTCAGAACCTATGTTACAAGAAGATCAAACGTTTGTGGTCTAGATGTGAAGAATGCCAGAACCAGTATTACCAAAAAGCATTAGATGTTTGTGGTCATAATTCCAAGAACATCAGAGTTAATGTTACTAGGAAATCAAGCATTCATGGTTAGAATCTTGAAAATGTTAGAACTAACATTGCGAGGATATTGAACATTCGTGGTCAGAATCTAAAGAACAATAATACCAAACTTTTGGAGCATAGTACAAGGGTAATATGATTAGCCCATTTATTACTTATATATGCTCTTATTAAAATGCATGAATAATGCTTTGGAAATACATGTATGAGTGTTTTTACTTTCGTTGCGAATCGTTTTGATTTAAATTTACCTATGTTGTGTTCTTGTTTTTGAAACAAAACCTAACACCCACTCCTTTGTGTTCTATTTTTTTTTCCTTTTCTATTTAGCAAGTTACCATAATTAAATATTTCACATTTTTTTAGCGTATTAAAGAAAATTTCATTCTCGGATATTCTTACAACGTTTTACATGTTCCATGTAAAATTATCTCACTAATAATAAGGAAAAGTGGCATTCTTTTTTTTTCTTTTTTTGGTAAGGTAAGATTAGTATTGACTTTTAACCAAAATGAACTTTACATCAAAGTTAACTCGACACCAACAAAACTTGCACTCATGGTGACAAACAAGTCACTATGAGTGAAAGGGTGTCGAGTGAAAAAGGAGAAAGAAGGGAAACCAAAATAGTGGCAACCCGTAGGCAACTTTACAAGGAAATATTTGGCACTTCATAAGAAGATAGAGTGGTCAAGTCCCCAACTTCATTGCGTCCTTCGGTTCCTCGGGGTATCCGTAACATGGCTGAACGTAGTAGCCTTGTCCTTTACAGCTTTGACAAGGTGCATTTTCAATGCAAGCACAAATAGGACATGGTTCCAAAAAAAGATGTTGTTCCGCGTCTTCCATATTAGATGACAAAGGGCCCCAAAAGCAAACCGAGCAATACATTGAGAGAAATCATTGCCGGAGAGGAATTTGGTGGCTCAATGTAGATTTTCCATCGATGACCCAATTTACCAAGGGAGGTTACATTTCGCAGCCCAAAACATAGCAAGGGTAGCCGTAATATGACAACCAAAAAATAGATGATCAATAGAATCAGGTCTAAAATTGCAGAAAGCACAAGAGCCATCCACAACCCTACCATAGGAAAGTAAACAAACATGGGTGTATAACCGATTTTTGGTGATAAGCCATAGATGGAAACGGTACCGAGGGGATATTGATTTGCTCCAAACAAAGGAAAACCATGGGACCAAGCTTTTCTTTAGCCGAATTGCTTCCCACGCATATGCTATCAAGAAGGACCCTGAAAGGTGCTCCAGCCAACAAAAATGATCGGGATGTTGCGAGAGTACTGGGAAAGTAGGCGTGTGCATGGTCCGGGCGGGCGGTTCCCGACCTAGAACTGGGAACCGCCCGCTAAGGACCGGTTCCGAAAAATCGGAACCGGGATCCACCCGTTTATTGCATGGATCCACCCGGGAACCGGACTGCCGGTCTGGTCCGATTCCCGGGTGGATCCATGGAACCGATTTTGATGCCAAAAATTCTGGTTTCGCGAGGAGAAACCCACCGAGAACCCAATTCAATTGTCGTGAGAGAAGAGAGACAAGGTGACGGGGATGGACA
Organism: Eucalyptus dawsonii; assembly: GCA_016097615.1. NCBI lineage: Eukaryota > Viridiplantae > Streptophyta > Magnoliopsida > Myrtales > Myrtaceae > Eucalyptus > Eucalyptus dawsonii. The sequence goes on along the minus strand of CM027879.1, from coordinate 21,261,857 downwards.
AAAGAAGGAAGCAAAGGCGAGCGGAGAACTGTTGGACCCTTGTACACAGTGATTACTAATGCACCAAGAACTGATGCAACAGTTCCCACGAGCTTAGCTTGGCTACTCGAGCTTTTCCAATTCACCTTCTCCATCCTAGATTTTGAATCCATGAACAAATTCAACAGTAAGATAAGTTTATCTTGTTTCATTGTCTGACGGACATGTTGTGCATTACTTGTGTTTTGCGCTTCATTTGAATGCGCAGCCTCCACTTGCCGAAGCACTGGACTTTCTTGATTTTTTGTCCCATTTCAGGATTTATTCATTGGCGAGCAACACCTATCTTAGAAATTTCAGGGACCCAAAGCATCATCGAAATAAAAGTTATAGAACTGTTCATAATCTCTCGAGATTAGAAGGACGGATACACTGAAAATGAGAAGTGAATTAAGTCGTAGCGAAGTGAATTATTCCGGTCCCGCTTGAAACAGAAGTATGGATTTGCTTTGGTCGACTCGATTAAAAGCATTCTCAACTTTAAGCAGAACCTATGTGAAATCAAACCTCCATCGTCATCCAATTAACACATCATCATTTGCTTCTCTCATTTTTCTTCAAATGGAGGTTATTTAAGTGCACTGCAGATAACGAGAAGAAAGAGAGAACGAACCTTGAAATGACGACGAGAATGAAAGTGAAAGCTGGGATGAGGTTCATCATGGCCGTGCCCGGCAGGGGAGCTGTCGATCCCGCATACCCGCATATCGCGATGCGGATCTGCATCAACCAAATCACTAAAAAAATTCACCACGTTTTCTTGTACCAAACTCTCGGCGGTAGATCAAGACGTTTCGCTTCGAAAGAATTCCAAGAAAAGCAAAATCCACCAAGTCCACAAATTAATGCGAAACGAGGACACTTCACTCACTCACCTGACCAGAGCGAGCAAGAAGATTTTGCAAAGCACGGAGAAAGTGAGAGGAGGGCGCGACCCTGACCTGCAAAATAGAGCAAACAAACAAGTCAAGAACTTAAAACCCTTCTCCCCCCCTTTCGCCTGCCATCAATGGAGCTAACGAGTGACAGGCATGAGCAGAGCATGAACTTGCGAGAGATGATGAAGGGGCAAGGAAGGAGGACGAGAGAGGAGAGGGCATTACAATAGAAGGCCAAGGTGTACTTGTTGAGCCCGTCGAACATTGGCCATTTTCACCACCACCATGCTGCTCGCTTGAATCAGAACCACCATTATCATCCCCACGAACGGCAGCGAACCCCCGGCCCTCCCCTCCATCTCCATCTCTCTCTCTCTAGCTCTCTAGCTCTCTTCTCAGTTCGTGGGTGAAATAATTGGAGGACCCCGAGAACCTTTCCTCCGTTTTACGGGACCGCTCTCCCTCCAACGGAAGACAGTGGCGGAGGAGGAGCAGCAGCGGCGTGGATACTCGGGGATGAAGCGAAGACGAAGAGAAGAAACAGAGAGAATCGAAGGCTGAGGAAGAAACAAAGAGAGAAGAGACGCGAATTAGGGTTTCGCGAATTAGGGCTCCGCAAGTCGCGACTTTTGTTTTGTTTAGTAGTTTTTTTTTTTAATTATAAATAGGTACCGGTCCGGTTCGGGTGGGCGGGCGGGCGGATCCCCCCATGGAACCGGTAATCAAACCGATTCCCACCGGTTCTCAACAATTCGACTCGGGAACCGGACCAGTTCCCTCAAGAACTGCCGGTTCCGGGCGGTTCTAGTCCGGTTCCAGGCGGTCCGGGCGGTTCCCGGGTATTTTGCACACCCCTATGGGAATGTATGAGTCCACGATTCCAGGATAGCCTTGGTAGCTTGGCCTTGAGGGGAGAACAGATCCGTAACCGTAGCTTGCCTAGAGAGGCCCGAATGATAGATGAAGGTGTCCATGAAGAAACCGTTCAGTGGTTCTTGAGGGTGCCAAGGATCAAACCAAAGGGACACCGAGAGACCATCACCCACTTGCCATTTAAAGAGCTTCTAGAAGTCCCTCATAAGATCAAGAATTTTCCTCCAAGCCCAAGAAAAGAAGGTAGGTGTGACACCCTGAACCCTTTGCAGGTCGTCACCAGCGCCAAATGTTACTCCTTATTACCTTTCTCCTTGGAAGATGCGTCGTAATTTATAGACATATATATTAAAACAAAACGGTCCCAGCGCGTCTCATTAGCGGAAGCAAATTAAACATCACCATCTATCCCCCTACCAATCCATGATACCAATACACACCAGCTAAACATCAGGATTTTATAAAGAGCTTCGACACTTTGCTTACATATATATAGCAAGATGGGATTCCCTTCGGGTCGGTACAAAACAAGGAAAAGCTAGGACTCTGCCATGTCCAGCCTAAAAACTCAAAAAGAAACTCTCGACCCTCAACATCATATGAATACGAACCCCCATCGAAAGTGTCGACTATCTACATCAAAAAAAAGAAAAAAAGATCCAACTCCTACTCATCGTGCGTGGATCTCACACCCAACCCGGTGCATTAGGCGGTGGCGGCGACAACATCCCTCGCATCGCTCCATCCCGACGAACGTGCACAGAAATGAACTCCTGAATGACAGGGCCCCCAGCCAGGCCTATGTCGTACATCACTAGACAGCGCATTCGAATAAAAGTCAGTCCGGGAATAAAGGGACAATCTATCTCAGCACACTCGACCTCTACATCATATGGTAGACCATAAAACACCCCCCCCCCCGCGAGACGGCAGGTAGCGGCATACTTGCTAATCTGAAATGTTATCCCCAAAATGGGTTAGTACAACCACTCAGCAGATAGGGAAATCCAATAACAACTCAATGCACCATGCATATCATCATACGTTGCAGGCATTGCTTACCTTTGATGTCATGCGCATTCATGCATCATCATATCATACATATCATCATCATGGCATCTCATATATCATTATCATCATCATGCATATCATACCATGGATGATCATCATATCACATCACGCATCATCATCATCATCATCACCACCATGCATATCATTATACATATCATGTCATTATCATCATCATGCATATCATATCATAGGTGATCATCATATCACATCACATCATCATCATCATCATCACATTATCATCATCACATCATCATGCATATCATCATGCATATCATATCATGGATGATCATCATATCGCATTAATATCATCATCATTATCATCATTTATATCACCATCATGCATTAATTTTCATTTTTATCTTTAGATTTGATCATCACATCACCCATTCTCAATTATCATCCCTTCGGGCAAAGACCTCCGACAGGGTTCCCAACATTCAGCCTCCCAGGCCACCGGGCTTCCGGCCCCCCACATTCCGGGTATCTCGCATCTTAACTAGCATCACGAGACATTCCCTTCGGGCAGAAACCTCCGACAGGGCTTCCGGCATTTACACTCCCTGGCTGGGCATCCCGCATCCTAATCCTGGCATCGCGAGGTATTCTTTTCGGGCAAAGACCTCCGATAAGGCTTCCGGCCCCCCACATTCCGGGCATCCTGAATCTCCTAGGGAATTCCGGCAATGCATCTCTGTACATTCCGGCCTCATCCTCCACCACAACCTCTTACTCACATATCATTTTCCACATTCACCATCTTTTTAATCTCATTATTACATGGCATATAAGTCACACATGCATCACAATTTATGATCATACATACACCAATGTCATATAACAATGCATAATAAATTCAATGGAATTCATGGCCAAAAAAATAATCCCTTTTAATTTATTATTATTTTATTATTATTTTATTATATTATTATTATATTTATTTATCTTCATAAATAAATATTAAATTTAATATCTATGATTTTCCCAAAATCATAATATTAAAAAACATAAAAAAAAACCAATAGGATGACAATTTCATACAAAATTCATGGCCAAATTGAATTTCATATAATTTCACAATTTTCACAAAATAGCACATGATATTCGGATAATTACCAAATTGCACGTTTCCAAATAAATTCGATTAAAATACTCATATGGCCTCCAAAAATTATGAACTTTTATAGGGTGATAGCAAGACATTTTCGTGCATTTTTCATGCAGAACTCTAAGCCAAATTATTTTTAGATTAATTTATACAACCCCACGAAACCTCTGGAACCACCACCGCGTCGTCCAGAACACACATCTCCGAAATATTAAGATTTCACCCATCTATTCTCTTTCGTTTCCTCTGAAATTTGAGTATGTTATGTACCAAGGTGTCCTTTACAAGTTTCATGAAGAGATCTAGGTCAAATAACCAAATTATGGTCACCATTTAAGTCCATGAAGTCTCGGGTGTCTCGGAATACTTCACCAGAACCATCGTTTCCACGATCTAGCCGATTTACCAAGCTATACTTGTTATTTTTACTTCAAATTTGAGTATGTTGTAGTTTAAGGTGTTACCTACAACTCTAATGAAGACATCAAAGTCAAATCTTCAACAAAAATCAACATGTAAACAAGAATCCAACAAGAAGTCAGTGAAAACTTCACAGATCTAGGGTCTTCGTATAATAGAACTTTAACCCCTCATATCTCCATCATTTTCCACGAACTTTCAGTATGTTATAGTACAAGACGTTAGCTACAACTTCCATGAAGACATCGAAGCCAAAATCTGACTCCAAACACACATGCAAGCTCAAACAATTTACTGACTCCTACAACCGAGCAAGAACAGTCACACGGTTTGAAAACAACCAACCCTTACCTCGGTTTTTCGCACTTGAAGCACCTAAAATCTAACATGCAACTGTTGGAGAAATCTTTCCAGAATATTTTGAAGCTGACAAAACGTTTCTTTCAGTCTAAGTCTGGATGTTCGGAGACCGTCAGTTTAAAGTCTGAAGACTTTGTTCTCTCGAGACTCAAGACTCAAGACTCAAGACTCAAGACTCAAGACTCAAATCTATTTCTCACTGACAGTCTTTCTAAATCCAGTGACGAAGGAAATCCAAAGCCGAGGTATATGGTTGAGGATTCGATCCTATCCTCTGGAACAGATTCTTTGGTTGGATAATCATTTCGGATTCTTTAATTCTTATCTAAGATCGATTGAAGATCTGATGGTCGACGAAATAATCTTGGAAAATTCTATTCTTGGAAACCGAGATCCTGATTGTATGGGCGAACATGATTGATGGGCTATCATCAGATTCCTTAAATAGCTCGGATGATCTTCTTGATTGATTCCGTCCAACGGGTAGATTGGAGGAATTCCTTTGGTAAGTGCCAACGGCTATGATGGCATAAAGGAGTATAAAAAGAAGTCGTTCTAGTTGTTTTGAGTGTGTGATCGATAGAAAAATTCCAGAGTCTGAAGAACCTTGATTGTTAGTCGAGACTGTTCGAGCGAAATTGTATACACAGAGAGTGTTTGTACTTGGTGACACCTTGAGTGAGTGTGGTAGATCATCTACGCCAAGAAATCAAGGAAGATCAACACTGTAACATCTCTTTGTTCATAGTGGAATCCAGCCAATTGGCTGTCAGTGCAGAAGAGTGGACGTAGGCTTGAATCAAGCCGAACCACTATAAACCGAGTGTTCAATTCTCTCTTTCCCTTACTCAGTCTTGCGATTGATTTTTAACTGTTGCAAGTCCTTTAACTGTTTAAATATTGCACAATCTTAAAGGAAATTGTTTTATACCTATTCACCCCCCCTCTAGGTTCTCATACTAGCTATATCAATTGGTATCAGAGCCCGTGTTCTTACTTTGTTTGAAGTGTTTTACTTCAGAGTAAAAGATCCATGGCTAGTATGCTAGCACCAGGGCTGATGGAAGGGCAAAGCAATACGAGACCACCCTACTTTGATGGAAAAGATTACAACATCTGGAAAAACAAGATGAAAGCTTTTCTACGATCAAAGGATCCTCTGGAATGGGATGTGGTGGAAAAAGGAATAACTCCTACTGCATCGATATCGAAAGAGGGAAAGAAACTGTTGAAGCAGCTGAATGTCTCAAGAAGAGATAAATAAGAGACAAGCACTCGATGCTAAAGCAATTTATTCTTTATATTGTGCCTTGTCACCTACTCGAATATAACGAATATCTTCTTGTGTTACAGCAAAAAGAAGTCCGGGATAGATTACATATCACTTATGAAGGGACAGAGACCGAGTGAAGGAGACTAGAATTAACATTCTCCTTGGTCAATATGAAGCCTTCAAAATGAAACCAGGAGAATCTATAACGACATGTTTAGTCGTTTTACGATATTGTCAATGGTCTTGAGAACCAAGGACAAAAATTTCTGATCCCATGAAGGTGAACAAGCTTCTGCGTGGACTCTCCAAGGATTGGAATCATATAAAGACTTCAATAAGAGAGACGCAAAGAATCATGCCATTATCTGTAGATGAGCTGATTGGAACTCTTCAGTCTTATGAAGTGGAACGAATTAATGAAGACGAAGATCCAAGAGGTAAGAAATCTATTGCACTAAAATCAAATGATGATTCTGATGATGCAGATTCTGAAGATGATATGGATGATGAGGAGCTCGCACTCATGATAAGAAGATTCAGAAAACTGAATAGAAAAGGCAGAAGGTTCATTCCAATGAAACAAAGTTTTCAGAGACAACAGACCAAGTCTGTTGATGATGAGGAACCAAACAAAGATGTAGTTTGCTTCGAATGTAAAAAGAAGGGACACATCAGACCCAACTGTCCTCTTCTGAAAAAGAGAAGAGGAAAAGCTGAGAAGTCTCGAAAAGCTCTTAAAGCCGAAACTTGGAGCGATACAGAGTGTGAAGAGAGTGATGAGGAATATGCCAACTTGTGTCTGATGGCGCAATCAGACTCAGACTCTGGATCAGACTCAGACAGTGAATTTGAGGTAAGTGATTATAAAATCCCTCACAAAGTCTCTAAATACATTGATGAATTATGCTTCGGTCTTAAGACTTCTCTCAAAAAGATTTCCGAACTTAAAAAGGAAAACTCGGTTTTAAAACAAAAGGAAAACATTTTGGAAGAAAAAGTGGAAAGTTTAAACTTAAATGTTTCTACCCTTAAAGAGAATGAAGAAAAACTTTCAAAAGAAAATGCTTTCTTAAAAATGATTTATCAAATATTTCAAAGAAATTTTCAATAGGGTCCGAAAAACTTGAAAAAGTTCTTTCGGTCAAAGACCTTACTTCAATAAGTCAGGTCTAGGTATGACAGCTGAAACAATCCCTTTGATTGATTTTCCGAAAGTAAAAGAAAGAATTAAGAAAAGACCGTCGAGAGAGGCTTACAAAAATCATTTCAAGAAAGTCTTTGTAAAATCTGTAGGTCGAAATGCTCTAAGATGTTCAAAGTGTAACAGTCAAGATCATTTTGAAAAAGAGTGTCCTATGGTTTGGAAGCCTGTTAAGAGAGTATGGCCTAATAATGCTCATCCTACTAACACCAAAGGACCTAAGAAAATTTGGGTACCAAAGAAAGCTTGAGACTCACTTTTGAATGCGAGTCTCCGTCAAGAAAAGATAAAATGGTATCTTGACAGCGGATGCTCAAGACACATGACAGAGACTCAAAATGCTTCGTAAAGCTTGTTCAAGTAAACGGCGGAAATGTTTCATTTGGAGGAAACGCAAAGGAAGCATCATGGGATTTGGAACTCAGAAAATTGGAAATCTCACAATAAGCAATGTTTCTCTAGTAGAAGGACTCAACTATAACCTTCTCGAGCATTAGCCAATTGTGTGATATCGGTTTCAAAATCTCCTTTCAAGAAGGAATTTGCTATGGAATTAGTAAAGACTCTCTTTGAGTCTTTTATGGGTCAAGGCATGGAAACATCTACCTCCTTGATGTAAAGCCAAATGAAGAACAATGCTTAATCTCAATTCAAGATGAAGCAGTTCTATGGCACAGAAAACTTGGCCATATCAACAAGAAGCAATTAGCCAAAATCTCTTCAAAGCAGCTTGTTCGAGGTCTACCTAAATTGCCATATCTAAAGTCTGACCTATGCACTCCATGCATTCTGGGAAAGCAGGTAAGAAATTCATTTAAGCAAATAAATCATGTATCTACTAATCATGTATTACAGTTGCTTCATATGGATCTCTTCGGACCAACAAGAACCCAGAGCATTGGAGGTAAGAAATATTGTCTAGTAATTATAGACGATTACTCTCGCTTTACTTGGGTATATTTTCTTGCAAACAAGTCAGAAACCTTTTCGTACTTTGAGAAGTTTGCTAAAAAGGTTCAAAATGAAAAAGGATGTGCTATTTCAAGTATAAGAACAGATCATGGAAGTGAATTTGAAAATCAAGATTTTACGAAATTTTGTGATAAATCTGGTTTTAATCACATGTTTTCCTCTCCGTATACTCCGAGCAAAATGGAGTTGTGGAAAGAAAGAATAGATCTCTTCAAGAAATGGCTAGAACACTTTTAATTGAAAGTAAAAGTTCTTCACGATTTTGGGCTGAAGTCGTTTTAACCGCATGCTATATTATAAATAGAGTCTTCCTAAGACCTATTCTTGAAAAAACCCCCTATGAATTGTTCAAAGGTAAGAAGCCTATTGTTTCATACTTTCATGTATTTGGTTGCAAATGCTTTATTTTGAAAAATGCAAATGATCGAGTTGGTAAGTTTGAAGAAAGATCGAGATGAAGGCATCTTCCTTGGATATTCTACATCAAGCAAAGCATACAGAGTCTATAACAAGAAAAGCCAGTCTGTGGAGGAATCAATGAATGTCAAATTCCAAGACTTCACACAAGATGAATCCAGCCAGATTCAGCATGAAGAGTCTGAACCTGCTCAAGATCTTCCAAAGTCTTCAACTCAAGAAGCATCTCAGACTCAGGAAGTTCAACATCAAGATGCTCATGAAGATTCAAATAAAGAAAGAGATCATCAACCAAGCAAATCAACCAAGAATCGGAAACACAAATCCAGTCATCCTAAAGATCTCATTATTGGCGAAATTAATGAAGGAATCCGCACCGAGATCAAAAAGACGTGAAGAATCAGAATCTAGTCTTTGTCGCTCTCATCTCTGAAATTGAACCAAAAAGCATAGAAGAAGCTTTATCTCGATGAAAGTTGGATCGAAGCTATGCAAGAAGAGCTCGATACAGGTTCAACATTAATGATGTCTGGGAATTGACGTCTAAACCAAAAGGTAAAACTGTTATTGGAGCCAAGTGGGTGTTCAGAAACAAAATGAACGAGAAAGGAAAAGTCGTACGAAATAAAGCAAGACTCGTGGCCAAGGGATATACGCAAGAAGAAGGAATAGACTATGATGAGACTTACGCTCCTGTAGCAAGGTTAGAAGCTATTCGTCTATTACTTGCGTTTGCTTGTTACAAAAATTTCAGGTTATTCCAAATGGACGTCAAAAGTGCGTTCCTAAATGGATTTATCCAAGAGGAAGTTTATGTGGAACAACCGCCTGGATTTGAAGACCCAAAGAAGCCGGACTCGGTCTTCGGGCGAAAAAGGCTCTGTATGGTCTAAAGCAAGCACCTCGAGCTTGGTACGACGGACTAAGTAAGTTCTTATTACGAACGGATTTGTCAAAGGTAAAGTAGACACTACTTTGTTCATCAAAAAGGAAAACAAAAGTTTCTTACTTGTTCAAATATATGTTGATGACATTATTTTTGGATCCTCTAATGAAAGTCTACGCAAGAAATTTTCTAAGTCTATGCGGATGAGTTTGAAATGAGTATGATGGGAGAATTAACATTCTTTCTTGGCCTTCAAATAAAGCAATTGAAGGAAGGAACTTTTATCTTCCAAGAAAAATATGCTAATGATCTTGTCAAAAGATTTGGATTGGAAAATTGCAAGAAGACCGACATACCAATGTCATGCTCTCGAAGATAGACAAGGATGAAGAAGGGAAGAAAGTAGATCAAAAGCTGTGCGGGAGCATGATCGGTTCACTTCTTTATCTTACTGCTTCTAGACCTGATATTTTGTTGAGTGTTTGCATCTGTGCTTTGGTTTCAATCAGATCCTAGAGAATCACATCTCATTGCCGTGAAACGTATTATCAAATACGTTGCCTCTTCTTCAAGCATCGGTCTTTGGTATCCAAAGAGGAGACTTTAATCTTCTAGGATACTCGGATGCAGATCCGGCCGGTTTGCGAGTCGATAGAAAGAGCACTTCGGAACTTGTCAACTCGCTTGGAAACAGGATAGTGTCTTGGTTCTCAAGGAAGCAAAGCACGTAGCTCTCTCAACGACGAGGAAGCGAGTATGTAGCTCTTGGAAGCTGCTGTTCGCAAATTCTATGGATAAAACAACAGCTACAAGACTTTGGCATTGAAGACTCATGCACGAAATCAGATGTGACAACACCCGGTCGATCAATCTCACCAAAAATCCAATCCTTCATTCAAGAGCAAAGCATATTGAGATTCGACATCACTTCATTAGAGATCATATTCAAAATGGAGAAATCTCGATTCAATTTGTTGATTCAAAGAGTCAACTAGCGGATATATTCACAAAGCCTTTGGAGAAAAATCAATTCGACTTCATCCGCTCAAGACTCAACATTTTGAAGCTTGAAGAAGTTAAAGTCTAGAGACTCACCAACTCTAAGACTCTGACTTTAAATCATGAGACTCTTGGCTAAAGACTGTAAGTTGCTATTTTATCTAAAATGTACGAATTCTTGTTTAGTTATTTTATCTAATCTCGAAAAGGTACGATCTCTCTTTTAGATATAATTCGAAAATTTTTCAAGGAATTAATTTTGGTAGTTATTGATTTTGAAACGATATGTTCGTACACCTTCCTTGTACCAATTTAAACTTCTCTTTTCAAATCCGAGGTACATATATATATACAGTTTTCTTTTTCTTCGCCCAAATCTTCAAAACCCTAAAAAGACACTCTCCTCCCGATATCGTTTTTCTACTCCTTGTTCGTCGTCGAGAAAGTGGTCATTTTTCTTGGGAAAAGCAAGAGAAGGAATCTTCCAATAGACAAAGGAAGATGTCGTCTTCGAGGAAATCATCAAGAATAGCAAGCGGGGGACCACAAAGAATGGAGAAGGGGCCGATTCATTTCGATCTTACGGGAAGAAGACTTATCAAGTCGGCGACAAAGTCCGATTCGCTCTCCTCCACGTCATTCAGCACCTCCTACCCCACAAGATGCAAGTCAACATCTGGAAGAAGAGATAATCGAGGAAGCCGACCCAGTAAGAGTCCAAAGACCCTCCTTTATCTATAAGCTTTATCGTGCGTTGAAAACCTCTGGTTCTCCGTTAAAATATATAGATGACTTCCTTAAGGACAAAAATTATGGGAATGAGTATCTTTTTCTGCGGAAAAATGGAAGAATTGGGAGTTGCTCCGAAAGGAAGGGCGAGAGGAGGCTCTTGCGAACATTCCCGAGATCCTCGTTTGCCAGGACAAAATCTGATTGACGGGAACGATGATGACAAAATGTTTCTTGAATTTAAACCTAGAATGGGTGTGGCAGCAAAGGTAAAAGGAAATCGGATGGATTTGTTTAAATCCAAGGATCGGGAGAAAGTGTATTTCAGTCATTGAAAAGAGGGTGATAAACCCTAGAAGTGTCGATTTTGACTTCTTGGATTCCATCAACGTGAACTTAAGAGAGAAGTTGAATTTGCTTCAACTTGAGACTTTTTGCTCTGACTCTACGGATGGGTATGCTCAACTGACCGCTTATTTCTATTCAAATCTTAGCTTTTTGGATGCGAATAGGATTTCATTCAGTGTTCGAGATCAAGTCTACGTGGTAGATGTGAATATGTTGGCGGACATTGTTGGAGTTGAACGGGGACGATATCTCCCAATCAAAGTCTCACCTGCTCGTACTACTCTGGATCTTGTCAAAGATATGGATGTAGAGAAGAAAATTACCTACTCGAGGATGAATGCTATCAACATCGTGCTTCATAAGATTGTGATCAACTGTCTCAGACCAAAGTCTACGTCAAAGACTTCTGTGTCTCTTTCTGTAGCAAAGTTGATGTATGCGATCAACTCAGGACGGAAGTTTTCTCTCCCGCACACTATTCTCTTCCATATGTACAGAGCAGTGTCAAAAGACAAAGGACAATTGCCTTATCCTGGTCTGGTGACCAAGATCTTCAGACATCTGAACATTGAACTGCCGCATACCTTTTGTGCTCGACCGTGTGATAAGATGGTGGTAGGGTTGACAATGTTAATGAAGATGCGTCTGCAAGAACTCTCCAAGGCAATGGAGAAATTCAAAGTGAAATCTCCAGTCCAATCTGCTTCAAAAAGGAAAGGAAAGGAGGCCATGGGTGCTCCATCGAAAAAGAAGAAAAGAACTCTCATCCTTGAAGATGAAGATGAAGATGAAGATGAAGATGATGAAGATCCCTCCATCCAAGCTCTGATCAGACCAAGACGTTCTGTGTCTCATCGACGTAACTTCAAAGAGAACGAGAGGAGAAGAAGATCAGAGAGAGAAGGAGAAAGAAGTCGAAGAAGAAGGAGAAGGAGAAAAAGAAAAGTCTGCTGACAAATCTGGAGAGAAGGAAGATCAAAAGCATGATCATCACTCTTCCCCTTTCGATGTCCTAGAGACAGGGGGAGTTAGCGAGCAAGAGAGGTCTACACCTCATGCTGCTGTCAGTGAAGATCTAAGACAATCTCCAGAAGACCCAGAAGAAGTTCAGGTCTCTCACTTGCCTGAAGAAGGTGATGCATCGATTCCAAATCTGCCAGACCAATCAAAAGCGCCATCGTCTGCATACACATCATCTGAGAAAGTCAATGCCGGTACACGACGGATGATTCTGCAGATCTTCGTAGCATCATGAATATTCTTCCGAAATGCGGAACCGGATATATGTTCGGGATTTGTGAAATCCAAGCTTTGAAGAATCTTTGGACAAGCATCTTCAGTCTCTTTGGAGGATAGACTCAAAGACCTCGCTCTGCAACTTCAAGCCAATGCCAAGGAGAAGAGGTAGCTCATCGAGAGAAGACCTGAAGAAGCTCGAAGGAGTAGTCCAATCCATTGGGGATTTCCAGATCGTGCGCATTCCCAAGCAGACATGACTCCTTTCTCACCCTTTTCAATGCTGACAAAAAGGGGGAGAACCAATTTGAACCAACATCTTTTAAAAACTTTGACTTTTGTGGTTTAAAAACTTTGACTTTTGTGGTTATGTTTATTTTTGAGTATGACTTGAGAACTTGAACTTGGGTGTGAATTTGATCAACCGACTCGTGGATTGTGATGATGATTGGTTGCAATGGTTGCATTTATTTCAAGTATTGTTATATGGTGTTTCTCATGAAAGACTAACCAATTTTACGTGGATGCAAGAGTCGGTTGTTTTATTAATCTTTATGAGTTAGCCATATTGCTTGAAAATGTTTTGCAGTCAAAGATGTTCAAATCTTCAAGAAAGTTTTTGTCACCATCAAAAAGGGGGAGATTGTTGGAGAAATCTTTCCCGAATATTTTGAAAGTTCGACAAAACGTTTCTTTCGATCTAAGTCTGGATGTTCGGAGACCGTCGTTTAAAGTCCGAAGACTTTGTTCTCTCGAGACTCAAGACTCAAGACTCAAGACTCAAGACTCAAGACTCAAATCTATTTCTCACCGACGTCTTTCTAAATCCGTGAAGGAAATCCAAAGCCGAGGTATATGGTTGATGATTCGATCCTATCCTCTGGAAGATTCTTTGGTTGGATAATCATTTCGGATTCTTTAATTCTTATCTAAGATCGATTGAAGATCTGATGGTCGACGAAATAATCTTCGAAAATTCTATTCTTGGAAACCGAGATCCACGATTGTATGGGGAACGGGATTGATGGGCTATCATCGATTCCTTAAATAGCTCGGATGATCTTCTTGATTGATTCCGTCCAACGGGTAGATTGGAGGAATTCCTTTGGTAAGTGCTAACGGCTATGATGGCATAAAGGAGTATAAAAAGAAGTCGTTCTAGTTGTTTTGAGTGTGTGATCGATAGAAAAATTCCAGTCGAAGAACCTTGATTGTTAGTCGAGACATTCGAGCGAAATTGTATACACGAGAGTGTTTGTACTTGGTGACACCTTGAGTGAGTGTGGTAGATCATCTACGCCAAGAAATCAAGGAAGATCAACACTGTAACATCTCTTTGTTCATAGTGGAATCCAGCCAATTGGCTGTCGTGTAGAAAGTGGACGTAGGCTTGAATCAAGCCGAACCACTATAAACCGAGTGTTCAATTCTCTCTTTCCCTTACTCAGTCTTGCGATTGATTTTTAACTGTTGCAAGTCCTTTAACTGTTTAAATATTGCACAATCTTAAAGGAAATTGTTTTATACCTATTCACCCCCCCTCTAGGTTCTCATACTAGCTATATCAGCAACCAACAATACAAACAAGCAAGAGAAGTTAAAGGACTCCACTTGCCTCTAGGATGGACGGTTGACGGCGTACGGCAGCGTACACGGCGAACGGATGGCGGGACACGGCGGCTCCTCCTCGGCTCCGCCTCCTCTCCCTCTCGGTCTCTCCCTCTGTCTCGCGATTTCTCTCTCTCTCTCTCCCTCTCTCTCGGCCGAATCAAGCAAAAACCGGCCACCTTCTCTCTCTTCTCCCCTTTTATTTCCCCTAAAGCTCATGATTACCTTGCCTCTACCATGGCCAATGCATGGCCTTCTCCTTGCCACTTGTCTTGATCCATGCAAGATGGGCTTTGGAGTTGGGCTTGGGCTTGGGCCATCCGGCCACTCCTCCTTGGGCTGGTCAACAGCCTCCTTTGGGCTCTAATGGGCCGACTAGCTTGGCCCACCAAGCTTTAGGCCAATGGGTCCAAGGCCCATTCTACTTTAATCCCTTTTTTCTCTTTTTTTTTTTTTTTCGAATTCCTTCTATAAATATTTTTTTTGGATTCCAATTTTCATCTTGGCCAAAGTCTTTGGGCATTTTTGTTCATTGAAATTTAATTTATAAATCTTATGGCCAAGCATAGATTATTAATCTATTAAATTTAAATTTCCACAATCACAAGCACAAATCATCAAATTTAAAAGACTAATGGCTAAAACATGAGCCATGGAAATTCTACCACCTAATTAAAGACTTTAACACACCTTATGGCTTGGCTTTGAATTTCTTGGATGCCACAGTAGGCTTCTTGACAACCCAAAAATTCTTCTTCTTTAAGTACGTGGCATGTATCCACTTACACCAAAGGGACTCTTTATCCATGAAAAGAATCCATATATGCTTAAGCATTGTGGCTGTATTGCAATCCCGAAGTTTGCAAATACCAAGTCCTCCCTCTTTTTTGGGGAAGCAGACATCTTCCCACGCCACTTTTGCACCCCCAATCCTAAGGCCAGGTTCTTTCCATCGGAATTGTCTTAGTACTTATTCAATATGGTCCAACACAGCTCTAGGTAACATGAACATACTAGTCCAATAGACTTCTATTAAGTGGAGGACTAACCTAATAAGCTGTAGGCAACCTGCAAAAGATAGGAAACACTAAACCCAAGACTGCGCTCTTGCCATTATCAGGTTGACAAGGGAATTGCAATCTGACTTGCCAAGCCACGAAGTAATGATAGGGACTCCTAGGTACCAGACTAGCAAGGTACCTTCTTGGTGACCGAGGGTGTGAAGAATTTGGGATTGAGTGCTATCCATTCCACCTGAGAGGAAGACTTCACTCTTGTTCAAATTTGGTCTCAGTCCGATCCAGGAGGAGAATATAGCAAGACCATCCTTGAGGAGAGTTACAAAATCTACATTTGCCTCACTGGATAGGAAGACATCATCAACAAAGAATAGATGCGATAAGCAAGTTGATTTGCATCTCTAAAAGAACTTAAAGCCCGGTTGTCTGGATTAGCGGAGTAAAATCCCCGAGAATACCTCCATAACCAAGGTAAAGAGGTAAGGAGACATAGGGTCCCCTTGGCGTAATCCACGACCACTGGAGAAGAAACCGTGCATCTCCCTATTGATGGATAAAGAAAACTTGGGTGAACAGACACAAGTCATAATCAACCCGACCAAATGGTTGGGAAGATCAAAGGCTTGGAGAGATAATTTCAGGAAATCCCAATCGATGGTATCATACACTTTCTGAAAGTCTACTTTAATAGCACACTTTAGCGAATAGGAGTCAAGATGAAAGCCACTGAATAGCTCTTGTGCTGGCAATATGTTGTCACTAATTTACTGACCTTTAACAAAAGCACTCTGAGAATGACTGATGATGGAATGAAGAACCGCTGCTAGTCTATTAGCTATAATCTTGGCAATGCACTTGTAGATAGTATTGCAACAAACAATGGGTCTATAGTTAGAGACTGTAGATGCATTTGGGATTTTAGGTACAAGAGCTAAAATAGTGTTATTTATATCATGCAACAATCTCCCGGATATAAAGAAGTCCTTGACCACACCAATGACCGATGGTCCTACAACATCCCTATTGTATTTAAAGAATTCGACATTGAAACCATCCAGTCCCGGCGTCTTGCCAACAAAAAGGAAGAAAAGGGTATCATAAATTTCCACCTCAGTCACAGGACGAGAGAGAGATTGTACATGTTCCACACCGAGGGAGTGTTGCAGCACTGCCTATATCTCCTACATGGAAGGTCGAGATGGGAGATCCACATGCACCAAAAGGGCCTAAAAATGGGAGACAAAAAGTTGCTGCACCATCCTAGGATCACTCATTAGGTTGCCAGAAACATCCAAAACAAAGATGATCATGTTCCTCATGTGTCTTTTATTGACAGAATGGTAGAAGAACATAGTGTTTTGATCTCCTTCCTTGATCCATTGGACCCTAGATTTCTATTTGTAGAAAGGTTTCTCTTGTAAACAAAGATCAACAAAAGTCTGAAGCTGGTTCCTCTCTAGATCAGAAAGTAGCGAGCTATTTAGGTCCTGCTGGAGGGCATCCTAGGTGGTCCAAAAGGCATTCCTTACATTCGCTATTCTAATGGAGATATCGAAGAATGAATCCCTGTTGAGCAACCTGAGGAGGCCTTTAAGGGCTTTAAGTTTACAACACAGCTTGAACATAAGAGTTCCGACTCCCAAGTCATCCCACACCTGAGCAACAACAGTGTTGAAGTCTGGGTGCTTCATCCAAAAGTTTAAAAACTTGAAAGGTTTTCTATTGGGGGAAGGAACCATGACTCTAACGACCATGGGGGAGTATTGGAAATGCCTGGAGCAAGGAAGGTGGCTTCCAAATAAGAGAAGACATGGCACCACTTCAGATTTACCAGTACCCTATCAATTTTCCTCATTTTTCAATTAACGCCCAAAGAAGAAGACCAAGTAAAACGATGACCAACATATCTTAGATCATCAAGTTCTGCATGGGCTAAGCTTTGCCCAAATTCATCAAAAGAAGGAAGCCAAGTGTCCGAGCTACCTACCCGGTCAGAATGGTCCGAATGGCATTGAAGTCTCCTGCCACTAGCCAGGGAGAATCCTGCAGGCTAGCAATAGTAAGATTTAGCTCCGCCCAAAGTGGCCAACGAGCGATAAAAGTGTGCTCCGCATAAATAACTGAGAGGCAAAATTTCCAAGCCCATGCTTAGGAACTTAAGCCTACCATGAATCACTTGAGCATTGGCCGATGAGATATCAAAGTTCGCAAGGGAAGGATTCCACCCTACCCAAATTCTCCCTCTAGGGGAGTAATCATAATTAGAGCACCAAATCCAATCCTTCAAAAGACCCGCTGAGATGGACTGGAAGAGAGTCGCAGGGACTTTGGTTTCCAGCAATCCACCACAACAAAGATTATTCATGAGGACGAGATGTCTCACTTTAGCCTGTCTAATGGGGTCCACCAGGCCCCTAATATTCCATAGAGGAAAGGCAAGGGGTGTTACCGCCACTTGCCCACATGCCGCCTACTGGCCACCAACTTAGTATAAGTAGCAAGAGACAGAGCTGGGCATGGGGCTTGCAAAGTCTTATCCTGCTAGGATACAAGCTTTAGATCAGCAAGGTTAGCTTCACGAGGGTCTACATTCTATATAGTAAGTAGGTAATCCAAGACTTGGTCGTCCTCATTCGAGCTACTAACAATGCTAGCAGCATCTTCCAAATCGTCCTCAGAGCTAGATGACAAGACAAAGGAGGTGGTTCCCACATGACTAGCTTTAAGGTCAGAAGAGGAGGGAGCGAAACCATCACTAAGCTTTAGAGGCACTATTTTTTCCCTCTGGACTGATAAAGTTGCAATAGAAGGCTTTGCATAGACCAGGTTGGTATCAACCAGCTTCAAAGCTTGAGATTGAGCTCCATCACTTGGTTTTGAATGTAGAATAGGTTCTACCTCCTTTGGTAACAGAGGTTGTTTCTTCTTTTTAGGACCAACTTGTTTCCATCCTTCCTCAAGAATGCCAGGAGATGAGAATGCTACTGGTGCAAGAGCCTAAGCAGAGGCTTAGCCTATAGGGACAGCACAGGCTGGGTCCTGCTGAGGGGCCTTGACAGGGCTAATCGAAGTGGTTTGGGCCGCACATTTATGGCCAAACGTACCATAAGTTGGGCATGATACCGGCCTCCATTCATATTCAACAACCACAGAGCACGTTACCCCATTTAGAATGACATCCACAGAGTCACAACGGGGTTGCTTGGCAGATATCTCCACACATACTTTAACAAAAGAGATCATTTTCATCTGCTCTGTCCGAAGGTTAACATAGAGCGGCTTCTCGATGGCACTTACCACTGTACTAATCCCCAGTGTAGACCACAGCGTGTAGGGGAAGTTTTTCAACCTAACCTAGACTGGGACAAAGGAGTGGCGATCCTTTTTTAGCTCCAACAGGGGATGCCATTACTGCAAGATGAGCGGGACCCTGGCTATCGTCAAAGGCCCCTCATCTAGAATTTTCCTTCGAAAATCATAGTCCAAGATATGAAAGAAATAAAATCCTTCATCATTCGCCATAACTTCAGCAAGTTTGGTTCCCCCAGCATGCTTCAGAGCCATTTTAGTGAGCTTAAAAGGATGTTTCTTTCCCACATAGTACCCAACCAGGCATTCATGCCATTTCGGGTCCATAGCTGCTAAAATTTCCTTTGAGAGATTAACCACAGTTCTGTTTTCACCCATTGTCGGGGGTACATAAGTGAGATCATACCCCTTAGTAGTCGATTTTGCTACATTCGCCCAGGAGCAATTTGCAGGAGGTTTTGAGGTCCTTAATTGTTGAGCTTGGGTCTAGGGATGGTTGGAGGGGAGCCTGACCCTACTCCATCCACATCAACCATCTGCATCTTGAGTGGCCTTGTGCGAGCTCGCCTAGCCTTCCATTACAGCCGACGAAGGGGCCTAGGGAAGAATGGTGGAGGGCCTACTACGGCTTCGCTCATGCCTTCCCTAAGTACCTTGATGGGCCTTGCCTAAATGGCCTTCATCTGCAACAGACGCAGAAACCTTGTTTTTTCCAGAAGAATCTATCGAGATACCCACAAAACCCTAAATTAGGTTGACCATAAGTGCCCATAGAAAGCGTACCAGGTAAATTGCTACGATGTAGTTTTAGAGAGAGTCAGGATGAGTCCCGCCTCCAGAATACAGCTCCAACAGACGGTCAAATCGCCTGAACTCAGCAGAAGCCCGTCAAAATGAACAATATGCGCGCGCCTCGGCTTTGAGAGAAAAAGATCAATAGTAACCCGAGAAGAGAAAAATGACCAAAAGTTGGAAAAGTGGCATTCTTTTTCTCTTTTTTTCTTGGTAAGGGAAAATTGGCATTCTTTGATATAGAATAAAAGTGAAAAATCTCTTCATCATAGATCTTATAACAAATTATCTATTTTTTGTCCCTCTTATCTCAAAAGCTCATTTTCTTGGTGAAATTTTTATTAAGTTCATTAGTCTAAAATAAATGTCAAGTTTCTCTATTTGCTATATCAAAAATTTTATCTTTTTTCCATATTTTACAAAGCATGTAAGAGCATGTAAGAGGTAGAGGAATATTTCGGAGTATACTAAAAACATTATGTACAATGAGGTATCTTCTTCTTCTTCTTCTTCTTCTTCTTCTTCTTCTTCTTTTTTAAATAGTTCATAGATTATATTAATTTTTGTCAACCTAAAATAATGATATTTCACTAGCATTTTCAAAAAGAAATTCTTACTTTGTTCATAATTTTCATATACTTAACAATTTAACCATATATTTGATTGACAACGTAGAGAAGAACTAAAATTTTGGAAATTTTCCTTTTTCAACAAAACAAATTTTTATGGAAGTAATATCTAATCATTAAAAGAAAGCGTCTTTAATATACATGAAAAATTTACAATAAACAATAATTTAATATATATGAAATTCTTAATTAAAAAGTAGATCCTACACATATATATAGTAAAACTAAAAACAAAGGAAAGTGAATAAATTTTCAGACCGTCAATTTGAATTGCAATTGATAATAGAAGGCAATTTAGTCATTTAGAGGGTGGAAATAACGCCACCCTTTCCTTAACCCTAATTTGAGAAGCCTTTATGGGCTCAACCCATAATACTGTCAAACCTTTATACTTTTGTAGGCCCACGCAACCCACTATTTCTATTTCCATGAATTTCTACACTTTTGAGGTCTCTTTATTGATCCATGCACTAATGACTAAGCAATGTAGGCCAGAGACCAAGAAACTCAAATCAAGCAAAGGAGCCCAATTACTTCCACTTAAAGTGGGGTGAGACGATCTTAAGTCATAAATGAATTTATAAACTTATCGAAAATTTTCAATTAGTGAATAGAGGAGAGAATATTAGAAGATTTTATCTTTTATGTCCAAGGTGGCACGCAATTTCTCTAAGAAACGAGGATTGGAGAATGAGAAGCACTTGGAAAGCCCATGGGCTCCTTTTGTAAGTATTTCTTTTTTGGATATTACTTTTGAGTTACTCATCTTAACCAATCTCTTGAGATCGGATGTAGCAATTTTCGTTGCGCCATGTCATTGCGTTTGCCTCATTAATTGGTGTGTGCCGTTATTTGATAATCTGTGGTATAACTGAAAAAGCATTGCCCAATTGGATGGAATATTGGTTTTCGTCAAAATACGTTAATTCGTGTCTAGTCTTGTTTGGATCGATTTGATTGTACTTGTGTCGCCCCAGCTACAAAGCTTCTCTCAAGTGTTGAACTAATGTTCTCCTATCATATTAGAAATTGCTTCATCTAATTTTATGGATAACGACTTATTCTCCATTGACCAAACAACTTGCTTGGTTTAGCACTAATTGTTTAACCAGTGTCCCAATGGCATTAGCGAACACTACTAAAATTTATAATATTGCATATCACCCATCTTGAAATTGAAAATAAACATATTCCCAAAAAATGACATATTCAAATAAGAATGTTAATATTTCGAAAGCACAATTAATGATTTTTAGCAAGTGCCCAGAAACCTTTAACATTTTCCAAAAGAAAAATCTCCTAAACATAACTAGGTATATCAGCATCACAGTCGTACTAATAATTTGAAGACGAACAATAGCTTTTGTTAACTTACTGATTGGATAAAACTGGATTTCGAATTGGAGGCCAAGGCCCATCAGTGTTTTCCGTTTGTTAAAGTGCTACTAAATCCGATCTCGTCATTACTGGCAATTGCATTGGCAACTATTCCAAGGAATATTCGGCTTCTCATTGTGATGCGCTAACCACCCAATTAATTAAATATACTTTGCCAAGAAAAATTAGCCTCTTGAGGTGTTGATATGGTACATCATCTAAAAGGTTTGAGAAATGAATCTACTGCCTCAAGAAAAAAACTACATAGGGATTCTAAATAGTCATGAGATTGTGACAGAAGGGCCAAAAAGAAGAATAATAAAAAAATTCGTATCTAGAATATGTTTTGTTGGTGGACAACCATTGACTCTTCAAGCTAGTAGCAAAAAGAGTTATGATACCTAACTAAAATATTACATTAATGAATTCTGAAGGGCGATAGATGGCCTTTTTCTTCTTCTTTTTTTTTTTTTTTTTTTTGGCTTGCCAATCATAATTAAAGTTTGTGGGACGTCCATCTTATATTGATCTAGGTGGAGGACAGCTAAGAAGTAAGATCTGCCCGGAAAGGAAAAAAAAAAAGAGTCTGCCCACTAATTACTAAATATTTGTTTCCATCTTTTATTATAGTGCAAGTCTTGGATGGAATTTTAGGTTCAAAGTCTTGGATAGCGGAAATTTAGGCTTTTGAGGCGTTGATACGGTACATCTAAAAGGTTTGAGAAATGAATGGTTACTGCCCCGAAAAAAAAAAAAATCATAGGGATTCTAAATAGTCATGAGATTGTGACAGAAGGACGAATAAGAAGAATAATCAAATATTTGCGTCTAGAATATGTTTTACTGATCGACGACTATTGACTCTATAAGTCGGTGGCAAGAAGAGTTATGAGAGCTAACTAAAATATTCCATTAATGAATTCTAAAGGACCATGGATGACCTTTTTTATTTCTTTTGCTAGCCAATCATAGTTAAAGTTTGTGCACTCCCATTTTATAACGATCTAAGTGGAGGACAGATAAGAAGTTTGATCTCCTCGAAAAGAAAAGACAATTGAGTCTGCCCACTAGTCACTAATTATTTGTCTTGATTTTTTATTGTGGTGCAAGTCTTGGTCTTTGTTATATCTTCTAACTAGTAACGTGGATGGAATCTTAGGTTCAAAGTCTTGGTTAGTGGAAAATTAGGCTTTTGAGGTTTTGATACAGTACATTATCTAAAAGGTTTGAGAAATGAATGGTTACTGCCGCGGAAAAAACAAATACATAGGGATTCTAAATAGTCACGAGATCGTGACAGGAGGACCAACAAGAAGAATAATCAAATATTTGTGTCTAGAATATGTTTTATTGGTAGCTGATCATTGACTCTTCAGGTCAGTGGCAAGAAGAGTTATGAGAGCTCACTAAAATATTCCATTAATGAATTCTAAAGGACCATGGATGACCTTTTTTATTTCCTTTGCTAGCCAATCATAGTTAAAGTTTGTGCACTCCCATTTTATAACGATCTAAGTGGAGGACAGATAAGAAGTTTGATCTGCTCGAAAAGAAAAGACAATTGAGTCTGCCCACTAGTCACTAATTATTTGTCTTGATTTTTTATTATGGTGCAAGTCTTGGTCTTTGTTATATCTTCTAACTAGTAACGTGGATGGAATCTTAGGTTCAAAGTCTTGGTTAGTGGAAAATTAGGCTTTTGAGGTTTTGATACAGTACATTATCTAAAAGGTTTGAGAAATGAATGGTTACTGCCGTGGAAAAAACAAATACATAGGGATTCTAAATAGTCACGAGATCGTGACAGGAGGACCAACAGGAAGAATAATCAAATATTTGTGTCTAGAATATGTTTTATTGGTAGATGATCATTGACTCTTCAGGTCAGTGGCAAGAAGAGTTATGAGAGCTAACTAAAATATTCCATTAATGAATTCTAAAGGACCATGGATGACCTTTTTTATTTCTTTTGCTAGCCAATCATAGTTAAAGTTTGTGCACTCCCATTTTATAACGATCTACGTGGAGGACAGATAAGAAGTTTGATCTGCTCGAAAAGAAAAGACAATTGAGTCTGCCCACTAGTCACTAATTATTTGTCTTGATTTTTTATTCTGGTGCAAGTCTTGGTCTTTGTTATATCTTCTAACTAGTAACGTGGATGGAATCTTAGGTTCAAAGTCTTGGTTAGTGGAAAATTAGGCTTTTGAGGTTTTGATACAGTACATTATCTAAAAGGTTTGAGAAATGAATGGTTACTGCCGCGGAAAAAACAAATACATAGGGATTCTAAATAGTCACAAGATCGTGACAGGAGGACCAACAGGAAGAATAATCAAATATTTGTGTCTAGAATATGTTTTATTGGTAGATGATCATTGACTCTTCAGGTCAGTGGCAAGAAGAGTTATGAGAGCTAACTAAAATATTCCATTAATGAATTCTAAAGGACCATGGATGACCTTTTTTATTTCTTTTGCTAGCCAATCATAGTTAAAGTTTGTGCACTCCCATTTTATAACGATCTACGTGGAGGACAGATAAGAAGTTTGATCTGCTCGAAAAGAAAAGACAATTGAGTCTGCCCACTAGTCACTAATTATTTGTCTTGATTTTTTATTCTGGTGCAAGTCTTGGTCTTTGTTATATCTTCTAACTAGTAACGTGGATGGAATCTTAGGTTCAAAGTCTTGGTTAGTGGAAAATTAGGCTTTTGAGGTTTTGATACAGTACATTATCTAAAAGGTTTGAGAAATGAATGGTTACTGCCGCGGAAAAAACAAATACATAGGGATTCTAAATAGTCACGAGATCGTGACAGGAGGACCAACACGAAGAATAATCAAATATTTGTGTCTAGAATATGTTTTATTGGTAGATGATCATTGACTCTTCAGGTCAGTGGCAAGAAGAGTTATGAGAGCTAACTAAAATATTCCATTAATGAATTCTAAAGGACCATGGATGACCTTTTTTATTTCTTTTGCTAGCCAATCATAGTTAAAGTTTGTGCACTCCCATTTTATAACAATCTACGTGGAGGACAGATAAGAAGTTTGATCTGCTCGAAAAGAAAAGACAATTGAGTCTGCCCACTAGTCACTAATTATTTGTCTTGATTTTTTATTATGGTGCAAGTCTTGGTCTTTGTTATATCTTCTAACTAGTAACGTGGATGGAATCTTAGGTTCAAAGTCTTGGTTAGTGGAAAATTAGGCTTTTGAGGTTTTGATACAGTACATTATCTAAAAGGTTTGAGAAATGAATGGTTACTGCCGCGGAAAAAACAAATACATAGGGATTCTAAATAGTCACGAGATCGTGACAGGAGGACCAACAAGAAGAATAATCAAATATTTGTGTCTAGAATATGTTTTATTGGTAGATGATCATTGACTCTTCAGGTCAGTGGCAAGAAGAGTTATGACAGCTAACTAAAATATTCCATTAATGAATTCTAAAGGACCATGGATGACCTTTTTTTATTTCCTTTGCTAGCCAATCATAGTTAAAGTTTGTGCACTCCCATTTTATAACGATCTAAGTGGAGGACAGATAAGAAGTTTGATCTGCTCGAAAAGAAAAGACAATTGAGTCTGCCCACTAGTCACTAATTATTTGTCTTGATTTTTTATTATGGTGCAAGTCTTGGTCTTTGTTATATCTTCTAACTAGTAACGTGGATGGAATCTTAGGTTCAAAGTCTTGGTTAGTGGAAAATTAGGCTTTTGAGGTTTTGATACAGTACATTATCTAAAAGGTTTGAGAAATGAATGGTTACTGCCGCGGAAAAAACAAATACATAGGGATTCTAAATAGTCACGAGATCGTGACAGGAGGACCAACAAGAAGAATAATCAAATATTTGTGTCTAGAATATGTTTTATTGGTAGATGATCATTGACTCTTCAGGTCAGTGGCAAGAAGAGTTATGAGAGCTAACTAAAATATTCCATTAATGAATTCTAAAGGACCATGGATGACCTTTTTTATTTCTTTTGCTAGCCAATCATAGTTAAAGTTTGTGCACTCCCATTTTATAACGATCTACGTGGAGGACAGATAAGAAGTTTGATCTGCTCGAAAAGAAAAGACAATTGAGTCTGCCCACTAGTCACTAATTATTTGTCTTGATTTTTTATTAAGGTGCAAGTCTTGGTCTTTGTTATATCTTCTAACTAGTAACGTGGATGGAATCTTAAGTTCAAAGTCTTGGTTAGTGGAAAATTAGGCTTTTGAGGTTTTGATACAGTACATTATCTAAAAGGTTTGAGAAATGAATGGTTACTGCCGCGGAAAAAACAAATACATAGGGATTCTAAATAGTCACGAGATCGTGACAGGAGGATAACAAGAAGAATAATCAAATATTTGTGTCTAGAATATGTTTTATTGGTAGATGATCATTGACTCTTCAGGTCAGTGGCAAGAAGAGTTATGAGAGCTAACTAAAATATTCCATTAATGAATTCTAAAGGACCATGGATGACCTTTTTTATTTCTTTTGCTAGCCAATCATAGTTAAAGTTTGTGCACTCCCATTTTATAACGATCTACGTGGAGGACAGATAAGAAGTTTGATCTGCTCGAAAAGAAAAGACAATTGAGTCTGCCCACTAGTCACTAATTATTTGTCTTGATTTTTTATTATGGTGCAAGTCTTGGTCTTTGTTATATCTTCTAACTAGTAACGTGGATGGAATCTTAGGTTCAAAGTCTTGGTTAGTGGAAAATTAGGCTTTTGAGGTTTTGATACAGTACATTATCTAAAAGGTTTGAGAAATGAATGGTTACTGCCGCGGAAAAAACAAATACATAGGGATTCTAAATAGTCACGAGATCGTGACAGGAGGACCAACAAGAAGAATAATCAAATATTTGTGTCTAGAATATGTTTTATTGGTAGATGATCATTGACTCTTCAGGTCAGTGGCAAGAAGAGTCGTGAGAGCTAACTGAAATATTCCATTAATGAATTCTAAAGGACCATGGACGGGGTTTTTTCAAATTTTTTTTTTTTGTTGGCCAGTCATAATTAAAGTTTGTCGCACTCTCATTTTATATTGATCTGGGTGGAGGACAACTAAGAATTTTGATCTGCCCGAAAAGGAAAAACAAATCAGTCTACCCTTTAGTCACTAATTACTTGTCCTGATCTTTTATTATGGTGCAAGTCTTGGTCCTTGTTATATTTGTTATATTTTCCAGCTAGGTAACATAGATGGAATCTTAGGTTCAGAGTCTTGGTTAGTGGAAAATTAGGCTTTTTGTGGTGTTGATACTGTACATCATCTGAAAAGTTTGAGAAACGAATGGCTGTTGCCCCGGAAAAAAAAATTTAATACTGATTCCATTTTAGTAAAGAGATTCTGACAGAAAAATCAAATTTTTGGCATCTAGAAAATGATTTATTGGTGGACGACCATTGACTCTTCAAGTCAGTGGCAAGAAGAGTTATGGGAGCTAACTAAAATATTACATTAATGAATTCTAAAGGACCATGGATGGGGTTTTTTTGTTCTTTTTGCTGGCCAGTCATAATTAAACTTTGTGGGACTCCCATTTTATATTAATCTCGGTGGAGGATGGCTAAGAAGTTTAGGCATGACAAAATTTCTGGAACAAAAATTGATTTCTGATCAGAAATTAATTTTTCAATTTCTGTTTCAGAAATTGAGAACTTAAAAATTTTAGCTTCTGGTTTCTTCTTCAAATCTATTTCTAGAATAGAAATCTGTTCCAGAAATAGAGAAATCAAATTGTGTTACCAAATAGATTTCTGTTCCGAACATGTTTCGGGAAACAGAGAAACTGAAAAATAGAAAAGTAGAAATTTTATTATGCGCGCAATATGCCCGAAAAGGAAAAACGAATGAGGCTGCCCACCAGTCATTAATTATTTGTCTTGATATTTTATTATGGTGCAAGTCTTGCTCCTTGTTATATCTTCCACCTAGGTGACAAGGATGGAATCTTAGGCTCAAAAGTCTTCGTTAGTGGAAAATTAGGCTTATGAGGTGTTGACAAAGTACATCATCTAAAAGGTTTGATACTGCCTCGGAAAAAAAAAATTACATAGGATTCTAAATAGTCATGAGATTGTGACAGAAGGGCCAATAAGAAGAATAATCAAATAGTTGCATCTAGAATATGTTTTATTAGTGGACGACCATTGACTCTTCAAGTCGTGGCAAGGAGTTATGAGAGCTAACTAAAATATACCATTAATGAATTCTAAAGGACCATGGATGGCTTTCTGTAATTTTTTTTGCTGGCCAATGACAATTAAAGTTTGTGGGGCTCTCATTTTATATTGATCTAGGTGGAGGACAGCTAAGAAGTATGATCTGCCCGAAAAGGAAAAAACAAATGAGTGTTCCCACTAGTCACTAATTATTTGTCTTGATCTTTTATTACGGTGCAAGTCTTGGTCTTTATTATATTTCTAACTAGTAACGTGGATGGAATTTTAGGTTCAAAGTCTTGGTTAGTGGAAAATTAGGCTTTGGAGGTTTTGATACAGTACATTATCTTAAAGGTTTGAGAAATGAATGGTTACTTCCCCGGAAAAAAAAAGAAAAATACATAGGGATTCTAAATAGTCACGAGATTGTGACAGGAGGACCAATAAGAAGAATAATCAGATATTTGCATCTAGAGCATGTTTTATTGGTTGACGACTACTGACTGTATATGTCAGTGGCAAGAAGAGCTATGAGAGCTAACTGAAATCTTCCATTAATGAATTCTAAAGGAGCATGGATTATTATTTCCTGGCCAGTCATAATAAAGTTTGTGGCACTCTCATTTTATATTGGTCTAGGTGGAGGACAACTAAGAAGTTTGATCTGCTCGAAAAGGAAAAATAAATGAGTCTGCCTACTAGTCACTAATTATTTGTCTTGATCTTCTATTATGGTGCAAATCTTGGTCCTTGCCATATCTCCTGGCTAGGTAATATAGATGGAATCTTAGGTTCAAAGTCTTGGTTAGTTAAAAATTAGGCTTTTGAAGTGTTTATACGGCACAGCACATCATCTAAGAAGTTTGAGAAATGAATGGCCGCTGCCCCGGAAAAAAGAAATTACATAGGAGTTCTAAATAGCCTTGAGAGTGTGACAGAAGAGCCAATAAGAAGCATAATCAAATATTTGCGTCTATAAAATGTTATATTGGTGGACGACCACTGACTCTTCAGGCCAGTGGCAAGAAGAATTATGAGAGCTAACTAAAATATTCCATTATTGAATTCTAAAGGACCATGGATGGGTTTCTTTTTTATTTTTTTTGCTGGCCAATCATAATTAAAGTTTGTAGAACTCTCATTTTATATTGATCTAGGTGGATGACGGCTAAGAAGTTTGATCTACCGAAAAGGAAAAACATGAGTCTCCCCTCTAGCCACTAATTATTTATCTTTATCATTTGGTATGGTGCAAGTCTTGGCTCTTGTCATATCTCCTAGCTAGGTAACATGGATGGAATCTTTGGTTCAAAGTCTTGGTTAGTGGCTTGATGTGATTGTAGTAAAACTCTAATATTAATTCAATTTCAAAAGAGTAGGTAGAGAGACAACTTTATCCAATGCCACCATTAGATTATTTATTGTTTATTGTAATCTTGACGAGCCAATTCAATCTTTCCTGACATTTCATGTGTTTCTTCCTGAACGCAGCCAACGCTCGAAAGATCATTTTAACTCCTTGCAATTGGGATAGAAAGGCAAACAAGAAAAATAATTAAATATTTGCTTGTTACTATTGACTTTTCAACACGAGTCACGTGGAAGAGTTATCAGAGCTAGTTGAATTATTCCATGGACTACAAATGCGATATACTTTTATCTTTTTTATTAGTCAATCATATTAAACTTTGTGGGAATCTCATTTGATACTGATCCAGGTGGGGGAGAACCAAGAAATTTGATTTGCCAAAAAAAAGTGGCTCAATCGACACTACTTATTATCTTTTGTGTCCAAGTTGGCAGGCAATTTCTCAAGGAAATGAGGATTGGAGAATGAGTAGCACTGAAAAAGCGCATGGGCTCCTTTTGTTGGTATTGCATTTTTGGATATATTACTTTCGAGTGATCTTGTTTGAACCACTCTCTTTAGATCAGGTTAGCAATTCTCATCTTGCCACTTCATTGCGTTCATCTCGTTAATTAGTGCATGTCGTTATCTGATAATATGTGGTGTAACTGAAAAATATTCCCCAACAAGGTGAAATATTGATTTTTGTCAATGTGTCAACATGTGTCAATATGTGTCTAGTCTTGTTCATATCAATTTAATCGTACTTGTGCCGCCCTGGGTACAAAGCTTCTCTCAAGTGTTGAACTAATGTTCTTTTATCTCATCAGCAATTGTTTCCCCTAATTTTATGGATAACGACTTATTATTCATTGACCCAACGACTTGTTTGTTTAAGCATTGGTCGCTTAACTTGTGGCATTTATAGCGGCATTATCCACTAGCTAAGTGATATTGATGGCACTCAATATATAGTTGTTCCTGTGAACCAGTATCCCAACGGCGTTAGTTAAGACTTCTAAAATTTATAATAAAGCATATCAACAAATCTTGAAATTTGAAAAGGAACATATTCCCAAGGAATAACATATCCAAATAAAAATGTTTACATTCCCAGAGCACAATTAACGAATTTTAGCAACTTCTTTAGGAGCATCCCCTCACATTTTCCAAAAGAAAAATATCCCAAACAAATATTGGTAGATCAACATCAAAGACGTACTAAAATTTCCAGAAGAACAATTCCTTTTGTCAATTTACGGATTGGACAATGCTAAATAAAACTGTATTTTGGAATTGGAGGCCGAGGCCCATCAGCGTTGTCCGTTAATTTGTTATAGTGTGACGAAATCCAATCTCGTCATTACTGGCAATTGCGGTGGCAATTGTACCGAGGAATATTCGGCTTCTCATCGAGATACACAATCTAATAGATTGAATACACATTGCCACAGAAAATTAGGCTTTAGAGACGTTGATACAGTACATCATCTAAAAGGTTTGAGAAATGACTGGCTATTGCCCCAGAAAGAAAATTACATAGTAATTCTAAATAGCCATGAGATTGTGACAGGAGGGCCAATTAGAAGAATAATCAAATACTTGCGTCTAGGAAATGTTATATTGGTGGACGGCCATCGACTCTTCAAGTCCATGGCAAGCAGAGTTACAAGAGCTAACTAAAAATATTCCGTTAATGAATTCTAAAGGACCATGGATGGGTTTTTAATTTTTCGCTGGTCAATCATAATTAAAGTTTGTGGGGCTCTCATTTTATATTGATCTGGGCGGAGGACAGCTAAGAAGTCTGGTACGCCCCAAAAAAGAAAAAAACTAATGAGTCTGCCCACTCGTCACTAATTATTTGTCTTGTTCTTTTATTGTGGTGCCAGTCTTGGCCCTTATTATCAGGCCCCGAACTTTACTCTCGCGATGGGAACGCAACATCCTGCGCAATGGGATTAATTTACAACGTCCCAGGTCCCGCCCCATTAATTTTGTCTTTGACATTAAGCACATGCTGAAGTGTGCTATTTCCAACACACAATCATCAACAATACGGATAGTAAGGAAAAACACACATGCTTTATTTATAAACTCAGAACGTTTTAAATTTACAAGCTTAGCATTTGGGGCCATTCTGAATTAGTCATCCCTACACAAAAAGATACAGGCGGTCAAGTCTTAACTCCTTCTACAAGGACAACTACAAAAAATGGTTTGGTTCAAACTTTGGGTCATAGTCAAGGTCGGATTCAGGGTCATCCACGGTGCCATCAAGAAGGGGCAACACCAACCCATCGGCGTCACTGGGCTGTCCGGCAAACCCACGCAAAGGACCATCGAAGTCCACGTCGACCCAAGCAAATCAAGCCACAAATAGATGGGGAACCAGATACCCTATACCCTCATCCACCCATACAATCATGGTGTGGCGCTAGACGAGGATGTCGGTTGTATCGTCCCCAAAGTCAAGCACCATGACTTCCATATGTGCAGGGAGACTGAAACGTGAGGGCGGTAGATTCATACCTCGGGTCCTAAAAAGGTTAAACAACAACAAATGAATTGAAAACTCAATAAATAAAAATCATAAACCTCGTACAGGCGAATGCCTGGCATTGGAACCTTAAGATTACCCGACCCAAACATGTCGATAACAAATCAATAGCAAAGCATACTATATAGATGATGGAACCTATCCTCTACTTAAGTCCCTCGAGTCCTAAAAAAATCATATAAAAAGTGCAATTTACTAGCCAATAATATTCACATGTATCGGATATTAGCATCTAAAACATCATCAAAACCTTCGAGACTCAAGCAACAGCTTTCAAAACATCCATGTCTCTCACTTCATAAATAACAACAATCATAGCATGCATGTGCCTTCCACGTCACTAAAAATGACAATTAAATTATATACGTGTCTCATGCATCTTATATAAGGCCATGTCAAATATGCACAAGTCATAAAACAATTTCCAAAGTATGCACATATTCGGCT
The DNA here is from genome assembly GCA_016097615.1 of Eucalyptus dawsonii. Classification (NCBI taxonomy): domain Eukaryota; kingdom Viridiplantae; phylum Streptophyta; class Magnoliopsida; order Myrtales; family Myrtaceae; genus Eucalyptus; species Eucalyptus dawsonii. Next base: position 21,229,777 of record CM027879.1, on the reverse strand, counting down.
CTTCTAGAAAACTCCAAGACAATCGTCTCAGTCCATCGAGCATCCTTTCGGGCACTGTTTCATTATAACACTCCCGCAAATGGCATCCGAAACCCTCTGGCATCACCCTAGACATCTCTCGGTTGTGGCATCGTCCCCCGAAACCTCAGTGACAGAATACCTCGTGTGACCATACAAATCAAACACACAAGCAATCGGTTTTATCTTTCATATTAGTCCAAAAATGAATGCCTCAAGAGTGTGTCAAGCGATGTGAAACTCATGACCTATTGTAAATGCGTCAATAAAGTATATCAAGTTCGAAACTAGAGTCGTGGCTTGACCCGTGACGTTCAAGTACTAGCCTAGGTCAAACTTGGGTCTGAACGATACGCCTCAATGTCGCCAAACCAAGAGAGTGACCCGACCCGACGTATTTCCATACTCATCCAAGAATCAACACCATTCTAGATTCGGAGGCTTGATGTGAACTCAAGCATTGACCGTGACCTATGGATTTCTGTATGCGAAGTAGAGGGCCACATCTCACTCTGTCATCCTCCCATGAAGCATCATTTTTTTCAAGTATGAAGGGCGGATAGGGGGGACGAATATTATCTGCCCCACATGTGCTCCACTTTGGTGGCCAAGTTAAAATCAAACCTTAATTAATCTTTTCTTCTGGCTTTGCTTTAACCATTGATCTATTTAGTTATAATTTTTAAAAGTAATCTGTCTCACATGGATTAACGGCCGAGAAAATTGAAGCATCGAAAGGGAGTAATGACGAGGGTAGGAGATCACTATTCGTGAGACCAGTTGTAGTATCCCCTTTGAAACACATTCATAATGGTTTGGTACCTTCCATGGAATATTTAGATAGATTTATAATTACTTCGCATCACTTATGATCCAAATATTTTATGTTTGCTTATTGATCGCCATAGCCCCATTATGCGACCAATATAGCCCTGCCTCACTATAACAGTATAATGAATTCTGGTAATTTTTAGATCATCTAAAGTTCAGAGTCACCCATCCAATCTAATCTAGTCCGCCCTTTGCATCATGACTTCGAATATGCGTTGAAGACCTTGATTTGATTTTTGATGATAGAGACCTTTGTCAACAAATGACCCTTGGTGCTCTTATTACCATCAAATTTGATGGGGTTGTCCCTAAGTCTTAATCGATTGACTTGTTGAGGAAGTAAGCAATCAAATAATATAATAGATAGAACAAGAAAATGCATAGGATGCTAATTTTATGCCGTTTGATCAGTATGGCATATGTCCATGAGGAGAACAACAAAGAATTTCTATTGTAGATCAAGCAATATAATAAAGATTATAACTACACTCGAGTTACTCAAACTCTTTTAGTGTTTTCAAGCCCATAATTATATCTATAACTTACACAGTGTTTAGCCCCACATTTTTTCATGAAATAATCTCTCAATTTTACAAAGCAATTAACAAATTTTACCACAAGATTTAATTAGCTCCAAACACTTGGGATGTAATTCACGAGCAGAAGCTCCTCCTTAATACTCTTCACAAAGAAGATCCACTTCTTATACATAGGCAAGAAGGATCCAAATTAGAAACATTTTTCAAAGAAAACCATTCAACTAGGAAAACTATTCAAAATAGGAAATTTATTTGATTAGGAAAGTTTTCTTCTCAAGCTCAAACTCAAGACATTTTTTTAACAATCTCCACATTGGCTTGATGTTTAAGCCAAGCTACAATTGCTTCGCTGAAATTTGAACTTTGTTGTTGCTCTTCCACATCCTCCATAGGGTTCAACTATCACAAATATCTTCCAAGTCGAAGCCTTGCTTGAACTTCGCCATAATCGTGGATCTCTTCAAAACACAAACTCCACTTGCACCTTTAACTATTCCACAAGGATTTTATGACAAAACCTCCTTAATCCTAGATAAAGCAAAACCATTATTGAATTCATATTTGTTAGAAGATCAAACACATACATTGTCAATATTAGTCATTACAGCAACCATTAGCTCTACAGGCTCCAACCTGCTTTAAGCACCATCTATGTCAATTACTTCACTAGCACCTGCTGCCTCAAGAGTTTATGGTTACAACTCTATCTTTAGCTAAGCATCATCTAAATCCATATGAACACTACTAACAACACTCCTAACTAGAAGTACTAGAGACTCTTTAAATGTAATTTACCTATTGATAACACATAAATTTAATTTTGGGCACCACAACTTAGCGTAACCTAGAAACATGCACTTTCTTGCTCTCCCATTGAGCTTACCATTGCTCACTCGAACATAATATAAGCACTAAATATTAATAGTTAGTAATATTAACTGACCACACCTTTTCAAGAGTTCGACATCTAATCGCAGTTGATGTGGATCTGGTCATCAATGAGCTCACGTTCCTAAGCGCGTCCGCTAGGAATCTCCTAGCCATATTAGCACTGGAGAGTATTTTATGTGGCATCTCTAGTAATGTTTTGCTTATCAACTTCGCAACATGTTGTGATCACTAGTACTAGTGCGATGTCTCACTATGCCTTATTTTGGGCAAAATTCGTTTAACAGCTCCAAGCAATCCATGCCACTGTCAATCTGCACATGCTTGATCGTTCTACTAGTCTTCTTTTCGATCAAAGTTCTCAATTGTTTTATCTTGACAATAGCATCAAATTTGTGCTTACTCACAAACACCCACGTCTTCCTCGAGTAGTCATTTACAACTATTAACATAAATCCTACACTCTTTCACAAAGGAAATTGCAATAACATACAAACATCCAAGTGAATTAACTCTGCAATCCCCATGGTTTCTCTAATAGTCATACTGAACTAAACTTTCAATCATTTACCTAAGTAACACGTACCACTGAGCAAATTCCTTTCAATTAGAAACTTCAAGCTTCTCTCCTTAATGTGCCCCAAATGCATATTCCATAATTTAGACTGCATAACAGAAGCATCCAACAATTATGCGGCGAAATCCATCATTGTCTCACTTTGAAGCTCATACTAGCCATTGTGCTTTATTCCTTTCATTATTACCAAGATGCATCAAACAATTTATAAAACTCCACCTTTGGAATTATACCGATATCTAGCTTAATCTAGGACACTCAAGGAAATCTTGTTCTTTCTCAAATCTAAAGCATGCCTCACTCCATTCATTGTCCTCAAAATACCATCATGCATTTTGATTCTAACATTATCAACACCTACAACATCAGAATCAATTATGTTCCCAAACTGCACTTCATTACTATCCATGCACTCATAAGTAGTAAGCTAGTACCTTTTTGATGTACCGTGAAATGAATAACCAAAATCCATAATCCATTCAGCAAATAAAAAATTGTTAGCGAAGGCAAGACATAATTAGCATTATCTGAATTATTATCGACTACTATTGCAACATCATATGCAAACTCATCTCTAATTCCCTTACTTTTCTCGTTCTTTAACTTAATGCAATCTCTTCTAAGATGCCCCCTTTTGCCACAACTCCAATTGATAGCACCCCTAGTCTTAGAGTGACTTCTTCTATTCAAGTTTACTTATGATAATATGAGTACTAGTTTTTTTCTACGTTCACCTACTAAAGTAGTAGATACAAATTCACTATATTCTCTTCTACAATTGTCCTCACTAAAAATCAAATCATGAATCTAATTAAACATCAACCCCATTGACCTAGAAGAATTACTAATGGTAGTGATAATAGTATTCTGACTATGAGACAATGAGGATAATAGAACCAAAGCATGTATCTCATCATTAAAGTCAATCTCAAATGAACTCAATTAATTAACAATCACATTGAATTTATATGATCAGTAACCGATGCATTTTCACTCATCTTCAAATTAAATAGGTGTTGCATCAAGTAGACTTTGTTGATTGCAGAGGGCTTCTCATGCATGCCTTACGGGGCTTTTACAAAATCCTTAGTGGTCTCTCTTTCACAATATTAAATGCAAAGCTTTGAGCCAATGTCAACCAAATAACATCCAACACCTGTCTATCCATTAATTCCCTTCCAAGTTGCTTCTCAACTCTAGATTCTCCCCCAAATCGGGGTAAGTGCAATTTCTAGTATAGATAATCCCCAATTTGCATCTCCCCCCCCCCCCCCCAAAAAATCATCCCGTCATATTTGTCGATTCTCACATTTTCTTCTTCCATCACTATTGATTTACTTCAACTTGGCCAAGCCTAGCTCTAATACCAATTGTTGCAGAGCAAGGGACAGAGTAGTAAAATAGATAGAACAAGAAAATAGATCAAACATAGAATTTACGTGATTCAATTACTGTGACCTACGTCAACGAAAGAGCAACAAATAATTCTATAATAGATAAAGCGGTACATTAGATTACAACTACACTCAAGTCATTCAAGCACTCTTAGTGTTTCCACACCTCTAATTATACCTAATAACTTATTTAGTATTTAGCCTCACAATTCCTCACGAAACAATTTCTCAATCTCACAAAGGAATTAACAAATTTTACCACAAAATTTAATTGTTTTCAAACACTCAGATGTAATTCACAAGCAAAAGCTCCTCTTTGATACTCTTCATAAAAAGCATCCACTTCTTATATATAGGCAAGAATTGGATCCAAAATAGGAAACCTTCGTCAATTAGAAAACCTATTTGGATCAGGAAAGTTTCCTTTTCAAGCTCAATCTCGAGACATATTTTCAACATGACCAAAGTTGGCAAAAGCGCATCTACAATAGGTGAATTATAGATCTCTGGATTAGTATGTGATTCATAGAAAAGTTGGCAAATTATCTTTTGGAATGCTCATGGGTCAATAAGATTCAACAAAGGTTTCAAAAGTTATTTGTTGATTTTTTTGAAGTAAATGACAAGAAATTAAATGATACAAATACCAAAACAATTCTTGCCAACAATGTAAATTGCAATAAAGATGAATTGCAAGAAAGTCTAGATAAGGAAAATTTTGCAGAAGAACATTGAGTTTTGCAATATTTTTTGTTTACCAAATTTTCTTTTTTTGGAATTAGATGGCTTGCAATTAATTTAATTAGACCATCTTTCAAAAGTACGCTGAAGCTTTTGTTTAATTTATTAATAAGGAAAGAGTAAATTGAAGTATCTTTAACCCCAGACATTATTATTTATTTACTTTGGCAGGCTTTAAGGATTGGACAAATATAACGCTTGTCGAGCATCATAGCTATTTCAATATTTTCATCTTAATTAGATTATCTTCTGACTCATATCTTTAAAGTCACATTTTTGTAATTTTTAGCATGCGGCCTTTTCTCTTTTTTCAAGTAGTTGCTCATACTTAGACACTTCCATTGCCAATTGTAATAAATCGGCAAAGCCTTGGCCTTTGAATCTTTCTCTCAATTTGAATTTTAATCCACTGAAAGCTAGATTTGTGATTTTCTTTTTCTAAGAGTGAAGTAAGGCATCTATTCCTAGCCTTCTTGAATCAAGCAACAAATTGATTGACCGATTCATTATTGTATTGGTAATATCTAGCCAAATCAATGACTGATACTTCATATGTCATTGTGTAAAAGTGAGAATAGAATTATCTTTCCATCTTTGCCCAATGTTGAGTGAAAAATTAGCATACCAGGTAAAGACAATTTTTGATAAAGACAAAGAAACAACTTAGGCCTTAAGAATTCATTTGTTCTTGCATCCCATGTGGAGCTACAAATCGATTTATGGGTTCGATGGTCGATGGTTCATCTTTGCTTGTGAAGATGGCAAAGTCATGAATTTTAGAAGTGATAGGAAAATGTTGATTATTGACCCACTCAAGATAATGTTTCATATTTCGACAAAAAAATAAAAGAGGTAAGGTTTCATATATACAGGCCTTATAATACCCTTATCCCACTCTTGTCAAATTATCAATCTTAATATCAATCGGCAAATTAGGACCGACGTGAATGTTCATAATAGGTTGTGCCAAAGAAATCGCAAGCCTTAAAATTCTCTACGTTTGGCATTTGGCCAATCTCTCAGCTACTTTGGTTTGCCAAATTGTTATTACCAATTTAGTTAGTTTGACCAACGTTTTTTTATTATTTTTGTTTCTTTGGCCTTGATTAAAAGATTCAAGCCTACACACAATTCTTACTGGGGCTCGACTGCTCTAATAGACATTATCAACATTATTTAAAGCGGAGAGACCTAAAACTTACATATTACCACTGGATTTGCTTGTGGTGGTTGGTTCAAGGATCCTAGCCTTGACAGAGCATCTTTCGTAGTATTGCTGATCATCGACTTGATCACGTTTGACATAAGGCTAAAATTTTGCTGCTCCTCAAACAATCTCTGGATAGTTGACATCAACTGGGATTTGGTGCAACTTCCCTAAACCATTCTTTACTAAGGTTTCTTGGAAGATAAACATTTCCCTTTCGGTTACCCTCTGCGGCTCTTTTGGTGATTGAGGACTTAGAATGTGCGGTAGCCTCATTATCAATTTGTGATTACGGGATGTTGTGGGTAGCAACGTTGCCAAACTCTCGTTGATTTCAGGTTCTTGCCACGTAGTCTCCTCAAATTGAGAAAATTGTTCCATCAGCCATGTCAAAAAGATATTTCATTGAAAAGCTGAATAAAAATATTTAAAATTGACAAAAGTTGTGAATGGTCTTTTGTTGATTTTGCACAGAAAAGTAAATGACAAGAAATTTAAAGATATGTATTGGAACAATTGTCATCATTAAGGAAAAATAATTATAGGAAAGTATAGATAAAGAAACATTATCAGAAGAACTTGAGATCTGTAATTGATTCGGAGGGCTCTTACAAAGTGTACAGTTGAGATATTTATAACCATCTATCAACAATTACATAGAGGGTTACTAAGACATTAAACACTCTCCATCTGACTCCTACTATTGAGCAACATTTATCTACAAAATAGTTGTGTCGATTTCACTAACTTGACGATTACATCAATTATGCTACTTTGACTATTACTTGATTATTACATTGACTTCACTACCTTGACCATTACATGCTTGTGTCGCCAACCTTATCAAGTGGTGAAAACTCTTGTCGATAACTTGTGATGTCTTCTGTCGATAACATCACTGACAAGTTGGCAATTCCCTTCAACTTATTGACTGTTCTATATATTTCGTGTTGCAACCACATGGCATTCATATGATTTGGAAGTGTGCAACACGAGATTCACTTTATCCTTTGTTTCCGAGTCACTTTGCAGCATTCCCAAGAGTTATTATACCAAGATGGTTTCAATTACCTCATTTCGTAATTTTTCGTTAAATAACCATAAAAAGAATAAAATTATAAAAAAAAAAATGTGTACACACGGAAAAATCATATCCAAATTTATCAAACTAGAACGATTATTGATCAAAAAATCATTTCGTAATATATGTTTAATTTTCTACGGGTGGAGATACTAGAAGAAAGCGAGAATTGTCTAAATATATAAATTTACCTTTGCACAAAAAAAAAAAAAAATCCAACAACTTTTGTACAAAAAAAGAAGAAAATGAAAAAGTGGGAGACTGCCAGAAAGAAGAGAGGGTTTAAATATATAAGATTACTTTTGTATTAAAAAAAAAAAAAAAAACACAATGAATTTCTTTGACTGTCTTCGTGCGGTGAAGGTGGAAACCTCCCTTTATGGAGAAAAATCAATGCTTGGCCATTAGGTCCATCAGGCGTATTCCACTTCTCTAATTATTCACGCACTTAACGTTTCGAGCATTATATTTTGCATGCGTATTTGTTTTCGAAATCATTCATCTATTTTGAAGACATAGCGTAAGAGCAACCGCTTATGAGCGTAGTGCCTATGCCACGGCGACTTAATAAAAAGAGAGATGTGATGTTGTTCATCGTGTAAATCAAATTCGACATCAAATTGGAGTTCTCAAGTCACTTTTGCAAATTAATTTCATGAATTTGCCTTAGCATTGTTCTTGATGTCATGATGAGTAATGGTGCGTCGTCCTCCGAACAAATGAGCCACTTGACACCACACGAATTCGGGCCGTTGTTTCCCTTCAAGTCCGCAGCATCGCAACATTTGACTTCTTTTCTCCTAAAATCACTTATATCCTCTTTGTCTGCACGCCCACCGCCACGGCAGGAGCACCAGATAGTGTCCGCGGCATTCGGTTCCAAGAAAAGAAGGGTATGTGATTGTGATTCGAGATAACGACTGCACATGTGAAAACTCCAGTCTCTTTGACAATATTTTGAATTCACGTGGTCCACCATTTCCATGAATCACTATGAAATTTTCATGATTCAATAAGTTCTAAGTACAGACAAATTTGTGCATGAAAACCTTTCTGTCACAATGATTTCACATGAAGTGTCAACTAGACCTTACAAACAATTTGCATGAGATGAGATTTTAATTTCTGCTGTCGTACTAAAAAGTTGGAGTTTTCATCTACATTATCTTCGTTTGTTGGTCCGCTATTCAGGAAATATGTTTATGAACGTGTTGCACTGTTGGAATATGTCTCATGCATTTAATTAAAATGAGAGGAGACTTTAAGTAATAAATGATATTTGTTTGGTGGACGCCATCAAGAAACTTCACAGCTAGACGGAATCTAAGAACAGGATCATTGACTAGTCTTTACCTGCCATATGGAACAGGGTCCATGGCGCGTAAGCCTCAAATCTATAACGCGTCTGGTAGACCCATATTTCTGATCCCCATCCCTTGTACTAAGGGTGATGATCCTAATGGCACAATCAACGATAACCAGGTGAAAAAAATCACGGCAAGATATTCTATAGGAGTGGACAGTAGCGAGTACGATCTCAATGCAACAAACTCGGCTCCCAGATACATATCCTTTTTCGGGCTGGAGATACAGATAATGTCGCAGAATTTCTGAGAGATCTCCTCCATAAATATTCCAAGGGCGTTAAATTGGAACCAGAGGAAAGAGCTCTTTCTTCATGGTCACCTCTCCAAGCGTGACCTGTACATTGAGTGTAATGAAGGGAAGGTCATAGGGGACGGTAATGCTGATCAGGTAGTCACTTTAAAAAAAAAATTGAAAAGCTATTATGTTGTCGTCTTTGCTGCTTTTGTTCGCTCTTTCGACATACTTCCCGTCGATTCATTGGTCAGAAGATTGGAAATGGAGGTTACCGCAAATGATCCCAGGTTGAGCTTCTTCGCAGAATGCACATGCATATTTGATAGATCATTATGTTAAACGGATCATACACGTGCTTCAAAAGTACATTTAAACCTCAAAATCGGTATGATCCTTAGCTACGATATTTACCTCTCCCCGATAATGGTTTTGAGGTCCCACATCTTGGTATTCAGAAATAATTTTGAGTTAGTTTTTGATAGAATGTGTTTTAGGAAGTACCAATTTTTGGAATTGAGGACTAACCCTATTGAGCTTGGGACCAAGGATTGAACCGACCCTATGGGTTTAGTCCGGTTTCAGGGTCAACTCAAGACCAACCGATTATTTTTTTCATTTTTTGTATTCCTTGAAAGGACAACTATATTATTTCAAATTACATATCCATTAACAATGTGATATTGAACAACCAAAATATAAACATCGGTACATATCAATCATAAATATTAGATAATGTAACAATAGAAATTCAAATTGCTAAAATCAACAAATCATAAAAAAGACACGGGAGGTGAGTGTGGAGAGGCCAGAGGCGAGCAGCGAGTCAAGTGAATAGAGGCGAGCAGCACGATGAGTGAGGAAAGCAAAGAGAGGCAAGTAGCAAGCAATTGAGGTGAGCAAGGCCAAGGCAAGTGAAGAGGGTTTCTATTTTATTTTTATTTTTTGGGTCAAATTAGGGCTGTATTTCTTTCCACCTTCTAATTTACATGGCAAACTGTATTGCGAAGAGAACAAAGGAGGAGAAGCTAGGTTTTGAATAAACAAAAACATATAATATATTAAATATATAATATGATCATCTAATATATATTATATATAATATCTAATATTACAGCATTGGTCTAGGTTAGACCAACCCTAAACTTCTAGGACGGGGGGATCAAGTTGCACAGTACAGGGTCTAAGGGTCCCAAGACAAAGGACCAACTCAGTCTCCTTGGAAACCGAACTAGGACCAACTAGGTTGAGCTTGTCTAAGATTGACCATGGACCAATACTTACCCCTAATCCCCTAGCAGTAGTTACATTGTCAACAGCAAACTATCAAACTCTAAAACGTGATGGGATTTTCTTGCTTGCATTTCTCTTACTAAATCAGAACAATGAGTATTATTATGATTAGTCTATGCCTTGCTTATAAATCCCAACACTATTTATTTTTTTTAATTTCATTGTGTCTTTCAAATAACTTTGTTCTTGATTTTTGTGGGGTTAGTGCCGTTAACTGACAACTCTCCACTCCTTGCCATGACAGTTCAATCATTTCATACGCACATAATAATTAATAAAGGAAAATAATTATATGACGGTCTTTAATCTATTGTCGAAATATCAGTCTATTTTTGGATCACAAAAAACCAAATAATAGATAGTTATAAATTGTTGTGAGGTCCATTCATTCAAATATTTATGGCTCACAACAAGTTATTATTTTCACAGTTGCCGAAAAGCTATTATGTGCTTACTCTTTGGCAACTTGGATTGTTTCTCAAACGATTTTTTATCAAGAAAAAAATAGAAATGGTGTTACAAAATCGCACGTTGATTCCAGAAAAATAATGCTTGCAAACAATTCACTAGACATAATATAATAATAAAAGAATATAATCAAAAGAACATGCTAGAAAATTTGATAACGAAATTCACCCAAACCTGGGCTACGTCTCCGCGTAGAGGCACTCTACAAATCCACTAGACTTCAAAAAAAGTTGGAATACAGCGATGATCTTATCTCAAGATCAGGGCACAAAGAGATTGAGAACCCTCATAAAGAAAAAAACTCACTTTTTTCTTCTCTCTTTTTCTTGCCTCTCTATTTTCTTTTTTTGGCGTCTTGACGGCCAGCGTCTTGCTAAACTAATATAAATGTATCACTTTTAACCTAAAAGTAAATCTGATAGAAAAGACAAAATAGCTCCTAAAAATATTTGGCTTCATCTATAACAATCTCCCACTTGAAGACAAATATACCCGAGCACCAAGCAACTCTACATCAATCTTCTTCAAAAACTAGTAGTTGAAAAACTTGTGCCTCTGCGATACTCCTCATCAATCAGCATGGATTAAAACTAATGGTAGTAGTACAGAAAATATGCTTCTCTCTGTCTACTACCTCGGTCAACATGTCAGCTGGATTCTTTGAGCCATCAATCTTTTGTAACTTTAACTCATTATCTTTTAAAGCTAATTTGATAAAGTGATAACACTTCTTACTATGTCTAGTCCTTAAGTGATAAGCTGCATTCTTTGCTAAGTGCACTGCACTTTGACTATCACTTCACAGTATACTGACTGGCTGTTTTCGATGTAGCTCCTCCATATAATCTTGTAACCATATGATTTCCTTGGAGGCTTCTGTGATCGCCACGTATTATGCCTCTGTCATTGATAAAGCTACTACTTTTTGTAGTTGAGATACCAAACTCACTACTGTACTTGCAACTGTAAAGACATATCCAGTGGTACTCTTACCACTATCTCAATCACCCGAATGATTTGCATCTATATAACCCTGCAACTCTAGAGATGTGCCACTAAAACAAAGTGAGTAATTGGAAGTACCTGCTAGATATCTCAATATCCATTTTACTACATTCCAATGCTCTCTATCTGGATTCTGCATATATCGACTCACAACTCCCACTGCATGTGCGATGTCTGGTATCGTGCTCACCATAGCATACATCAAACTCCCCACTGTTGATGCATATGGAATTACCGCCATCTCATCTTTCAAAGCCTGAGTGCTCGGACACATACCCTTGGAGAGTTTGAAGTGACTTGCTAGAGGAGTTGCAACCAATTTTGCCTTGTCCATGTTAAGTCTCTTTAACACCTTGTTCACATAATCTTCCTGCGACAGCCATAATTTCTTATTTTTCCTCTCCCTGATGATTTTCATGCCTAAAATATTCTTGACCTCTCCCAACTCTTTCATAGCAAACTGTGATGATAACATCTTCTTTACTTCTAGGATTCTCTTCATATTGGAACTAGCCACTAGCATGCCATCTACATATAAAGAGAGATACACAATGTCACCATCATCATACTTACGAAAATAAACAAAGTGATCAGACTCACAGTGTGCAAGTCCTTTTTCTTTCATGAAACCATCAAATTTTAGGTACTATTGCTGAAAAGCTTGTTTCAAGCCATACAAGCTTTTCTTCAAGCGACATACCACTTGCTCCTTACTTTTGACTTTAAAACCCTTAGGTTGTGCCATGTATAGTTCTTCATCTAAGTCATCATGTAAAAACGTTGTTTTTACGTCTAACTGCTCAAGATGAAAATCCTCCACTACAACTATACTCAACAGAACTCTAATTGATGTCATTTTTACTACAGGTGAAAATATATCGGAGTAGTCAATCCCTTCTTTTTGAGAAAAGCCCTTTGACTACAAGTCTCACCTTGTATCTAATACTAACATCTGCTTCATTCTTAATCTTGTATACCCATTTGTTTAATAAAGCTTTTTTACCTGTGGGCAACTTGGTCAACTCCCAAGTTTTGTTCTGAAGTAACGAACTCATCTCGTCTTTCATAGCACACTCCCACTACAAGTGAAACATGTCTACCTTTGCCTCATCATAAGTCTCTAGTTCCCCTAAATCTATATATAAGACATGGCTCAGAATAGTGTTAGCTGATGGATAAAAAATTACCTTTGGCTTTTTCACACATGTAGACCTCCTCAATACAGGTACTTCATGGTCATTAGTTTGCTCTGAATCACTGTGTTTCTCTTGAACTACCTCTTCACTGATAATAGGCTCATCTTGAACCTCTCTTTCAAGTGTACTTTGATCTACTGAAAACATCTTCACAGGCCTTGTGTCTAATTCAACAGATTCTGGTTCTACTACCTTCTCATGCTTTGTCTGACGATCCTTGTACATCTTTTCTTCATGGAATACAACATTCCGACTGCGGATGACTTTGTTATTCTCATAATCCCAAAGCCTATAGCCATACTCGTCGCCACCATATCCAATAAAAACGTACTTCTAGGACTTAGCATCAAGCTTTTTCCTATCCTCCCTGTCATTCAAAGCATATGCAATATAACTAAACACTTTTAGATGTGAATAATTAATATTTTTACCTGACCACTGCTCTTGTGGTATTTCTCCATCCAACGCACTAGATGGACTTCTGTTGATAAGATAAACAGCTAGATTAACTATGGCAGCCCATAAGTGTAGCGGGAGACCTGCGTGTAGTCTCATACATCTCGCACGTTCTAGAATAGTCATGTTCATTCTTTCAGCTACGCTATTCTCTTGAGGAGTTCTAGGAACAATTTTTAACCCGTGTATGCTTTCTCGACTCAAATATTTTGCAAATTCCTTACTCGTATATTCACCACCATTATCAAACTTCATAACTTTAATTTGATAACCTGTCTCTTTTTCTACCATGGTCCTCCACATTCTGAACATCTCGAATACTTCTGATTTTTCTTTAAAAGCATAGACCCAAGTCTTCCTTGTCGCATCATCAATGAAGGTGACAAAATATCTCTTACCGCCATAAGAGAGTTCTTGAGCAGGTCCCCACACATCAGTATGAACCAACTCTAGCTTCTGGCCTTTATTTTGTTGCCCATTCAATTGAAAACTAACAACTTTCTGTTTGACAAGAGAAGTACACTATCAGTACCATAAGTTGTGCATGGCGCTCACTTTGGTGTCAAAAGTTTCTGTCGGATCACATAAGTGCCAAATCGGAGGAAAAACGATTACTTTGGTGCCACCGACGAAAGATTCCAGCCAAAATGATTAGGTGACTTTAAAAAAAAAAAAATCAACAAGGCCTTAAATGACGTCGTTTTCGATCCTCCTTAAGAAAAAAATGTCGTTTTGCCATCCTACATGGATGGCCTCACAAAACGACGCCGTTTAACTCATTTGGGGATTTTTTATTTTTTTTATTTGGGGATTGAATTAGGGTTTCATCGCTCGGCCTCTGCCATCGCTCACTCAGCCGCCATTGCTCATTGCTATTCAAACGCCCTCGATCGCACACGAGGGAGCATTGGCCTTGGTTGCCGATGCCTAGGTACTAAAAGATGCAAGCCAGGCACTCGTCGAGGAGATCGGAGATGGAGAGGGAGAGATCAATGGCGGCGCACTCGTCGGCAGCCTCCCCGAGCATTGGCTAGATCACGGCCTTCGACTTGGTTACCGAGTGGCCGTTGTTGGGGTTGGGGTCGAGATTGGGGTCAGAGCCGTGGCTACCGAGTGGCCATCGTTGGGGTTAGGGTCGAGGTCGAGGTCAGGGCCAGGGTCGGAGCCACGGCCGTCGAGTGGCCATCGTTGGGGTTGCGGTCGGGGTCGGAGCCATGGCAGCCGAGTGGCTATCGTCGCGGTCGGGGTCGAGGTCGAGGTCGGGGTCAGAGCTGCAGCCATTGAGTTGCCATCGCCGAGGTCGGGGTCGGGGTCGGGGTCGGGGTCGGAGCCACGGCCGCCGAGTGGCTATCGTCGCGGTCGGGGTCGAGGTCGGGGTCGGGGTCAAAGCTGCGGCCGTCGAGTTGCCATCGTCAAGGTCGGGGTCGGGGTCAGAGCCGCAGCCGCCGAGCGTGAGAGCCGTCGAGGATGGCAAACGACATCGTTTTGGTGTTAGGGTTTTGAATTGGGGGAGACACCAAACGGCGTCATTTTGGTGTTAGGATGATGACAGTACTCTCCGGTGATCCACATCAGCTTCAAAAATTAATAAAAAAAATGCCACGTCAGATTTCCGGCCAACCGGATCGGAGTTGGCACCAAAGTGAGCGTTTTTCAAACTTTTTAGCACTTAAGTGATCCGACAGAAACTTTTGGCACCAAAATGAGCGCCGTACACAATTTATGGCACTGATAGTGTACTTATCCCTTTTTTTTTTGGGTACCCAGGGAACCTCCGTGCGCCGCTTCGCGGCGGAGTAAACCCTGGAGGAGTAGAAGAGTCACCACCACCCTTTCTGCCCCGAGCAAGTCATGGGTTCCTTTCTAACAAGGTAGACGACGTAAGGATTCGAACTCCAGACCTCTCCCGAAAGGAACTGAAGCTCAACCACTACGCCGCCACCACGGGTGGTGTACTTATCCCATTTTTCATAAATGCAACTCTCACAAAAATCTAACTCAACTTTTATGCAAACCTGGAAGTAATTTCCTCGAGTGTAACTGTTTTACACATTTTTCACCAAGATGTATCAAACGATAATGCCAAAGAGTAGACAAATTACCTGTAGCTATTGCAGTTGCAACCATATCACTAATATTGTCTCCTTGGAGAAGGTAAAGTGTATCTGAACGCTTTCCCTTTGCTACTACTCTTGCCCCTGAGGTTATCTTCCACTCTCCACATCCAAAGGTTATTACCAAACCTTCTTGGTAAAGTTTACTAGTTGAAATCAGATTTTTCTTTAATTCTGGAATATGCCTAGTTTCACGCAAAACTAAACGTCCTTCACCCGAGATGTTCACAGTCACGGTTCCTTTCCCAACAATGGGACACATGTGGCCGTTTCCCACAACCACTTGTCCAAAATCTCCATTGACATAATCATCAAATTTGTCTCTTTGCGAGGTGCAATGAAAAGAAGCACTGGAATCAATAAACCATTTATCTGTTGTCAAGTCAAACCATGCAAACAAACACAAGTTATCTAGCAAAGATTTATCACTGACCACATTAGCTCCTTGATTCTCATCTCAATGCTTCTTTTTGTAGGCTTCACACTGAAACCTTTGGTGTCCGGTTTGATGACAAAACCAACACTCATCTTTTGTAACCTGTCTCTTACCTCTTGATTGTGATCTGCAACACCCGCTAAATTTTCCTCTACTTTTACTTCTTCCATGGTTCTCCATTGCGAGTGCCGTTAAAGATGTAGATGTAGAAAAATTATCTCCACCTGAGACTTTCCTCCACATCTCTTCATCCATGATACTACTCACAGCATCATCAAGAGTTAAATCATCCTTCGTGGTGCTCAAAATTCCTTGCACTGCGGTATTGTAGCTTTCTAGAGGAGAACATAAAAATAATAAAGCTTGAAGTTTCATATCTAAATTTATGTCTGTGGATTCCAATTAACCCGTGACCTGCGTGAAACTACTAATATGCTCTGCCACAAAACCTCTATCAGATAACTATATCCATGACTTCTTTTGCAGTTTTTGCTTTCGCAATGTGGTACCCTGTCTTTTTCATCAACCCTAGGCGAATCGCACCTAATGCCTTTCGATCAAGAATTTTCCATCTGGCTTCTGCTATCAGATCCACTTCCGCCATCTTGAGTTTCCAACCCTCAAGTGGTGTATAGAGATATTTTTTATAAAGATAATCCTCAATTTGTAGTTTCCACCATCCGAAATCCTGCCCATCGAACTTATCAATTCTGATTTTATCTTCTGCCATACTATTTGCTTTCAATCAAATGTCACCGAAAAACCCTCAATGTTCTTGATTAGCCAACCCAGCCTCCGATACCAGTTGTTACGAAATCGCACATCGATTCTAAAAAAATAACGCTTGCAAACAATTCACTGGGCAGAATATAATAATAAATTAACAGAATCAAAAGAACATGCTAGAAAATTTGGTAACGAGGTTCACCCAAACCTGGGTACGTCTCCATGTAGAGGCACTCTGCGAATCCACTAGAATTTGAAAAAAGTTGGAATACAACAATGATCTTCTCTCAAGATCAGGGCACAAAGAGATTGAGAACCTCCATAAAGAAAAAAAAACTCACTTTTTTCTTCTCTTTTTTTCTTGCCTCTCTATTTTCTGTTTTTGGCATCTTGATGGCCAGCGTCTTGCTATCGCTAATATAAAGATATCACTTTTAACCTAAAAGTAAATTTGATAAAAAAGACAAAAAAAAAGTCCCTAAAAATATTTGGCTTCATCTATAAGCTGATTTTAAAAGACATTCGCTTTTGATCTTGAGAATACCGGATCCATTCGTCACTCGACTCTTTAAGAAAAACCTGCTAATCAGGTTAGCAGGCTTTTTAGTTTACACATTGCAAAACCAAACGATGAGAAGGGAATCATCTACTTGGTAATGACGCTGTCGAAATGGTGGCATTTTCCTTTTGATGTTTTGCATTTTCCCCTTCCCAGATCTCTATGTCCGTATTAATATTGTGCGGGAAGCATGTGCAACAATGGACGAGATTCACAAGCATTCTGATGATTCTTTTCATATATTTGCAAAAAAGTAAATGGAGACTATTCGTTTACTCTTCTAACTATCTTATCCGCTAAAATATTTGAATATGAAGGTCTTAATTTGACATTTATCACCGGTCCATTCCTTTTTATTAGATTTTTTATTTTTATAATAACTACTATGTACCTTTAGTAAAGGTTTTCAAAAGAGTGAAACGCTATCTTTTTTGTCTTTGCGATTTACATATTTTTCAATGCTTTCCTTGTGATATGTGTCTAAAAATTTTCTCTTAGTTTTCTTTTTATTTTCTTAATATGAAAATCTGGTGAAGTGGGTGGGAAAAGATCAGAAAGACGGCCAGGAAAATAACGAAATGGAGACATGTGGCATTTATGAGGGGGCCACATGTCGCTCTGTCATCCTCCCATGAAGCATCATTTTTGTAAGTATGAAGGGTGGAGAAGAGTTACGAAGGGCGAATATTATCTGCCCCACATGTGCTCCACTATGGTGGCCAACTATCAACCATTGATCTATTCAGTTATCATTTTTAAAAGTAATCTGTATCACATGGATTTACGGCCGAGAAAATTGACGCATCAAAACGGAGTCTAACAGGGGTAGGAGATCACTATTCGTGAGTCCAGTTGCAGTATCCCCTTTCAAACGCACTCATAATGGTTCTGTACTTTCTGCGAAATATTTAGATAGAGTTATAAACGAAATATTTATGATTTAAATATTTGATGTTTGCTTATCCATCACCGTAGCCCCATTATGCGACCAATATAGCACCACCTTACTCTAACAGTATAATGAATTGTGGTACTTTTTAGATCGTCTACAGTACGGAGTCACCCATCCAATCTAATCCAGTACGCCCTCTGCATCATGACTTCAAATTTGCCTTGAAGACCTTGATTTGATTTTTTATGATAGAGACCTTTGTCAACAATCCCTCGATGCTCTTACTAAGGTCAAATTTAATGGGGTTGTCCCTAAGTTTCAGCCTATTGGCTTGTTGCGATCAAACAATAAAAACGATCACTTAAGTGCCAACGGCAAAAAATTACGACCAAATTAATTATATGCCATTTATAATTAAAATTATAATATGACTTAGCAAATTTTTTAAAAACTATAGTCCACGTGGCATTTCCATGTGGCATGTGTGGCACTACAATGATCATTTTTTAACAATAACTGACATTGAAGTGATCACTTTAAACAAAATTTAGCACTCAAATAATCACTTTAAATAAAATTTACACTTAAATGATCATTATTTACAACTTTTGGATGATGTTGTTTAGGAGTTATATGTTGACTAAGCACGCCAACAAGCCACGTCAGACTAAGAAATTAATAAAATATAGTCACGTCAGATTTCTAACGACTTAGACCGAAGTTGACCCTTAAATAATCGTTTTTTTTTAAATGACAATAAAGTGATCCGAAAAAAACTTTTTGTAATAAAGTGAGCGCCGTACACAACTTTTAGCACTTTCAGTGTGCTTATCCCAACCATTGAGTGACAAGTCAACTAAGATACATTAGCCGCTACATTTTGCATCACATCTTTGATATAAGACCTCTTTCACCAATGTTCTCACACGTACACTTCAACAATTTCCAATGTGTCAATCTTTAATATTAAATAATATGTTACTTTTTCTTTTTGCTCCATTCTCTTTCCCACCACGTTCACATATTTTGGCGCGCTCAATCTCATATTTAAATATTTCCTATGTATCTCTAAATACACAACAATATTATTATCCATTGTAACATGTTGGTATAAGAAAAGTACGGCGGAGCAAGCTTCCCAACAGTGCTGGTACATCGTAGTGGTATCTTTTTATTTTTTATTTTTAATTTAGTTTAGTTGTTCTCATGTATTCTTTTTTCAATAAAAAAAAAATTCAGAACCTTTGTTGATAACCCAATAATCTAAATAGTATTTTCTTTCTTCGAAATGTATATGGGATGCAATCCTAGCTTTTATTAAAAGAGAGTTTCAGTATATATTGTGGTCCTTTAATTTTGTCTGTGATTTCATTAAAAACGAGAGGAAGAAATTTGCTAGCAGTAATAGCGTTCACCGCATGGACTTAAGGTTCTGCAATCGCCTACAACTAGGCAACTTTGAAGATGCGAAGTATCGCTCAGTAGTTTGACATGACATTAGTGACTTCAATAAGGGTTGTAGATCAAGGAAGTAGAAGAACGTAGTTTGCTCCATTTAAGCCCTTAAATTTTTCATTTTGAAGTCTTTTAGAACTGAACTCATACACATCAGGAAATTTATATTTCGATCTCATTTTTATTGGAATTATGATGACATCTGCTTTCAATGGAGTCCGAATTCCATAATCAATGATATAAATTTGGTTTTTTCAACTGATTAATTCAGTTGCCAAAAGAAATTAGATTCACTTCTTTTGGGTAAAACTCTACTTTCCTTTTTTGCTTTATGATGCGAGCGCATCTAACGTAGCTCCATTGACCAACTCAAAACCATCGATGCTTATCCAAGCCAATAAAGAAGTTGGGCATTATGTGCTTCGATGGATCATTTTGAATGAATAATGTTAATTACTTATCGGTACTTTGTGGTATATCGATAACTATCAATGGGAGGCCATTTTAGATGTCTTTTATGACCAATTGATGAAGTTTCATGAGGATTATTTTCTGGTCAAGGGAGGAGCTCGAATTTTGGGAAGGCTAAACAGTTCACAAATGCGGTTCGAGAATATAGAAAGCCAAAGGTTCAAGAACACGGAAAGCTAATGGTTCGAGAATGCAGAAGGCCGAAGATTAAAGGCATTTAGTTCCCGTGTTAATTAAGGCTTTTTATTAAGTTCCAATGTGTTTTTAATTTTATGTAGCTCAAGAGTCGAACGTTTAAGTTCCTAGGTCATTAAAGTTTGCTTTTAATATTCCTAAGGCTAAAATCCTCCAATAAATAGGGGAAACTATCCAATGTAGGGGAGATACGAATTTTATGAATGAAAATGGTGAGATTTCCTCTGCTTGAGTGAACTCCTTCGGAGAGTGGATAACTCCTTTTGGTTTCTTTATCCTTGGAGCGTAATCACTCCTTGGTGGTGAGCCAAGAAGCCCTTTATCCTTGGCTGGTGGAATCTTTAGGCCTTGGTGGTGAGCTTCTCCTATCCCGAAGTCCTTTATCTTTGGCTGGTGGAAGCTTTAGGCCTTGGTGGTGAGCTTCGTAGATCTCGATCCTCTTCTTCGGTTGGTGGCCTGTCTTTTATACCTTAGAAGGAGATTGCTCTATCTTTTCTTATTCCTTTTTGTTTCTTCACCGTATACACTACTCCATACACTTAACCACAAAAATCCCCTCTAAAAAAATCTCCATTCTTGAATCACTCACCCCATCACGCATCAAAAGATTGGTATCAGAGCACAAGGTTTCAACTCATTTGAGTGATTCCTTTCTTTCTTCTATTACAAATTCCTTATGGATGATCAAGTTCCAAGAGGCTTGACTTTGGAGCAAGCACACAACGAAAGGCGAGATCATGCAATCCAAAATCTTCAACAACAAATGGAGGAGTCCTCAATCTTCTAGAGAATCTAGCGAGACAAGGACAACCAGCAAGGCGTCCCAACGAACGGCATCGGCGTGACGATTCCGAATCTCGTCAAAATTCTGATGGCAATTCCGACTCCACTAGAGACAACCGAACGATTCTGCACTCTAGTGATTCTGAATCTCCAATTCAAAGACAAAGACGAAGAGGGAGGCATAAGGAGTATGAAAGAGACATTAAGGTGGAGGTCCCTGAGTTTGATGGTAATCTCAATCCCGACGACTTTGTTGATTGGCTACAGACAACCGAACGAATTTTTGACTTCAAGTCCTATTCGGATGAGAAGAAATGTAAGGTTGCTATCCTAAAGCTGACCAAATATGCTTCTTTATGGTGGGAGAATCTAAAGTATCAACGAGCAAGGGAAGGAAAAGGCCGAATCAAGTCTTGGGAAAAACTCAAGAAGTTGATGAAGAAGAGGTTCTTGCCTGACAACTATAAGCAATATCTCTTCCTCAAACTCATTTCCCTAAGACAACAAGGGATGAGTGTTGAGGAATACATTCGTGAGTTTGAACAACTCAAAATGAGGAGTGAAGTTCCAGAAGTTCCTGAGCAAACCATTGCTCGTTTCCTTGGCGGCATGAATCGAGAAATTACTAATACGGTTGAACTTCAACCTTATTGGTCCTTTGAAGACATATGCAAGTTAGCCATAAAAGTCAGAAAACAATTGAAGAGCAAGAGGTTTTCCTCCAGAACCTCAACAAAGGCAACATCGTATTTTAAGGGTGCTTCCTCAAGCAAGGGCGAGAGTACGTCGACAAAAGACAAAGGCAAGGGAAAAATTGCAGAGCCTTCCAAAGAAGTCCAAAAGAAGTTTGAAGGCGATGCAAGAAAATGCTTTAAGTGCCATGGTTTTGGGCATTTACAAGCAAATTGTCCAAATCGGAGAGTTATGACTCTTCAAGAAATTGAGGGGATCAATTCGGCGCTTCAAGAGGCTGAGGGCAATCAAGACCAAAATATTTCCGAATCTGATCGGGAAGAAGAAGTTGTGGAGAAAGCTGATGATGTCGAGCTATTGATCATCCAAAGAGCATTGCATGTTGAAGTTTCTCCTAATAAAGAGCAAAGGGAGAATATATTTCACACCCGTTGCACTATTAACGGAAAGGTGTGTTCAGTGATCATCGATGGTGGGAGTTGCACCAATGTTGTTTCGACAACTCTTGTCGACAAGCTGAAACTTCCAACAACGAAACATCCTCAACCATACAAGCTCAAATGGCTCAATCAAGGGAATGAACTCAAGGTAACCAAACGCGTTCTTATATCATTTTCGATTGGGAAGAACTATCGAGATGAGGTTGTATGTGATGTGATTCCTATGGAGACATGCCACTTGTTATTGGATAGACCGTGGCAATTTGATATAAATGCTATGCATGATGGTCAGAAAAATACATACTCTTTTCATAAGGAACAATAATGCATTACTCTTTTACCATTGAGTCCTTATTCGATACATAATAATCAACCTGGGGAGGGAAACACTTGTAAGGAAAATCTGTTCTTGAGTGAGACACGGGTTGAGAAAGCCATTAGCAAACAAAAGAATGTATTTGCTTTGCTTGTAGTCGAGAAAAACAGTGAGATAGAGCGACCCATACATCCAAAAATGCATTGCTTGTTGAAAGAGTTTGCATATGTGTTTCTGGAGGATTTGCCACCTGGATTACCTCCCATAAGAGGTATCGAGCATCAAATTGATTTGATCTCCGGTGCTCCACTACCAAACAAGCCAGCTTATCGATGCAATCCAGAGGAAACAAAGGAGTTGCAAAGACAAGTCGATGAACTTATCGTCAAAGGATACATCCGAGAAAGCATGAGTCCATGTTTTGTTCCGACTCTACTTGTACCCAAGAAGGATGGTACATAATGAATGTGTGTTGATAGCCGGGCCATCAACAACATCACCATTAAGTATAGGTACCCTATACCTAGACTTGATGATATGCTTGATGAATTATATGGTTCTTTTGTGTTTTCAAAGATAGGTTTGCGGAGTGGTTATCATCAAATCAGAATGCAAGAAGGTGATGAATGGAAGACGGCTTTCAAGACCAAGGGAGGCATTTATGAGTGGTTAGTTATGCCATTCGGATTATCTAATGCTCCGAGTACCTTCATGAGACTTATGAACGAGATTCTTCGTTCTTTTATTGGTCAATTTGTCGTCGTTTATTTCGACGATATTCTTGTTTATAGCAGGAACAAGAAGGAGCATATCTCTCATTTAAAACAGGTCTTTAATGTCTTGAGAGAATGGAAACTATATGCTAAAATGGAGAAATGTGAGTTCTTCTCTCCAAGCATTGTGTTTCTTGGTTATGTTGTTTCCAAAGATGGAATCTCTGTTGATCAAGCCAAGGTGGAAGCTATGAAGACTTGGCCAGTTCCAAAGTCTATTTTTGATGTAAGAAGTTTTCATGGACTTGTTTCTTTCTATCCACGTTTTGTCAAAAAAATTAGTACCGTCATGGCTCCTATAACTGAATGCATGAAGAATGGTGTTTTTCAATGGACAAAGACTGCTCAAAACGCCTTTGAGGTAGTCAAGCAGAAACTTTGTGAGTCCCCTATTCTTGCACTTCCTGATTTTGATAAAATATTTGAAGTTGAGTGTGATGCAAGTGGAGTTGGTATTGGTGCTGTTCTGGTGCAAGCACAAAACCATTGGCATATTTCAGCGAAAAGTTGTCTGATTCCAAGAGGAATTATTCAACTTATGACAAAGAGTTCTATGCTATTGTCCGAGCTCTTGATCATTGGAGTCATTATTTGAGGCCAAAACAATTTGTCCTTCATTTTGATCATGAGGCGCTTAAGTTTATTAGTGGCCAACACAAGCTTAATTCTAGACATGCAAAATAGGTAGAATTTCTTCAATCATTTTCTTTTGTCTCAAAATATAAACCTGGGCACACTAATATTGTAGCTGATGCTTTATTGAGAAGATATTCTATGCTTGTTGTTCTGGACTCTAGGATTCTTGGATTTCAATCAATAAAAGAACTTTATTCTGAAGATGTAGAGTTCTCATCCATCATCAGCAATTGCAAGCAGGGAGTTCAAGGTATATATTCTTTGCAAGATGGGTTTCTTTTTAAAGGAAATCAATTATGTATCCCGAAGAGTTCTTTTCGCGAATTGCTTATTTGAGAGGCGCATGGTGGAGGATTGGCTGGTCATTTTGGCATTAACAAAACTCTTGAGGTTCTTCAAGAGCATTTCTATTGGCCAAAGATGAGTGGAGATGTGCATGCTATCATCTCAAGGTGTGCAACTTGTCAAAGATCAAAAAGCCATTTCCATCAAGGGTTGTATACTCCAATTCTGGTACCATTGCAGCCCTGGGAAGATGTTAGCATGGATTTCATTGTGGCTCTACCAAGAACTCAAATAGGGAAAGATGCCATCATGGTGGTCGTCGATCAGTTCTCTAAAATGGCTCATTTCGTGCCATATCACAAGACTAATTATGCATCTCATATTGCTAAATTATATTTCAAAGAGATTATTTGCATTCATGGAGTACCAAAGACCATTGTGTCGGATCGTGATTCCAAGTTTTTAAGCCACTTCTGGAGGACTCTCTGGAGAATGCTTGGTACAAGACTCTTATTCAGCACAACTTGTCATCCACAAATCGATGGCCAAACGGAGGTGACAAATTGTACTCTAACCACTCTTCTCCGTGGTATGGTGAGTAAATCTTTGAAAGATTGGGATTTAAAGCTTGCGCATGCTAAATTTGCATACAATCGATCACCAAGTTATACTACTGGTTGATCGCCATTTGAAGTTGTGTATGGAATTAATCCTTTCACACCCATTGATTTGATTCAAATTCCATCTAACTCTCAAGTGAGCTTTGATGGCAAGAAAAGAGCTAAATCAATGCAGAAGCTCCATGAGCAGATTCAATCCAAGATAGAAAAGGCTAACGGATCTTACAAGAAGAAAGCTAATCAACATTGCAAGAAGACTCAATTTCAACCGGGCGATCTTGTGTGGCTTCACTTGAGGAAGGAGAGATTTCCATTTCGACGAAAGAACAAGCTCATGCCTAGAGCTGATGGCCCCTTTAAAGTTATTGAGCGAATTGATGACAATGCTTACAAGATTGACCTTCCGGGAGAGTTTGGAGTTTCAGCAACATTCAACGTGGGAGACCTTTCTCCTTACTTGGAGGATGAAAACCTTCTAGATTTGAGGACAAATCTCAAACAACCCAGGGAGGATGATGCGGGAGCATCTAACATAGCTCCATCGACCAACTCAGAACCATCGATGCTTATCCAAGCCAATAAAGAAGTTGGGCATTATGTGCTTCGATGGATCATTTTGAATGAATAATGTTAATTACTTATCAGTACTTTGTGGTATATCGATAACTATCAATGGGAGGCCATTTTAGATGTTTTTTATGACCAATTGATGAAGTTTCATGAGGATTATTTTCTGGTCAAGAGAGGAGCTCGAATTTTGGGAAGGCTAAAAGTTTCACGAATGCGGTTCAAGAATATGGAAAGCCAAAGGTTCAAGAACATGGAAAGCTAACGGTTCGAGAATGCGGAAGGCCGAAGATTAAAGGCATTTAGTTCCCGTGTTAATAAAGGTTTCTTATTAAGTTCCTAGGTGTTTTTAATTTTATGTAACTCAAGAGTCAAACGTTTAAGTTCCTAGGTCATTAAAGTTTGTTTTTAATATTTCCTAAGGCTAAAATCCTCCAATAAATAGGGGAAACTATCCAATGTAGGGGAGATACGAATTTTATGAATGAAAATGGTGAGATTTCCTCTGCTTGAGTGAACTCCTTCGGAGAGTGGATAACTCCTTTCGGTTTCTTTATCCTTGGAGCGTAGATCACTCCTTGGTGGTGAGCCAAGAAGCCATTTATCCTTGGCTGGTGGAATCTTTAGGCCTTGGTGGTGAGCTTCTCCTATCCTGAAGTCCTTTATCCTTGGCCGGTGGAAGCTTTAGGCCTTGGTGGTGAGCTTTGTAGATCTCGATCCTCTTCTTCGGTTGGTGGCGTGTCCTTTATACCTTAGAAGGAGATCGCTCTATCTTTTCTTATTCCTTTTTGTTTCTTCACCGTATACACTACTCCATACACTTAACCACAAAAATCCTCTCCAAAAAAATCTCCAT
This sequence comes from Eucalyptus dawsonii, assembly GCA_016097615.1. Classification (NCBI taxonomy): domain Eukaryota; kingdom Viridiplantae; phylum Streptophyta; class Magnoliopsida; order Myrtales; family Myrtaceae; genus Eucalyptus; species Eucalyptus dawsonii. The sequence continues at coordinate 21,203,667 of CM027879.1, read as the reverse complement.
TCTTGAATCACTCACCCCATCACGCATCACTTTACTTCCGCAATAATCAATCTCCTATTTCTCTAAATGAATTCGGACACTTTTAATTTTTTTTTGGCTGCAAAAAAAAAAGTAATTTATCCACCATATCAACGTTGGTTAAAATGTTCTATACAACCATAACAATCACGCTATCATGTAAATCTTACTATTTTTTCCAACACCATTAAAAAACAAACTAATTACCCTAGCTTTTCTATAATTTGGAAGAGTCATCACATGTGTGTACGTGTAATATCACAAATTACCAAACTTGGCGGAGCAATTTTAAATTTTCTATATTGTTACAATATACATTAGGAATAAAAATTCATAGAACAAAAATTAAAAGAAAAGCGTTAATATTAATAAAAATTTGACAATAATTGTTCAAAAACAGTTTTATGAGGTTAAATAACTCCTAATTTCCAAAAAAGAAATTATCTAAAAAAATGTCTATGAACCTCGTAATGTTCACATTACTCATTATCTGAAAGAAAAATTATTCTCTAAAGAATGCATAAGGCTCTTATTAAGTAAGATAGTCGACTATAAATATTTTTTTTAGATGGATGCTCTGTGTAAAAAGTATATGTATCAATAGAACAGAAAAAATAGTACTCAATTTTTTTCACAAGGAAATGGTAAATAATATCTTTTGCTCGGTAGAAAAATACCCCAAGCGCCACAACTTGGCACGTGGGGACACATAAATGCCAAACCTCCCAAAATGTACACTAAAGTGTCAAAATAGAAAAAGAAATAAAGACTTAAGTGCCAACGGTCAAAATTTCTGGCCAAACTACCAACATGGCTTTTTCTAGCGAGAATTTTAAATGATTGGCTTTTTAAATTAATTTCTATTTTCCATGTGGCATTTTCATTATTTTTTTAAAATCATATTAAAAAAACTAAAAAAGAAAAGCTAAGCTAAAATTTATTGGCTAGTGACCCTCGCTAGGCTCATGCTCGAGTGCCCACATCTGGGGGACGCCAATGACCATTACTCGGCCAAGGCAAGGCCTCGTTGGCCCTCACTTGGGGTCGGCAAGGCTTGCCTAGATCTGGGCGAAGGGGTGACACCTCACCCAAATCTAGCGAGCCTCGCTAGCCCCAAGTGAGCACTAGTGTCACCCTCGCTTGGGCTTGGCAAGGGTTGCCGATCGTCACCCTGGCTAGGCGATGGTCGTTGGCCTCATGGGAGGGCTGTCATCGCCCAGATCTAGGAGCCCTCGCCTAAGCCTGGTGAGGAAGCCAACCTCACTCGAGGTCAGGGAGGGCCGGCAATGGGCCACGTGGGCGGCAGAAGTGGACAATGTAGTTTTAGGGTTTTTAATTTGGAAGAACATAGAGGATGACATCGTTTTAGACAATAATTGCTAAGTGAATATTCTGGCAAGCCACGTAGACTGGTTTTATTAATAAAATAATGCCACATCAGATTTCTAGCAAATCTCACCATAATTGGCACTTAAGTATCTAATTAAAAAATGGCACTTAAGTGTTCCTTTTAGAAGTTTTGGCACTTATTTTTTACTTCTGAAAATTAAAGTTTTCAACACTTAATGCCATTAAATGCTTCTCCAAACCTAAAAATATATTGATTGTTTTAAGTCAAAAATCACTTAACACGGTAAAAAAGGAAGCACTTTACTTAATTGGTTAAACGATAAAAATATGATGGAAATTAAAATCTTTGAAATTATATTATCGAAATTGTCTTATGATGTTCACTATTTTATATCTATTAAAAAATATGCAAATTTTAGTACTTATCTTTCATCTATTATAATTATTTATTTTCGTTTTCATTAGTTAAAGACTTGAAAATAAATATTCAATACTAAATTCCCAACATTTATCCTTTAGTTTCATCAAATAATTTTCTAAATTTTAGTTTTATAACACAAGCACCGACTAACCCCGCCCTTCTAGTCTAATTGATAACGTAAGTAGGTGCTGAAAATTAAAAATCAAGCATTTAAAGAGATGAAACTTGTTTGATAACTTTAACTAGTGTTCAAGTAGGAGATTCAATTAAATTCAATTGGATAAGGGACGACGCCACCCCAAAAAACTCTCTCGACATGTAGAGTTCTTTTCTACCGGTATGGTAGTTCAAACCCTAAACCCTAACTCACTTCCTTTTCCTCAATCTGACTTTCATTCATGGCAATTCCATCTATCTTGAACTCCCTTCTATTTCTCCCTTCATGATACCATTGCTGATGTCTTAAACCGCTTAATTTACCTGACCGACTCACGATTCCAATTACCCTTTTCTTTCACATCGACTCGAGCTTCAGTTCGCCCATTCTGACTCTACGCCAGAATCAATTCACCCTTCTGCATCAACTCTGTTCGATCGTCAACTCTTCTTCCTTCAGAATTTGCATCTTGCTTTTTGCATGGCTTTTTTGGGCCATCTTCGACAATTACCCATCTCAATTGTTACTCTAGATTTTGCTTGCCTCTGCTTTAGCAGTCTATTCATGAATCCACTGCGGTTTTTTTTCATCTCGACCTTGTCCATCCAGCTCATGGACCACAAAGAAGACAAGAATTCATCCCGACTTGCTGCACTATGTCAACGATTGGGACGTTTATGCTTGGAACAAGAAATTGAGGTCTGGAACAATGAGCCATCCCCTGAAAAATTGGAGGAATGCAAATTAACCCTTATAGGTAAAATCAATCCCAATCCCTCTATCAATTTTCAAGCATTTCAAAGTACTTTGAAGTGGGCATGGAAAACAGAACAGGTTGATATTTCGCAAAGGAGGCTGGTCTATATGTAGCAAAATTTCAGTCGGAGATAGATAAACAGAGGGTTCTAGAGGGTGGACCTTGGCTATTTTCCAATCATCTGGTAGTTTTCAAATCATGGATTCCGAATACTCCGCTGCATTGCTACGATTTTTCCACTTGCGCCTTCTGGGTGCAAGTATTTGGTCCATTGCATTGCTACGATTTTTCCACCTGCGCCTTCTGGGTGCAAGTATTTGGTCTACCTTTGGAGTGGTGTACTGAACAAATGATTAGCAAAGCAGTTAAAAATGTAGGCAGAGTGATAGAAGTGAAAGCTGATATAAAAGAAGGTTCCACCCTTAGAGTGAGCAGAGCAAGAGTCAAAATTAATTTACACGAACTATTGAAGATAGGCCAACTAATCAGAATCAATAACAAAACTTTATGGCTAGATTTTCGTTATGAGAGGCTATCCCATTTTTGTTATTTGTGTGGAAAGTTAGGTCATTACGCAATGTATTGCAAAGAAATTCCTTTCGATGAAGCAAAACTTGAAGGAAAGGAGAAGATGGCTTACGGACAATGGTTTTGTGCGGAGGTCAAGGAGCATAGTCCTTACTGGCGGATTTACTATGAAACGAAGGACAAACAGGAACATTTGGAAGAGGTTGTACCTGAAACACCTCCCACAACCACTCACCATCTCCCTTTAATGCCGCCAACAGTCAACACAGAAGCAGCCCCCCTGCTACAACCTATTGCAGCCATTAGTACTTCATCAGCAGCTTCAAAGGATCAGTACTGTCAAGCTGGTGTTCTGCCAAGTAGTATCATTACCACTGGACTGATACTTGCAACAGAAAAGATGAAGGGGGTTCAGGTCCAATCGATCAACTCACTATAGGCCAAGAAAATAAAAAACACTCGCCACACTCCAAAGATTGGTCCTACAAAGAAACTCAAGTGCTATAATCCCTATGATATGCGAATTTCAGCTCAAGACAACATAGATGAATCACTTCTCCTAGACACACCCATCTTGGAAGCACATGAAGATGGAAGCTGGGCTAAGGTGGCTGGCCTTCAACAGCCACCCACTCACAAATGAAACTCCTAAGTTGGAATTGTCAGGGTTTGGGCAATCCCTTGATAGTCCAAGCACTAAAAGCCCGTGTGGCAAAAGAAAAGCCCAATCTCCTTTTTTTTTTTTTTTGATGGAAACTAAAAATAGAGAATCTATCCTTCAAAGACTGAAATGCCGTCTAAACTTTTTGAACCTTCATGTGCATAGCCCAGTTTGCTCGGTTAGAGGCTTGGCTGTGTTCTGGAATGCCAGGCTTACTTTAACAATTATCAGGTCTACTTCGGACTTCTTTGACATGCTATGCAAGGAAGATATGGAGGACAGCACCTGGCGTCTTACTTGTCTTCATGCCCCTGCAGTTTATCTCTTACGACAACAAGTATGGCAAGAACTCAGAAAAATCAGCTATGGCAATCATTTACCATGGGTTTGTGTAGGTGACTTTAATGAAATCATTTACCACCGGGAAAAGGTAGGGAAAAGACCAGCAGATTCTCATCACTTATCTTCTTTTCGAGCTGTTTTGAATTTTTGTTCTCTAATGGATATAGAAACAAAGGGGTGTGCCTTTACATGGATGAATAACCAAGAAGGGGATGATTACATAAAGGAACGTCTTGATAGAGTCCTATGCATTATGGAGTGTCGCTTAATGTTTCTTGGGGCCGAAGTATAAGCTCTACCTGCTGTGGGTTCCGATCATAGCCCTCTCTTATTAAATACCACCACACCTACTGGAAAAAGACAGCGGCATTTTATGTTTGAAGATTTTTGGAACCAAGATTGTGAATGTCGAGAAATTATAGACACTTAATGGAATTCAGAACAGGTAAATAACTTTGACCTTCTGCATAAAATATAGGCGGTTTCGGGTGCTTTAACTAAGTGGAGTCGCAACAAATTTTCGCATAATTATCTTAAAGTGGTTGAATTGCAACAACAACTACATCAACTTACCAACCAACTGCATAGATTTTATGACAAATCGACAGCCACAACATTGAAGGAGGAGATACAAAAGGTGTGGCAACAAGAAGAACAGTATTGGGCAATGCGATCCAAGATCAATTGGCTGAAATGGGGCGATAAGAACACCAAATTTTTTCATGCCACTACCATACAATGCCAACAAAGGAATCAAATCAGTATGTTGCAGGATGACAATCAAAATTGGGTGCGGGACTTTGGACAATTGAAAGAGATGGCGTCCGTATTCTTTTCAAGTTTATATACCACAGTGAGAAGTCGAAGCTATGGCCTATATTAGACCAATGCCCTAGTGTGGTTACGACGGAGATGAATAATGTCTTAATAGCAATGGTAACTCCTGGAGAGGTCCACCAGGCCACTTTTCAGTTAGGAGGCACCAAAGCTCCTGGTCCATATGGCCTGAATGGTTTATTTTATCAAATGCACTGGGAAATCATTAAAGATGACCTCTTCATAGCGGTTTAAAACTTTTTCATATCAGGGATTTTGCCATCCGAACTAAACAAGACTATTATTGCTTTGATTCCTAAAACCCCTCACCCCGAATGTTTGGATCAATATTGCCCTATTAGCTTGTGTAACTATGCATATAAAATAATTTTCAAGGTGATATCTAATCGTTTAAAACCTATGCTACCAAATCTGATTTCTAAGGAACAATGTGCTTTTGTGGGTGGTAGACAGATATAGGATAATATCTTACTAGTCCAAGAAGTTTTTCACTAGCTCAAGACAAAGAAAAGGAAGCAACATTTTCAAGCTGTTCTTAAAATGGATATGCAAAAGGTGTATGACAGAGTGGAATGAGATTTTCTTCATGATTATCTACTCAAACTAGGATTCCATTCAAGTGGATCAGCTGGGTAATGCAATGTATAACAACAACATCATCTTGTGTTAAATTTAATGGAGAACATCTACAGTCTTTCCATCTTACCAGGGGTCTTTGGTAGGGTGATCCTCTATCCCCATATATTTTCATCCTCATGGCAAATCTATTATCTTATCTTATCAACAATGCTATCAACATGGGATGCCTTAGAGGTATCAAACTAAACAGGTGGTGTCCTACTCTATCACATATGTTTTTTGCAAACGATGCTATTTTCTTTCTAGATGGTACAATTCATGAATGTCAAAATTATCCAATATCTTGCATCAATATTGCTTAGCGACAGGGCAAGAAGTTAATTGTAATAAATCTGAAATTTTTTTTCAGGAAAACCTACCCTACTAGATTACATGAGAATATGGCCAGGGAGCTCAGAGTACCAGTATTGCAAAGATCTAGTAAATATTTAGGAATACCATTTGATTGGGGGCATTCAAAAAAGATATGTTTTCATGGATAATGGGAAGAGTTCATGCAAAGTTGGAAGGTTGGAAGGAAAATCTCATTTCAAAGGGTGGGAAAGAGATTCTTCTCAAGATTGTGGTACAAGTGATACCACAATGCCATGTCTATTTTTAAGTTACCTGTGTCTCTTGCAAATCAATTGAAAAAGAATTGCAAGGTTTTGGTGGTAAATGACAGAAGCAAATCAAGGATCCATTGGCAAAATTGGGAAGTTCTAAAACGAAGAAAGGAGGCTAGCGGTTTAGGATTTCGAGATCTTATGAATTTTAATATAGCCATGCTAGGAAAACAAGCATGGCGCTTACTTAATCAACCATTATCTTTATGGAGTAAAGTTTTTAAAGTACTTTATTTCCATTCAAAGAATTTCTGCACTGCAGAAAAAGGCTCTCGCCCATCATGGGGCTGGCAGAGTCTTTTGATTGGAAGGGATGCAATTTTACCCAATGTTTCTTGGTCAGTAGGAGATGGGCATTCAATCATAATACGGGAAGATAGGTGGCTACCTATCGGAATATTAGGTGGACCTATAGCCCGCGAAGAACCTCAAATGGTGGCTAACCTCATAGATCAAACCAACAACACCTGGAAGTTTAATCTGCTAAACAGATTCTTCGACTCACAGGTGATACATCAGATCAGTACCATTTCAGTCAAACCTAATTTTGCTAAGGATAAAATTATCTGGACTGCTACCAAACATGGTGATTACACTGTTAAAACTGCATATCATGATCTTACACAAACAGCAATTACTCAAACAAACGGAGCAGCTTCCACATCTTATCAGAATCCAACATGGCTATGGAGGAAAATATGGAAAATGCAAACTGCCCCAAAGGTTCGCACTTTCCTTTGGTTACTTTGTCACAATGCTTTAGCCACCAGATCAAAACTTTATTAGTGACATATTATTGCCAACTCGATCTGTATGCTATGCAATCAGCAAACACCAGAAACCCTAAAACACTAGTTCCTACTCTGTACATGGACCCAGCGCATTTGGTCTCATCCTTAAATTGATATTCATATCTTACCTCATGGAATTCAACGTATTGATGCATGGATCATAGAGACAGTCAGAAGACAGAACTTGTTACCTAGTTTAGAGTGGCACCCTCGGAATGGATTCATCTTCAAGCATGAGAGACTTGATCTGACTCAGGTGGCTGAGGCAGTGCTCGCTAACACCCATGTCGCTCAGCTGTCTGCTCGATCACTGACCCACATGCCGCGACCTACCCTCGGTGGGAGGGAACAGGTTTAGGGGTATTGCCTCAAGGACGGGCCTAAAGCCCATGATTAGGCGTGGGCTCTCCCAAGCCCATACCCCGCGTGACATTAGGATATTTTCTATGGATTTTACAAAAAGGAGTCGCCACTAGCCTATTGGGGTCGGCTAGGAACCAAGTGAGGCATGGGAGTGTACCTCACTTCCTACACAACCAGAGAATCTAGGGTCGGGGACTTGATTACACTAATTGGTCAATTAATGCCCTTTCGATACCTAATCTTGTTCATTTTAACAAAATGATTTTTTTTTCTCTCTTTTTTTTTGTCAGGCAATTTGGATTAATTTTACTCATCCACAAAACATATCAAAGTGATCATACGGGTGCAATCTAAACACGTACTATTAAACATACCATATGACTACACACATACCATTAAACATATCCACCAATAATCATAGCTAACAATGTCCTAATCACCATAAGTCTACACACATACCATTGAACATAACAAGATATACAATCTAAACATGCGATGTAATCAAAATAAATGCATAATTACACTTAAAACGACAACACCTAACATTTCCTAAACAAACTATATCATTTTTTGAATTTTCGAAATTTTTGAATTTTTGAATTTTTTTTTTAATTTAATTTTTTTATATATTTTTTAATTTTTTTAATTTTCTAAAAAATTTCGATTTTTTTTAAATTTTTTTGATTTTTTAAAGGATTTCCGATTTTTAAAAAAAATAATTTTTTAAAAAAATTTTAATTTAAAAATAATTTTGTTAATTTAAAAAATGGGTGAACTGGTCCGAGTCGGGTCCGACCGACCCGACTTCGAGTTCGCCCCACTAAAAAAAAAACACATGAATTTTTTTTATAATAAAAAACAGGAAATGAAGGCAATTTTCGGCCTAAAGCCCATCTTGAATTTTTACTTGAGCCCACCCGAAGGTCCATTTTCTAATATCTATTTTCAGCCCAATCTATTCAGCCCACGAAACGAAAACCAGCCCAAAGAGAAGCCCATTTCCTATTTTTTTAGTTTCAGCCATTTTGTGTTTTCTTTTCCTTTTTTTTTTTTTTTCTTCTGCCCCCTTTTCCTTAGGGCATCTTCTTCGGGTCTTCTTCTTCCACAACCGCAGCTCGCTGAAGCTTCTGCAGCTCCTCCGCCGGTCCGACGCCGACAACGCCGCGAGTGTTGACTGCCCTAAGGAAGGTCGCCGGACCACTACCGCCCACCGGTCATCCTTTTGACCGGCGCCGGTCCTCGCCAGCTACCTATTTCGGGGACGACTACTCTATTTCGGACGGAATGAGTCGTCGACTCAAATACATGCCAAATCTCGCGCAAATCGTCCGAAAATACAACAAATCAGGGCAAAGCAACAAGGATTCAGCAAGCATGGGGGAAAAAATGAATGGGTCCGGTGTCAAAACGGGAGTTACTCCTCGGTTTTCTTTGAGGAATTTTGTCGAACACATGGTGTGCACTACCGAATTCGAAGGATTTCGGCTAAACCGAACGCCGAATACACTTCAGGGGTCTTGGGGTACAACGCATAAGGAACACAGGAGCAAACAACAAGGGCGACGAGGGCCGGAGCTTGCGCGAGCCGGTCGGCCGTGAGCTCCAGCCTAGCGTTTTCTAGAAATGAGGCTACGGGATTCAAGAGACCTACCTCGTCCGGCGATGGGCTTCGACGAACGACGGCAAGCAAACGGACCTCTGGCGACGATGAACCGCTTCCGCGAGCTCTTGCTTCGGGTTCGGTCTCTCCTCCCCTTGGTGTTCCTCTCTCGCTTGCTCTCGGCTTGGTGGTTTCTCAGTCTCAGCTTTCCCTGTGCTGCTGGGTTCTAAAGATTACAGCGACGGCCGGCAGTTCACCGGCGGCAGCTGGACGTCCGAGGCTCCTCGGCTCCTTATTCAGCCTATTCTCCTTCCTTTCCTCTTGATTTCTACCTCTGCTTTCTTCTGTCTCCTTCTCCCTCGTTTTATACCCGGTCAGCAAGCGCGCATGGCCTCTGCGGCTGCCAGCTTACCGGCTGAACTGCCCCCTCCGACCCGCGGATCACGCTGGCCGCCTGCAATCCCGACCCCCTGCTCTCGGTCGCTGCTCCGTTTTTCTGTTCTCTGTAGTTCGTCGCACGAAGGACAGCAGGAGGGAGACGACAGGTTCGTGTGCGGGCCGGGCTGAAGGGAAAAGGTGGATGGGCCGAGCCAATAGGCCGTGCGAGGGAAAAAGGAAAAAAGAAAGGGAGGAAGGGGCCAGCTTAGGGTTTGTTTAACCAAAGCCCACTGCCCTTTTTTCTTCTTTTTTTTATTAAATTTCGAATTTTCTTGTAATAATTTTTTTTTGATAAAATTTTTTGATTGATTAAGAGACTAGTGACACAAATTCTCTTAATGTCTACATGTGATGCAATTTTAATGAAAATTTTTTTTGTTAAGGGGTTAGAGATTAATCCCCAATTTTCCAATGCAATTAAAAAAAAAACTTAAACAAATCGCCAAAATTAGGTGTCAACAACTGCCCTCTTTGAATGGGAACTCAAGAGATTCCTTTCAAAGACGAGAGACACCTAAATTTTGCCCATGGACGATGACGATCCGGGCCGCCGATGAGAAAAGGGGATAAAAGGACGACCCTACTTTGTAAGAAAATAGCCTTCGATTGAGATGGGAAAATCTTATTGTATGATAATGAGTTCGACTGGAAGAAAGGTCTCACCGTGTACAAACGGGTTTCGACCAGACGCAGACAAACATGATTTACGGATGAATCTGCAAGCCGTGTGGTTTAGGAAAAACCACCAACCCCGTGGTTTAAGGATAAACCCACCAACCGTGTGGTTTAAGGATAGACCCACGAACCATGTGGTTTAAGAATGGTCCCACGAACCGTGTGGTTTAAGGATAGACCCACGAACCGTGTGGTTTAGGAAAGCCACCAACCCCTTTGTTTAAGGATAGACCCACCAACCGTGTGGTTTAAGGATAGACCCACGAACCGTGTGGTTTAAGGATAGACCCACAAACCGTGTGGAAATGGCATGGTTTAAGGTTAACCATCAACCTTTGGAGATGGCATGGTTTGAGGTTGACCACGAACCTTTGATTTTTAGGGAAGCACCCGCTAACCCCTTGAAAACTGCATGACTTCACTAAAGAATCCTGTCAAACTCAACTTGAGCAAATGTCTTTAGAGACGTCATCAAGAGACGTATTAGCCATATTGTAGCATTAATTGAACATGCTAATCAAGCTAAGTCCAACTACGTTAAAAAAAAAAAAAAAAACATTCGATGTCAATTAGCATTATGTGGCGCAAAACTGTTATCTTGCTTGTAGATATATCATTAATCATCAAATTCTCTGGGAGTCAAGTTCTTATCAGAACAACTATCACTCGTGAAAAAGGCTCATTAAGCATGCCAAACTAGAGCTTCTTAGTCAGAAAGGGCTTCTCACACACTCTCGATAAAATGGCTGTTTAATGCCATCCATTCGCGTGGGAAATAGCTTATTGCTGAGGGCATCTCATATAACCCGTGTCAAAGGCTTTCGAGAACATTCACGATGAGCACAATCTAATCGATCAAAAAGGTCTTTTGAAAGGACTGCAATATAGGCTCGGATAGGGCTTACACAAAGGAATTATGGCTTTGAGGCCAATAAAGGAACATTTATCGCTATATTCATCGGGTTTACGAGGCGAGAACTTGGAAGATAAGATAAGATAGAATTACTTCCACTCCTTCAGGCAATAGCTTCTTTGTGGTATTCCCATTTTCAACCAAACCATCCCAATTGGAAGAGACTTCGGAAGAGTGTTGTAATGTTGGTTCGGGAGAGGCTTGAAAGGCTTAAAATTTTCAAAAGGGTTTTTAAGAGTCAACGATCATCATGGCGTTGTGACCAGATCACTTGATCTTTAGAAGTCATTTGGCTTTTAAAACACGGCACATCTCGAAAGTCTCTTGACTAACAATTTCTGCAATGGAGCTTTGCTCCTTTCTCTAATTTCCTTCGCCCTCGCGATGCTTTTTTTTTTACGCAGGCACTTGGACTTTGATAATTTTTCTTCTACATAAGATGCAGCTTTTTGGCTCTTTTTCTTGATGGGCATTGGCCTTGCTTTTACCAGGCACACTGCTTTTTCATACCCCCCTAATTTTGTCGAACCTTTCATACTTTCAACTTTTGGAGTTCTTATGACTTTCGAGATGCTTTTCGCATTTCCTCGTGACTGTTAGTTGTGTTTGGTCCATTCTTATGCATTGCCCCAGTGAAGGGAGATAATCACCGGTCGGGGTTCAGAAATGAATAATCAGGCCCAAATTGGTTAAAGCAATGGGTATCAGTGTTTGGGTAGAGAAGGAATTGCTCTTCTTCACCTTGGGATGAGTCAAACTCTAATGAGAATTCCTCTGAAGCTATCACCAGAAGATTGATGCAAGTGAAAGTAATAGAATTTTTCTCAATCTTTCACTCTACAACGCAATCGTAACCTCCTATGCTGCCTCAATGTAGAGTCGTTCTCGATGGGGGTACTTTGAAGGATCATCTTTATTCGGCCCAAAGGGTTGGCAAAATGTCAGCTCAGTGTTTAGGATTGATGAAGGAAACGCCTTTATCATTTCAATATTTGTGCTCAATGCGAATGAACCCTCTGTCCTAAGAGAAGGTCGCCTTTCACTCAAATTTTTGATTGATGTGTTTGGAAATGGCTTGCCTTTCTTCATTCTAAGCACTTCTTGTTTGGCATGATTAACATTCCCTTTCCGTTTTGTCAGAATCACTCATGTGAAGTTCCCCCTCATGGAGACACAATTAACAACAACTAAATTGACAACATGAATGACACCAGGCGCTTTACTTTTCGTTCATTCATTTCTTTCATCATTTCTATTTTTTTTGTTCTCTTTTTTTTTTTGTTTTTTTATATATATATAACAGAAAAAGGAATACCCGATTGCCTTTGCAAAGGTTGGGTAGCCATTCGAATCAACCTTTCAGGGGCAACGATCGACTTCTTCCATTCTGTTGTAACTTCATCAAGTTGGTTGAATACCTGCAATACAAATAAATATGCATGTATGTGATGTATGCATGACATGCATGATGTTATGTGACTCTGATTATGCGCAAAATGGCTCTACGGCCTTGATCTCATTCATGGGAAATATTTCTTTACAGCATCGGCATTTACAGGCTTAGACAGCTCACAGCCGTCCATTTCAACTAAAACCATAGCACCACTCGGGAGGATTTTCTTAATGACATAAGGTCCCTCATAGTTCGGGGTGAACTTGCCACGAGGATCCGGGATGATTGGCAACACTTTCCTTAGCACCAAGTCATTGACCTCAAAGTGCCTAGGACGAACCTTCCGATTGAAGGCCTTCGCGACCCGTTTCTAATAGCATTGACCATGACATATTGCCTTCAGCCTCTTCCCATCAATCATGTTTAGCTGCTCATGCCTCTACTGTATCCATTCGGCTTCATCGAGCTTCGACTGAGAAAGGACCCTCAACGAGAGAATCTCGACTTCTATAGGCAGGACAGCCTCCATTCCATATACTAATGAAAAAGGAGTTGCCCCTGTGGAGGTGCAAATAGATGTTCAGTATGCCATTAGTGCGTAAGGAAGCCTTTCGTGCCAATCACGATAATTTTCAGCCATCTTTGCCAAGATCTTCTTTATGTTCTTATTTGCTGCCTCAACTGCCCCATTCATTTGAGGACGATATGGTGATGAGTTCAAATGGCTAACTCGAAACTCATCAAGCAAGTCATTTACAACTTTGTTGTTTAAGTTGGACCCATTGTCAGTGATGATCGCCTCCGATACCCCATAACGGGCAATAATATCGCGGCGAATGAATTTGGCTACATTCTTGGCAGTGACAATGGCGTACAAGTTGGCTTCAATCCACTTCGTAAAGTAGTCGATCGCTACCAAGATAAATCGATGTCCATTTGACGCCTTGGGATTGATGGGCCCGATCACGTCAATTCCCCACATAGAGAAGGGCCAAGATTGGGACATTTGGTGAAGCTCATTTGGTGGAGCGTTTATCTTATCCCCATAAATTTGACATTGGTGACAACATCGCACATGTTGTATGCAGTCATATTCCATTGTCAACCAGTAGTAGCCGAGTCACATGATCTTTCTTGCCAAGAGATGACCATTCATGTGGGGGCCACACTCCCCTTCATGTATTTCCTTCATCAAACGATTGGCTTTTTTGGCATCGACGCACCTTAATAATGTCGAGTCGAAAGACCTTTTGTAGAGGACATCTCCATTGGTGAAGAATTTTGATGCTAGCTTTATCAAATGCTTTTTGTCTGTTGCTTCACTTCCTTCAGGGAATTCACCCTTCTATAGATACTTCAAGATGTCGTGATACCAAGGTTGTCCATCTGGTTCCTCTTCAACCGTCATACAATAAGCCAGGCGCCGAAGGATTTTAATTCTCAACGGTTCAATGTCCAAGCCCCTAGCTACTTGCAACATCGAAAATAAGGTAGCTAAGGCATCAACGAACTGATATTGAGACCTTGGTAAGTATTTGAATGATATTTCTCGTAATTCTTCTGTCAACTCCCCAAGGAATTCATGATATGGAATCAATTTAGAATCATGTGTTCGCCATTTGACTTCCGTCTGTAAGATGATAAGGGTTGAATCACCATAAACTTGCAGCTTCTGAATCTTCATATCAATGGCGGCTTGGAGACCGAGAATGCATGCTTCATATTCAGCGATGTTATTCGTACAAAGAAATGTTAATTTAGCGGCGATAGGGTAGTGTTGTCCATCTGGGGAAACAAGGACCGCCCCAGTACCAGACCCAGCTAAGTTAACTGCACCATCGAAGTACATCGTCCATGTGTTGCTGGATACAAGTAGAATTCGCTCCTCCGCATCATTGTCTTCATCATATGCTCCAGACCCCTTGGAACTTTCCGCTAACATGTCTACTATGGCGCAACCTTTAACAGACTTTTGTCCTAGGCTCTGAACGTCGAACTCTGAAATTAAGATTTGCCATTTAGCCAACTTGCCCACTAATGCCGGCTTCTCTAAGAGATACCTGATGGGTTCATTTTCAGTCACTAGTAAGATTCGGTGATGAAGTGTGTATTGCCGCAGCCTGTGCAAAACCCAAATCAAAGCCACACAAGTTCTCTCAACTTCTGTGTAGTTCATTTCCGAAATGGTGAACTTTTTGCTCAAGTAGTATATCGCGCATTCTCTCTTGTCATTTGGTCTTTTCTATGCCAACATGGCCCCCAATGATTCGTCATGTATGGTTAAGTACAGGATCAGGGCAATTTTAGGGAGAGGGGGCACTAAGACTGGTGCGTGAGTGAGATAATGTTTTATCTTCTCGAAGGCGTTCTGGCACTCAGCATCCCACTCAATCTTTGCATTCTTTTTCAAGAGCTTGAAGAATGGCTTCGCTGTTTCAAACAACTGACAGATGAATCTCGCTACATAATTGAGTCGTCCCATCAGACTACGGACTTCCCTGGTGGTAGTCGGGGGTCGTAAATCACAGATAGCCTTTACCTTTGACGAGTCAATCTCTATGCCCTTACTACTGACCACAAACCCTAACAGTTTCCCAGATTTCGCTCCAAAACGCATTTTGCAGGGTTGAGGCGTAGCTTGAATTTCCGAAGATGTTCGAACAGTTTTCGCAAGACCTCAACATGGTCTTCGTCTTGTCTTGATTTTGCGATCATATCATCCACATATACTTCAATCTCCTTGTGCATCATGTCATGAAACAATGTGACCATGGCTCTTTGATACGTTGCCCCAGCATTCTTCAAACCGAAAGACATCACTTTGTAGTAGAAAGTTCCCCAAGGAGTTATGAACGATGTTTTGCTCCTATCTTCCTCCTTCATACGAATTTGGTTGTATCCAGAAAAACCATCCATGAAGGAGAATAACTCAAATCCCGCCGTACTGTCAACTAAGACATCAATATGTGGGAGTGGGAAGTCGTCTTTTGGACTAGCTCGGTTCAGGTCACGATAATCTACGCACACCCTAACCCGCCCATCCTTTTTCATGACGGGTACAATGTTCGCTATCCAATATGAATAGTGTGACACTTCAATGAAATCCATTTTTAACAACTTCATGACTTCCTCCTCAATTTTCTTAGACAACTCTGGCTTCGTTCTTCTAAGCCTCTGTTTTTTAGGTGGCACATTAGGATCGGTCGGAAGGGCATGCTCTACAATACCAGGGTCTAACCCTGGCATGTCGGCATAAGTCCAAGCAAATATATCCTGGTATTCTTTCAGGAGGTTAATCATTCGTCCCGCTTCTAACTTTGAGAGACATGCCCCGATCTTTATTTCCTTGACATTCTGTGTATCGCCCAAATTTATGGTGATCGTTTGGTCTTCTGTCAGCGGTTTTGATCCCTCATGTCGATTCCAATCACGCTCGATCCCTTTCAGATCTTCATCGGCGTCAGATTCTAAAAGATCTCCCTCATGTGGATCCGAGTCACATGAATCTTTGTCATGATTATGCATAATGTAATGCCTGAGATGCGATGAGATGAGTTAGTATGCATTAATAACAAACAAAACGTATGTCATTTGTGAATGATTTTTCAAATAATTTTTGGAAACTATTTCGAGAGCTCATCCTCATATCCTCAGATTTCCTTGCTCTTACGAAATTATGAAACTAGGAAGCATGTAGAAGCCCAACCCTTAGTGACGATCATAGAACCAGTTTGGTGTGCTTCCACATGTCCTTAATAAAACATGCATTTTCATTGAAAGAGAAATGATAAGGCCGTATTACAACATACTCCACCCAAGACCAACGGCTCAAAGTCAAGGGCTTAACATAGTTTACATCATAAGCGACTCAAACAAGCAAATTGAAATAACAACGAGTTCCCACGCAAGAGAAGAAAACATAAAGTAAAAAGCTACACTGAGCTAGAACCGTCCTACTCTGAAGGGTCGGCAATGCTCCCAAAACATTCAGCCTCCTCACAAGCTAGGATGGTGCATACAATATTCTCTTCAAAATCTCGGCTATACCGTCAATAGCTCCATCTTCTTCCATCAGCATTTGCGGGGGTCCTGGGAATGTTTCTTTCAGTGGAGGAGGGAAAACACTCTAGCAACTTCTGTCTTTTATAATCCAACCTCCGCGGTCGCCTCGGCCTCCACGTTCACCTTGACCTCCTCGGGTGCCTCGACCTCCACATTCGCTGCGGCCTCCTCCATTGCCACGGCCTCCACGCTCTTCAACAAAACCTAAGCCTTTTCTCCTTAGAACTCTTCGAGCCTCGACAGGCTTTCAAATACCTTGTCCATGCAACCCTAGACCACCTCCAGGATTGTACCCATTCACTAGCATAATCTTCCCTACCGCCAGGGCCGACTTGGATAATTCAAGAATGCCCATGCAAGAGCCCACAGGAACGTGAACCATAGACACCAACTCGAAAGTCTGAAAGCTTGACTCTTCTTTGCACTCAGGTTCCACGTATGGGATGGCCGTTTCCTGGTACACCTTGAAGTATGTTTCCCCGTGCACAGTGATGAGTCTGTTGTCCACCACAAATCGTACTTTCTGATGAAGGCTGGAGGCAACAGCACCCGCTGTGTGAATCCATGGTCTCCCCAACAAAAAGTTGAAGGCAGTTGGTATATCTAGGACTTGGAATGGTACCAAGAAAAGCACAGGACCGATGAGTAGTTCCAATTCAATTTCTCCTAGCACCTCTTTCCTCATCCCATCAAATGCGCGCACAGTGGACTTAGTTGGACATATCCTTTCCATCTCAACACCTAAGCGGTAGAGTGTAGCTAATGGACATATATTCGACGCAGAGCCATTGTCAATCAACACTCTAGAGACAATGGTGCTATCGTGCTTTGCTGAAATATGCAGCGCCTTTTTGTGATCACCTCCGTCAGCAGAGAGGTCTTCATCAGTGAAGGCAATCTGATCTTTCAGAAGGATGGTCCCCACGAACTCCTGTAGTTGGGTATCATCAATTGTTTCCGGGACATGTATCTCGTTAAGGACCTTCAACAAAGCGTTTATGTGCTTTTCATAGGATTGAATTAGCTTCAAGATGGAGATTTGGGCTGGCATTTTTCGCAGTTGATTCACTACGTTAAATTCGCTCGTTTTCACCACGGCTAAGAATTCCCTCGTGTCCTCCTCTGTCACGGCTTTCTTTTCGGTTCCTCTGGCGGGCGCATAGCAATGACCTGATCGAGTCACAGTATCTACTTCCTTTGTCCCGTAATCCCAGGGTACCGCTTTAGTGTTGAATTCCAAGGGGGGTTCTAGCATTATCACCTCGTCCTTTCCTTGAGACGGCAGTTCGATCACAACCAGCGTCAGGCTTTCCTCCAAGATTTCGATCGCTGATAATTTTTCGACCATAAGGTCAATCATCATTGGCTCAGTGGTTTGCATCTCGACATCACTAGTGCGATCCTCATCAGGCAATTCTATTACCACCGGAGTAATCATAGCGACCATCCCCTTCTCTTGTGGCATTGGATCATCCATACCTCCCCATCCATCAGGGATAATGTCCTTAGGATCATCAAAGAAACTCGAGGCAGGCGAATATTTCACGTAATAGTCATATTTTCTGCTTGGTTGACCCAACGTATCGAACACTTCACCTTCGTCACATATCTTCTTTAAGAGATCACGGCTCTGAAAAGGTTCCCTCAGAATCCGTCTTCAAGGCATTTTCTATTGCCACTTGCTCACCCTCCTTTGGGATTGGAGGCTTAGCTTTCTTCACTTCACAGTCGCAAGTAGCATCGTGAGATGATGAGCTAATCATGGATGGTGTCATCATGGGTAGTTGTCTTTGTTCTCTGTTGACACTTCGGATCACCCCCATGTCTATCATTTTGCAGATACGTTCTAGTTTTTCCTCCATGGTTATGTCTTCCCCCCTTTCATAGTGCCCAGCTAACTCAAGAGCCTCATACAGTTTAGGGACATCCACCGCAAGAGGTCGCTCGTTCGCTTGTATTTCCCTAAGAATCATATTCACTCCTTCAGCATGATCAGGCAAAGGGTTTTGTTGCACGTTGGGCGTAGCTTCTTTAAAGGTCAACTTTCCTTTATCCAATAGATTATGAACTTTCAATTTCAGTGTGTAGCAGTTATCGACATCATGCCCCCTTTCTCCCATGTGGTATTCACACGTCTTAGTCACATCGAAGCCTGGGAATCTTGGGGGGTTGTCTCTAGGTACTTCCTTGGCTACCAATCTCTTTTCAAAGAGGATAGGTAACAATTTTGATAGAGGTCGGGGTAGAGGTGTGAATTCTTTTCGGGGGAACTTCCTGCTTCCGTCAAATCCCTGTGACCCGCTTCCTTGCATAGCTCTAGGTTTTTGTGAAGGCATCGACACTGATTTAGGTGCAGTTGGTTCCTGGATAAATGCCACTTCAACTGCCGTCTCCTTGTCCTTCCTTGTTGTGAACTTCTTGCTATTCCCATTAGATATTCTTGGGATAAGTACATCAATGGTGATATAAGTTGTGTACGGCGCTCACTTTGGTGCCAAAAGTTTCCGTCGGATCACTTAAGTGCCAAATCGGAGGAAAAACGCTCACCTTGGTGCCACCGGCGAAAGATTCCGGCCTCCGGCGAAAGATTCCGACCAAAATGATTTTTTTTTTATAAGAAAATCGATAAGCCTTTAAATGACGTCGTTTTCGGTCCTCCTTAAGAAAACGACGTCTTTTTGCCGTCCTACGTGGATGGCTTCATGGAAACGACGCCGTTTAGTTCACATGGGGAAGAAATTAGGGTTTTGACGGGGTCGAAGCCATGGCCGTCGCCGGGGTTGGGGTCGGAGTCGGGGTCGAAGCTGCGGTTGCCGAGTGGCCATCATCGAGGTCGGGGTCGGGGTTGGGGTCGAAGCTACGGCCGTGGAGTGGCCATCGTCGGGGTCGGGGTCGGGGTTTGAGCCGCGGCCGTCGAGTGGCCATCGTCGCGGTCGGGGTTGAGGTCGGGGTTGGAGCTACGCCACCGAGTGGCCATCGTCGGGGTCGGGGTCGGGGTCGAAGCCGCTGCCATTGAGTGGTCATCGTCGGGGTTGGGGTCGAAGCCGTGGCCGCCGAGCGCAAGGACCATCGAGGACGGCAACGGCCGGAGATTAGGGTTTTGAATTGGGGGAGACACCAAACGGCGTCGTTTTGGTGTTTGGATGCTGACTCAACTCTCCGACGAGCCACGTCGGCATAAAAAATTACTAAAAAAAAAGGCCACGTCGGATTTCTGGCCAATTTCATCGGAGTTGGCACCAAAGTGAGCATTTTTCAAATTTTTTGAAACTTAAGTGATCCGACGGAAACTTTTGGCACCAAAGTGAGCGCCGTACACAACTTATGGCACCATTAGTGTACTTATCCCGATATTCTTCCATCAATTATCGCCCATTCAACCCCTTCACCAACCTCCACTAGCTGGGAAAATATTTGGCAACCAGAGTACACTAATCCCTGGAAATAGTCAGATGGCATAGTCCTCAAGAAGAGCTGCCTCATTTCTTTCTCACTCAGTGGAGGCTTCACTTGTGATGCCATCATTCTCCACCTCTGGGCGAACGTTTTAAACGATTCATTCCTCCTCTTTTCCATCCGAACTAACTCCTCTCTTGTAGGGACAATCTCAGAGTTGAATTTATATTGCTGTAAAAACTCGTCAGCGAGGTCGTCCCATCCAGTGAGCTCTTCAATATCCAGTGCAATAAACCACGACAGGGTAGGACCGTCTAAGCTATCTTGAAATGTATGTATGCGGAGCGAGACATTGTCGGAGTAGCGAGCCATCCTCCTCATATAGTATTTGAGGTGGGTTATAGGATAGCCGGTGCCATCATATTTTCTCGTGAATTCCAGCTCTTTGAAAGTCTCGGGTACTTTCACCTTAGCATATGGGGTTTTGTCCACTCCCTTCATCTCATATCCTTGGAGGACACAAAGTCGCTCCTCCATCTTAGCCAAGCGTCTTGCATTTTCTTCGTCGAAGCGGATGGCGGATCCCTTCTTTGGAGGGGGATCCAGATTGACGATTACAGGCGTAACAGAAGGGGCTTCCTCAGAAGCACCTTTTTCAGTAGAATCGGTGACATGTGGTTCTCTAGCTGAGGGTGGAGTGGGTCCCAACAAAACAGGAGTAGAGGTTCCGGCTATGGCCAGGGCCGGAGGTTCACTGATTTTTCGGCTTATCTCGGCCATCAAAGCAGTGAGTTGAGCCAGCTGGTTCTCCATGTTGGCCACGCGTATGCTGACATCCTCATTCTCCATCCTGGCTTTTGCGCGAGTGCGAATTGGAGATCTCCTCTTAGCCGTGTTGACAGTTGGACGAAAGTAGACAACCTGTTAGTACCTGAACAAAGATAGATAAGCATATATAAGCATTGAGTAATGATTAGGCAGTCGATCCATGACAGAGATCTAATCACCCCAATTTGTCCGTTTCATTGAAAGCCAAGTTGTTACATAACGCAAGAGAAAGCAAAAGGGAGAATCCCTAAACAAAGAAACTATCCATGACTCTTATCTCCCAATAATTGCGGCACGAGACAAACTCTTTAGCATTGTAGTACATATGTGGGCATGGGCCCACTACATATCGCGCTTGACTCAATCTAACTAATGAGGACAGCTTCCACTTGCGACAGCCCCACCGACTCGGGTCAACTTCGAGGCACGCTTTTCTGCTTCTTCGAGTTTCCTTTTGAGGCATTTGATCTCGGCTCGGTGGGTGGTCTTTAATGGCACGTCGGGAATCTTCGAGCGTAGGTTTTCTGGGATTTTATGCCTAAGGATGTATTCCATCAAGGCATAGTAAGTCTTCTCTTGCCCTTCCAACTCCTCTTCGGGCCATATCAGCTTCCAGGGGTGGCACATATCCCACATTGACTTGACTAACATGACGGAGTCTTCGTGGCCTTGGCATCCGTCAATGAAGTATATCCTAAGCGGGTCTTCTTGAATCGTCGGTGGAAGTTGTTGAACCTCTTGGAACTGGCGAGCGACCCGAGTCGAATAATACTCAGTGACTCCAGTAATTCCCAACAAAGGAACAGGTCCAGTAAGCCCGCACACGAACCGCACTTCTCAAATTCGGAGCCATTTGGCATGCCATTGGAAATCTTCGGGTCTAGGGTTGGTCATGAAAGCTAATCACTCAGAATAATGATAATCGGGGGCGAATGTCTTCCTATCCTTAAACTTCATGATAGGGTGACTAGAGTTGGAGATGTTGTTCACAGTCATTAAGCTACCAAACCCTTTAACATGAGAGAAGAACCAAATTTGCAAGAGTTCAGGAGGAGCGTGGAAAGTTTTGTTTTTGCTTTCTTTGAAACGAGTAAGGGAAAGAAATGTTTCCGTCAGGATGGCGTTAACAAAGCCCTTTCCCATACATACTTCACGAGCTACCCATGCCATGGAAGGGTTAATAGCGTTCCTACAATGTGGGAATAACATGAACCTGAAGAAAGCTAACAGGAAGATCCTATTCTTTTGAAAAGATTGGGCATTTTGAAAAAGCTCATTTAAGAATGAAAATGGGCAAGTCTTGCGATTAGCTTTCAAAACTTTCCTCACGTCATCTTCCTTAACTCTAAGGAAATCGGACAAGGTCAATGCATGCTCAGTCCCTACAGGTGGGCCAATTAACTCTGACACCAAGGGCTTTCCAATGGCAACACTGTATTCTTCCAAGGTTGGAGTGAGTTCGTGATCGCTGAGTATGAACGTGCAAGTTTCGAGGCACCACACATGCGCTAACGCTTGTACTACACTAGAATGAGTTTCTATCTCTAATAGGGGAAGTAAACGTCCAACATATGATCGCACCCAATCACAGCCAATTGGATCCAATTTATCCCACCACGCGCGAAGCTCAGCTTTCGGGACGGAGATGATGTGAAGGTCAGGTACCCCCATCGTATGATTAACCTAATTTGTCATGGACCGACCAAAATGAAAGCAAATAAGTAAATTGCGAAGAAAAGAATTCAAGAAAAACTTACCCTACTCATTGAACATCGATGAAAAGGTCATAGACATGCGCATGGACAGTGGTTCGATTTCTACTATAGATGGCCCAAAATGAAGCCATGGGATCACAAGACTGAACCAACAAGCTCGTGGCTAGGTCGTGTTACCCATGACTCCGACTTTGTCAAAGGACCGACCCGCGTCGCATGCTCGCAGACCAGGGTGGGGACCTCTGACATCAAGAAAGAAATTTCGGGGTTAAGGTGGGCGACTCGTACTACGTGCTTGTAGTCGGAGTGGTATCCACCTCAACACCATCCTAAATGATCCTATGCGGCCCAAGTCCGACGGCAGGTAGTGTGTGCTATAGTGTAGTGCAATGCAGGGGACTCATGCATGACAATTTAAAAACAATCAACACTTCAAACATAAATAAACCATTCACTCTTGCACCCCCTACAAAACAAAGGTTAGAAATCACCACCCCTTATAACTCCCATAAACAATCAACATTCGACATGTTATGGATGCACATACTATCTTTGCTGCCAAACAAATATTTTTGAACAAGATTAATTTTGGCCTAAGTCCTCTAAGGTTTAAAACCAATTCCCCAGCGGAGTCACCAAGCTGTCGCAACCTACCCTTAGGGGGAGGGAACATGTTTAGGGGTATTGCCTCAATGACGGGCCTAAAGCCCATGATTAGGCGTGGGCTCTCCCAAACCCATACCCCGCGTGACATTGGGATATTTTCTATGGATTTTACAAAAAGGAGTCGCCACTAGCCTATTGGGATCAGCTAGGAACCAAGTGAGGCATGGGAGTGTACCTCACTTCCTACGCAACCAGAGAATCTAGGGTCGGGGACTTGATTACACTAATTGGTCAATTAATGCCCTTTCAGTACCTAATCTTGTTCATTTTAACAAAATGATTTTTTTTTCTTTCTCTCTTTTTTTTTTGTCAGGCAATTTGGATTAATTTTACTCATGCACAAAACATATCAAAGTGATCATACGGGTGCAATCTAAACACGTACTATTAAACATACCATTAAACATATCCACAAATAATCATAGCTAACAATGTCCTAATCACCATAAGTCTACACACATACCATTGAACATAACAAGATATACAATCTACATTTGCGATGTAATCAAAATAAATGCATAATTACACTTACAACGACAACACCTAACATTTCCTAACCAAACTCTATCATTTTTTAATTTTCGAAATTTTTGAATTTTGAATCTTTTTTTTTTAATTTAATTTTTTTAATTTAATTTATATATATTTATTTAATTTTTTAAATTCTCTAAAAAAATTTCGATTATTTTTAAATTTTCGATTTTTTTAAAGGATTTCCGATTTTTTAAAAAAATAATTTAAATTTTTTTAAAATTTTTAATTTAAAAATAATTTTTATATTAAAAAAAAAGGGCAAACTGGGTTGGGTCGGTCTGACCCCACCCGGTTCGGCCCGTCTGCGGATTCGGGTCCGGTCTCGACCAAACCGGGGTTCGGCCCACTAAAAAAAAAAAAACACACGAATTTTTTTTTATAATAAAAAAAAAGGAAATGAAGGCAATTTTCGGCCCAAAGCCCATCTTGAATTTTTACTTCAACCCACCAAAGGGTCCATTTTCTAATATCTATTTTCAGCCCAATCTATTCAGCCCACGAAACGAAAACCAGCCCAAAGAGAAGCCCATTTCCTATTTTTTAGTTTCAGCCATTTTGTGTTTTCTTTTCCTTTTTTTTTTTATTTTTTCTTCTGCCCCCTTTTCCTTAGGGCATCTTCTTCGGGTCTTCTTCTTCCACAGCCGCAGCTCGCCGAAGCTTCTGTAGCTCCTCCACCAGTCCGACGCTGACAACGCCGCGAATGTTGACTGCCCTAAGGAAGGTCGCCGGACCACTGCCGCCCACCGGTCATCCTTTCGACCGGCACCGGTCCTCGCCGGCTACCTATTCCGGCATGACAACTCTATTTCCGACGGAATGAGTCGTCGACTCAAATACATGCCAAATCTCGCGCAAATCGTTCGAAAATACAACAAATCAGGGCAAAGCAATAAGGATTCAGCAAGCATGGGGGGAAAAATGAATGGGTCCGGTGTCAAAACGCGAGCTACTCCTCGGTTTTCTTTGAGGAATTTTGTTGAACACATGGTGTGCACTACCGAATTCGAAGGATTTCGGCTAAACCGAACGCCGACTACGCTTCAGGGGTATTGGGGTACAACGCATAAGGAACACGGGAGCAAACATCAAGGGCAATGAGGGCCGGAGCTTGCGCGAGCCGGTCGGCCGTGAGCTCCGGCCCAGCGTTTTCCAGAAATGAGGCTACGGGATTCAAGAGACCTACCTTGTCCGGCGATGGGCTACAGCGAACGACGGCGGGCGAACGGACCTCTGGCGACGACGAACCGCTTTCGCGAGCTCTTGCTTCGGGTTCGGTCTCTCCTCCCCTCGGTGTTCCTCTCTCGCTTGCTCTCGGCTTGGTGGTTTCTCAGTCTCGGCGCTCCTTGTGCTGCTGGGTTCTAAAGATTACAGCAGCGGCCGGCAGTTCACCAACGACAACTGGACGTCTGAGGCTCCTCAGCTCCTTATCCGGCCTATTCTCCTTCCTTTCCTCTTGATTTCTACCTCTGCTTTCTTCTGTCTCCTTCTCCCTCGTTTTATACCGGGTCAGCAAGCGTGCATGGCCTCTGCGGCTGCCAACTTGCCGGCCGAACTGCCCCCTCCGACCCGCGGATCACGCTGGCCGCCTGCAATCCCGATCCCCTGCTCCTGGTCGCTGCTCTGTTTTTCTGTTCTCTGCAGTTCGTCGCGCGAAGGATAGCAGGAGGGAGACGACAGGTTCGTGTGCGAGCCGAGCTGAAGGGAAAAGGTGGATGGGCCGAGCCAGTGGGCCGTGCGAGGGAAAAAAGAAAAAAGAAAGGGAGGAAGGGGCCAGCTTAGGGTTTGTTTAAACCAAAGCCCAGCTGCCCTTTTTTCTTTTTTTTTTTTTTTGTTAAATTACGAATTTTCTTGTAATAATTTTTTTTTGATAAAAATTCTTGATTGATTAAGAGACTAGTGACAAAAATTCTCCTAATGTCTACATGTGATGCAATTTTAATGCAAATTTTTTTTGTTAAGGGGTTAGAGATTAATCCCCAATTTTCCAATGCAATTAAAAAAAAACTTAAACAAATCGCCAAAATTAGGTGTCAACACCACAAGGGCAAATCACTCCAGAACAGGGGATCGCTTTGGAGGCCACCAGATCAGGGTGTCCTGAAAGTCAATATCGATGGAACTCATCAACCAAGCAGTACAGAAGGCACTATGGCTTGCATTTGTAGAGATTACCAGGGAAGACTTACCGACGGTTTCTGCAAAAGTTTTGCTACAAGCTCGGCCCTGCAGGCGGAGATCCAAGCGTTCTCTCTATCTCTACAGCATCTGCTTCGCCAAGGCTTTAATCACGCGACTGTGCTTGTTGAATCGAACAGTCTGCTCCTTGTCGAGACTTTGAATGGACAAAGACAGCCGCCATGGGAGGAGAGGTCTCTGTTCTCCAAAGCTGCCTCTTTGCGTTGCCTTTTCCCTAATCTCACTCTGACCTATTGTCGATGCAAAGCAAATTTGGTAGCCGATTGTGCTGCAAAGGCCCACAATTAGGCCATGTTGTACCAGAACTGGGCTGTCTTTCCCCCTTTTTATCTGATCGATCTTGTATGTGATGATGCACTAGCTGTAGGTTGTACTAAGTTTATCTCTTGAATATAGTTTCCGTTATTTCAACCAAAAAAAAAGTAAGAGATTCAATTAAGTCAAAAGTTCACTTAATTTACTACGTAAAAAAGGGTACTTAATTTGTTTACTAGCAAATATGATTGAAAGTAATTTGAATTTTACCAGTTATAGTGGTAAAACTTACCAATAATAATCACAACTTTACATTTGCTTTAATAAGAAACTAATCATATTCGGTGATCAGTATCAATTTTGATGAACAAATAAATTTTTACTTCTATTTTCAAGACTGAAAATTCAATGCTTAAATCTTGGGCACTTGTCTTTTAGTTTCATCAAAAAGCCCTTAGTCACGACACTAAGGACAAGTTTCATAACTCCAATAATTGTTGAAAATTAATATATTCAGCATGTAATAAATTAAGCATGTTTAAAAAAATTTCCTGGTTTTGACTTAAAGGTTAGATTAAATTAAAAATCATTTAATTGTTTAAGTGAGGATGTGGTTACTTACTTCTCTTAGTAGAAAATGCATCTAAAAAAGGAATTGAAATGTAAACTATTATATTGCTAAAAGACTAAAACCTATCATTGATATTCACAATTCTGCATTTGTTAAGAAGCTAATGTTGTTTAATACTATTGACATCTAATTTTGGCAACCCTAAAGAAATAAAAAAAAAATCGCAAATAAAAGGAAAAACAAGGGAAAATCAATCTAACTTATCATGAATGGAAGTTGGAAATTCTTAAGAATATTCAAATCTTGGTAAATACAAAAGCAATTCCTAGTTGAGGATCAAGAGTTAGGAAATCAGGTGAATACAGAGCAAAAATTTTGATAAAATGAAAGGAATTAAAGCATTTGAGGAAAAATCGAACCGATCGATTGCAAAATCATGTTACAATGTACGATCCACGAATTAAGGTAACAAAGAATGGAAGTTTGAAAATTGTCATGGAAAATGGGCGTTCGGAACCACTATAAAATGATTGACCCACACAGGCGTGGGGGAGAGAGAATTCAAAAAAAAAAAAAAAAATCATGAAAGAAAGAAAAAGTGCAAGCATAAGAAAGTTCTGAAAAAAAAAAAAAAAAAAAAAAAAATAGGAACCTCTCCGTCGTTCATTAGGGGAAATGTTCAAAAGAAAAGAAGCTTTTTTCTCGTCGAGAGAAAAGAAAGAAGTGAGCAGAGAGGTACACCAGGGAGACTTGAGGGGACGTGAGGCCGAGAGAAAAAACAAAAAAAGGAGAAAGAAAGGGAAAAATGAAGACAGAAGAAGAGAGAAGAAGAGCAGGCCTTCTTCTCCACCCGACGACCCGCGAACTGCTCGCCGCGCCGAAGCCCTACTGCCGACGCCACCTTCGCTCGAGCACCCACTGCACCTCCGCCAGACCCCCCGACGCCGTCGCCTCTGCTCCACCCGCGCCTCAACCGACCTCCGTCGTGGACGTCAGCCCCCTGCGCCTCTGCCCGACAACCGCACCTCTGTAGCTCGCCACCGCGCCTCTGTTTCGCCGGTTGCAGCGCCTTCGCCCGTGACCCAGCGCCCAACGCCGCCCCTGCCCTCGCCGGTGGTCCACCTCTGCTCAGCCCAGCACCCGACGCCTTCGCCGCCCCGCCGCAACCCCCTGCCGCATAAGCCCGTTGCCGACGCTGCAGCAACCCGCCACTGCTCTCCACCCCGAGCGCCGCCCAGCCAACACCTGCAGCTCCACCGTCTCGTGCCTCAGCCCACGCCGCCTCCGCCCGCAACCTGCTCGCCCGTTGCCGCTGCTGGTCCGCCCACTCGTCAACGCGTCGCCGCACCTTCTCCTGTCGTGTTGAGTCCTCACAGTTTATTTTTTCATTTTTTATTTTTTTAAGTCCCGTTATTAGTA
The DNA here is from genome assembly GCA_016097615.1 of Eucalyptus dawsonii. Classification (NCBI taxonomy): domain Eukaryota; kingdom Viridiplantae; phylum Streptophyta; class Magnoliopsida; order Myrtales; family Myrtaceae; genus Eucalyptus; species Eucalyptus dawsonii. The sequence continues at coordinate 21,175,537 of CM027879.1, read as the reverse complement.
CTTAAGTTGGAACATGGTATGTTGATGTTAATTATTTGAATATTTTAGGCATTATCCGTAAGGTTTTGCCCAAAATTACTGTAATTATTAATTTGATCTCGTAAGACGTCGGATCATTTTTTTAATTATATTGAATTTTGAGGAATTTTGTTGACACCTAAATTTTGACTAAACATTTAGTAATTAATTGCATAAAAATTTAGGGATTAATCTTTAACCCCTAAGAAAAAATATTAAAATTGCATCTCATGTAGTCGCATTTGCATCGGTACTAAGAGGACAACAAGAAGCGGGGCTCGCGGTCGATTGCATACACAAACTCGGTGGAGTGCGGATTCGGGAGAAATCTTCAAAGAAGCAAAAGCAGCTCACAACGTATTATATGATATGCCCATATTGTATTATTATAATATATCCATAATATTATACAATATGTCTGTTTTAGTAACACCAAGAAGGAACCTCCTCATTAATGCACACACGTCCACGCACGAAAATTTCCCTGCTAGAGAACGGGGAAGCAAAAAGAAAGAATAAAAAATCCACGGTGAGGGGTTTTCCTTTCGGTCGACAAAGGGGGAAAGGAGTGTGTCAGAGAAAAATAAAAAGTTCACTGGAAGAGGTCTGTAAAAAATGGTGGAGGGCTCCTCCTTCGTTCACGCAAGCGGAGAGAAAGGTGGGGAGATTAAAAGATAGGGGTTTGTCAGAGAGAGAACCTGCAGAGAGAAAAGAAAAGTGAGGTCAGAGAAGGCAAGAAAAAAGAGAAAAGAACTTGAAAGGAAAACAATAAAAAAGAGAAGGGTTGTCTTCTTAAAGGGGAGGAGACGTGCGGCTGCAAAGGGGGGGGGGGAGAAAGGAGCGCCCACTGTTCTTCTTCTTCGCGGGACTTTCTTTCGGCTTCGGCTGCCCGCGTCCGTGCCCACGACGCCGTGCTCGCACCGCCGCATCTCCACCTCCGCCGCGCGCCCAGCCGCACCAAAGTGGGGGAATTTGCCTGTTAATTAGAAATCACATCTAGGTCTGTTGATGTGAATTCTGATCTAACAATGCAGATGCTTTCGTTGCTATGAGGTAAGTCCTGCAATTTATTCATCGCTTTCTTGAGTGTTAAATTGGTGGTTTGCGCACCCGCATAATCACCTCACATGTTAGGGAGGTAAATTAAAATCAATTCAAGCTGCCTGCAAAACATTTTTTAAAAAGAAAAGGTACCGAAAGGGCATTAGACAGGTCTAGTGTAACCAAGTCCCCGAACTCATTTAATCTCTGGTTCGTAGGAGTGAAGTAATTCTCCTGTTACTTTACTTGGGTTTCTAATCGACCCACCAAAAACAAATTAGTGGCGACTCCTAATTGAAAATCAATTGCATGTTAAGAACTTAAACCCTAAGTTGCGAATTGGTATGGGCTTGGGAGAGCTCGAGCTAAGTCTAGGCTTAGCAATCCATTAGCCAAACCCTTAGGTGGTCCAAAGCCTACTTCGGGGAGGTCGCGACAGCTTGGCGACTCCGCTGGGGATTTGAGTTAAAACTCTTAGTGGACTTAGGCCAATTTTTCTTTTCTTTTGAAAAATGTTTTTGTTTGGCAGCGAGGATCCCAGGTACGTCCCTAACATTTAAGGTGTTAAATGTTCTTGTAGAGTGGGAGGTATAAGGAGAAGTGTTTGCTGACATTTGTTTTGCAGGGAGGTGTAGGAATGTATGGTTTACTTTCACTTGTGAAGTGTTGCTTGATATAAATTGTCGTGCATGCCTTGCATCTAGCACTACACTATTGCACACACAACCCGCCGCCGGACCTGGGCCGCATAGGATCATCTAGGATGGTATTGAGATGGATACCACTTCGACCGCATGCTCGCGGTACGAGTCGCCCATCTCAATCCCGGTTTCTTTTACGGTGTCAAGAGTACCCACCTCGGTTCGCATGCCCGCAACCCAGGTCGACTCTTTGACCAAGCCGAAGTCATGAGGACCCGACTTAGTTCGCACGCCCGCGGCTAGTCTGATCATTCTTGTGGCTTCACTTTGTTAAGCCTGATAGACTAGAAATCGAGCCACTTACCATGCGCATGTCTATGTGATTGCCCTTTGTTTATTCGTAAAGTAAGTCTTCTAAATTCGCACTCTTGCAATTTACTTACTTTTATTATATCATTTTGTCGGTCCATGGCATTAGGATTGTCCTGAGTCTTGATCAATATACAATGGGAATACCGGACATTCGAATTATTCTCCCTCCAAAGGAAGAGCTTAGCGCATGGTGGGACAAGTTAGACCAAGCTGGCCGTCAATTTGTAGAGTCACACATTAGTCGACTACTTCCATTGCTGCGTATCAACATCCATGGCGGCCTCATCCAAGCACTTGCTCATTGTTGGTGCCCCGAGACTTCTACTTTCATCTTTGGCGGTAAGCATGAACTCACGCCCACCTTGGAAGAGTATAGCATTGCCATAGGAAAATCTTTGAAAGCTGAATTAATTAATCCACCTATCGGAATAGATCCCGTTGCGGCCTTATCCGATTTTCTGAGAATTAAGGAGGATAATGTGAGAAAGGTTTTAAAAGCTCACCGCAATACATGTCATTTATCCTTCCTAAAAGAATGTTTTGAAAATGACAATTCATTTCAAATGAGAAGGGTTTTCCTTTTAGCTTTCTTTGGGTTTATACTTTTTCCTCATTGCAAGAATGCTATTAACCCTTTGATGGCTCACTTAGTTGAACAAGTGTTGGGAGGAAAAAATTTCGTAAACACTATTTTGGCTGAAACCTTTCTTTCCCTCACTCGATTTAAAGGAAGCGGTGATAAGACATTCCATTCCTCTCCGAGCTTTTACAAATTTGGTTTCTTTCTCATATAAAAGGGTTTGGTGGTTCAATGACTATACTTGATGTTAATAACTCTAATCACCCTATTATGAGATTTGAGAACAACCAAAAACATGCACCGGATTACCATTATTCTAGATGGCTAGCTTTCATGAAAAAACCAACTTCCAAGGGTTTCCTATGGCATGCTAAGTGGTTCCAAGTTCGTGTGGCGAGACTTTCATGTGGAGGTGTTGGTCCAGTCCCTCTATTGGGATTCACTGGAGCAACGGAATACTATCCAATCAGAGTGACCCGTCAGTATCAAGTTGTGCAAGAGCTTCCCCCGGCATTGCAAGCAGATCCATTCCGAGCCAACTTCATTGATGGAGACCGAGGCCATGAAGATTCCATTCTCACAATTAAATCAATGTGGGATATGTGCCAGCCGCGAAAACTCAAGTGGCCCGAGGAGGAGCTCAAGGGCAAAGAAATGAAGTACTATGCCTCAATTAAATACATTCAACAACACAAGATTCCAGAGGAGTTACTTCCAAAGATACCAGAGGCGCCACTGAAGATCACCAACCGCGCTGAAAATAAACGCCTCAAAAGGGTTGCTGAAAAAGCTCAAGAGGAGAATAAGCGATTGCGCCGAGTGGTGTCCCGAGTGTATATTGATCAAGCTAGATGAAGTGTTTGAGTCAATCTTGTTGTTTTCATTTCTAGATTAATGTTTAGGAAGTTAAGTCGTTTACTTTCCTAGTTTGTTTGTTTAGGGCATTTCGAGCTTCTATTTCATTAATGAAGTGCTTGAATCAATCTTGCTTCTATTTTGATAGGATTGTCAAAAACTCCATTAATGAATAAAAGTTTTAGACCATTGCCATGGACCGGTGTATTTCATATGAGATACTTAATTCTGTCCGTTTCTTCAATTTAGGTGATAACGGATCCTCCACGTTCGCCCATCATTACATGATCAAGAGCAAAAATGGCCGACCAAATCGAAATGCGTGATCGTATGACCACTGTGGAAAATCAACTCCAGCAGTTGCTCACCTCCATGCAGCTTATGACGGATCAAATGCAATCCCTCCAAGTGCATCAGACTCTTGCACCCGTTCTCCCCGAGATAGTAGTCCCAAAGCAGACGAACAAGGCCCAAATAGGTGATGATGACATGCCGGAACTGGAGGATGACCCACTGTTCGTCACAGCTGAAAAGGCTAAGCCCGACAATGTCCCTAAGGCGGAGCAAGATGAACGCTTTGCCAAACTTGAAGAGAAACTGAAACAATTGCAAGAATCACAGAATTCACTCCCGTTCGACTTATCAGTTTATGAGAAAGTCAAAGTGCCGAAGAAGTTTAAGATGCCGGAGTTCGAGAAATACGATGGTACTTCCTGCCCAAAAGCACATTTGCAGATGTACCACGTACGCATGGCCCAATACGTCAAAAATGAGCCTCTCATGATCCAATCGTTTCATGCAAGCTTGACTGGGCCCGCACTCAACTGGTACATAATGAAAAATATAAACCTTCTCGACACCTGGAATGAAGTGGCTGACGCTTTCCTAAAGCAGTATAAGTTCAACATGGACATTGCACCTTCCCGAGAGGATCTTGAGCGGATGGAGAAGAAGAAAAGTGAGTCATTTAAGGAGTACGCTGTAAGGTGGCGAAACTTGGCGGCTCAAATCACTCCTGAGCCTACAAACAAGGAGTTGATGAAGTTGTTCGTCAAGACTCTCCCATATGAGTTCCGCAACCGGATGGCTAGCACATACGTTGAGAACTTCAACCAACTTATCCCAGTGGGTGAACAGATCGAGATGGGCCTAAGGGAGGGATGGTTCAATGAACCAACTCTTCAGGGCAAAAGGTTCACCATGAAGAAAGATAAAGAACCAACCACTGAAGTTAATGTTGCATATGTGCAACCAGCCCCTAGTAAGCCTCCGATGGTTCGTGTCCCCTGGAATCAGCAAGATGGAGGCCGAGTGCCTGCACAGCGGCAATTCACCAAAAGGCAGTTCTCTCCTCTTCCTGGCCCTCTATCTCAGGTCTTACCGATACTCCGAAACAAGGGATTGATCTCTCACGAACCAAAGCGGCCTAATGCTGAAAAATTCTCCAACTATGACCCCTCCAAAAAATGTGAGTATCATATGGGAGAGGTCGGCCATTCAACTGATGAATGTTTGACTTTGAAACACAAGATCCAAAATTTGTTGGATACTAAGGCGTTTTCTTTCCGTACCACCCAACCGAATGTCAAGAAAAATCCGTTGCCAGAACATCAGGGAAATGTGAATGCAATCTTCGAGTTCAATACTGGCAAAAAGATGAACTTGAAGGTGTCTGTCAAAGATATCTATAGCGGATTAGTTAAAGTTGGTTATTATCCGACAGATGAGAATCCTCCCTTGCCTACCATGAAGGAAAGGGTTCAAGAAATGGTTAAGGCTGGCATGATCATATATGCTGACCAAGCTGGAACAGTGTCAACTATCTCCGAAGTCGTCATTGATTGGGAGAAGGAATTTGCTAAGCTAAGTGCTGAAAAGAGTGAACCAGATCCATTGATTGAGGACATGCCCCCACTTGAGGACGCCTCCGACCATGAAGGATTGATAGTGGAAGTGCCTTCAACTGATGAAGAAATAATTATTGAGATGCCCCAGCTGTATGAGTACAAGGATAACAAAGCAGTCCCTTGGTCATACGAGCTAGATGTTGACCTGATTACAAGGTCTGGTCGGACCTATGCTCAAGCTAATGCCCAACCTGCAAAGCCAATTACTGGCGAAGAGGCCAAGGAATTTCTGGCTATAATCAAAGCAAGTGAGTATAACGTGGTCGACCAGTTGCGGAAATTGCCCGCCCAAATTTCTTTACTTGAACTCTTGCAAACATCTCCTACACATCAAAAGTCTCTAATGAAGGTTCTAAGCGAAGTACGTGTACCAGAGACGATCGAGGTAGACAGGTTGGAGGAATTCGTAGGGTCGATTCTTCTTAAGGATTTAATAGCCTTTTCTGATGAAGAATTCCCTCTTGAGGGGAGGGGACACACTAAGGCATTATATATATCCGTCAAGTGCAAGGCTTCCCATGTGGCTCGAGTACTCATTGATAATGGGTCTGCCTTGAATATTTGTCCATTGGCGACTCTTCACCGCCTGAAAATAGATCCTTCAAAAATAAGTGCCGCAAAGACCTCCGTTCGAGCTTTTGATGGTACGAGAAAGGAGGTGATAGGGGAGACTCACCTTGATCTGCAAATAGGCCCGGTGATGTTTAACGTCCTTTTCCAGGTGATGGACATTCCTACCGCATTCAATTTTCTATTAGGGCGTCCTTGGATTCATACTGCTGGAGCTGTGCCATCAAGTCTCCACCAAAGTGTGAAATTTGTTGTCAAAGGAAAGCTAGTCATTGTTCATGGCGAGGAGGATCATCGGATCTATCATGAGACGGCTATCCCCTATGTCGAGTCGGAACGTAGGGAGGAGTCGAGCTACCAATCGTTTGAGCTCGTATCCACTATCCATGCATCTCGAGGATCGAGAGCACCCATCCCTGATGTGTCAAATGCAGCAGTTATGGTAGCAAGAGTGATGGTTGGAAATGGCTTTATTCCTGGCCGTGGACTTGGTAGACAAGAACAGGGCATTCGGAATCCTATTGAAGCCCCTCGAAGGTTTCGTTCCGCCGAATTAGGGTACCATGGAAGAGGTGGAGGACATGAACAAGAGAGGAGAAACTCATTACCCCTCGATATCCGCGAGACATTCCCGGGCCCTGCTAGAATGATGCATGATGAGGGAGGAATGATCAACACCGGAGGTATCGTGCTCGATGGATGGAATGGCATGGACAACCCGACAACTTCAAAGACAGTGGATCCAGATGATGGGATGGAAGGGATCACGACTCTATTCGATGATCTCCTCATAGGTGCCATTGATGAAGAACCATCGGAGGAAACGGGTGCTAGCCCACAAGAGAGCAGCCTTATGATAGGCAAAGAGGAGAAAATGGTCCAATCCAATGTCATGAGCGATGACGATGATGACCCAGATGATCCAAATGGTGACTCCATTGGAGTACAACAAAGTTGGGAGCAACATGAAAAACCCAAGGTTCTCACCTCTGAGCAAACCGTCACTATCAATCTGAGTGATGCCAAGGAGCCCAAAGAGATAAAGATTGGGGCAAATCTTCCCAAAGATGAGGCCGAGCACCTTACTCAATTGCTAAAAGAATATCAAGATATCTTTGCTTGGACATACGCTGATATGCCGGGTTTAGATCCGTCGATTGTGGAACACTGTTTGCCCACCAATCCAGACGTGCATCCCAAGAAGCAAAAGCTTCGGAGGACTAAACCAGAGTTCTCGAAGAAGATAGAAGAGGAAGTAATGAAACTTCTCAAAGTGGGATTCATCGAAGTCTCGCAATACCCTGAATGGGTGGCCAACATAGTACCGGTCATGAAGAAAGACGGTCGAGTCCGAGTGTGTGTTGATTACCGGGATTTGAACAAGGCCAGCCCAAAGGACGACTTCCCATTGCCACATATCGATGTTCTTGTGGATAGTACTGCCGGATTTGAATTATTCTCTTTCATGGATGGTTTTTCAGGCTACAACCAGATAAGAATGAAAGATGAAGACAAAGAGAAGACAGCATTTATCACCCCGTGGGGAACCTTTCATTATAAGGTCATGCCCTTTGGACTCAAAAATGCAAGGGCAACTTACCAGCGAGCCATGGTTGCGTTGTTCCATGACATGATGCATGAAGAAATTGAGGTGTATGTTGATGATATGATTGCAAAAACCCGACCTGGGAAAAGTCATGTTGAAACCCTCAAGAAGTTATTTGATCGACTTCGTGAATTCAAACTCCGTTTAAACCCTGCCAAGTGCGTGTTCGGGGCAACGTCGGGTAAATTACTTGGGTTCATGGTGAGTAGCAAAGGGATCGAAATTGACCCATCTAAAGCTAAGGCAATATGCGAGTTGCAACCTCCGTCGACAGTGAAGGAGGTCCGGAGTCTCCTAGGGAGACTGAATTACATTGCACGATTCATTTCCCAACTCTCTGAGACCGCTAAGCCATTCTTCAAACTCTTGAGGAAAAACGTACGAGTTAAGTGGAATGATGAATGTCGAGAGGCGTTCGATAAGCTGAAGCAATATTTGATGAATCCACTAGTTCTTGTCCCACCAATATCGGGGCATCCTTTGATTTTGTACCTCACAATCCATAGTGAGTCACTCGGCGCGATGTTAGCTCAGAAAAGTCCCGTGGATCAGAAGGAGCGGGCAATTTATTACCTCAGTAAAAAGTTCACTGTCTCGGAGCTAAAATATTCTGATGCTGAAAAAACTTGTGCTGCGCTAGTATGGGTATTGCATAGACTGCGACAGTACACCTTGCATTACCAGATGTTTCTCGTGACTGAGAACGATCCCATCAAGTATTTATTTAATCAACCAGCTTTGGTGGGTAAACTAGCCAAATGGCAGGTCTTGATTTCGGAATTCGACGTGCAGTTCATGCCACAAAAATCAGTTAAAGGCCGAGTAATTGCTGATATATTGGCTGAGAATCCTAGAACCTTCAATGATGATGATTGTCCTCTGGATGATCGTATTTTGGCTATAAATGAAGATGCATGGACCATGTTCTTCGATGGAGCTGTGAACTTGTCCGATTCTGGTACGGGGGCAGTACTGATATCCCCAGACGGACAACACCACCCAGTAGCCGCGAAATTAATATTTCCATGCACTAACAATATTGCTGAATACGAAGCTTGTATTCTCGGACTTCAGGCCGCAATTGAAATGGGAGTGGCCAAATTGAAAGTATATGGAGATTCTGCACTGATCATACTCCAAACCGTAGGTGAATGGAAGACCAGGGATGCCAAATTACTACCATATCATAAGTACCTCGAAGAGTTGGTGAAGGAGTTCGATGAAATTTCATTTGACTACTTGGCTAGATCTCATAATCAGTTTGCCGATGCCCTGGCAACGTTGTCATTTATGTTGCAAGTTACTGATGGTTTAGAAGTTGAGCCTTTGAAAATTGAGGTTCTAGCCAAACCTTCTTATTGCATGGCCGTGAATGAAGAGCTTGATAAGAAGCCATGGTATTATGACATCATGAACTATATTCAAAAGCAGGAATTTCCTGAAGGGAGCACTCCAGCCAATAGAAAATACATAATGAAGATGGCCTCAAAGTTCTTCGTCAGTGGTAAGAATTTATACAAGAGATCTTATGATTCAGTTTTATTGAGATGCGTAGATGAAGCAGAAGCCACCCAAATCATGCAAGAAGTGCATGAAGGAGTTTGTGGCCCACACATGAATGGGCACATGTTGGCCAAGAAGATCATGAGACTAGGTTACTATTGGCTTGCGCTGGAAAGTGACTGCATACAGCATGTTAGAAGTTGCCATCGTTGCCAAATTCATGGAGATAAAATAAATGTTCCTCCAACGGAGTTGCACCAACTATCTGAGCCATGGCCTTTCTCAATGTGGGGGATTGATGTGATTGGCCCAATAAATCCCAAAGCTTCAAATGGGCACCGATTCATACTGGTGGCAATAGATTATTTTTCAAAGTGGATTGAAGCCACATCATATGCTAATGTCACGGCCCGAAATGTTGTGAAGTTTATCAGGCGTGACATAATCGCCCGTTATGGTGTCCCCGAAGCAATTGTCACTAACAATGGGACAAATCTGAATAACAAGTTCATTGATGTGTTGTTCAGTGAGTTCAAAATCAGGCATTTGAATTCATCACCATACCGCCCACAAATGAATGGAGCTGTTGAGGCAGCTAATAAGAACATCAAGAAGATCCTGGCTAAGACAGCCGAGAATTATCGAGATTGGCATGACAGGTTACCCTTTGCTCTAGTGGCGTATCGGACATCGATCCGAACATCTACCGGGGCAACCCCTTTCTCCTTAGTTTATGGCATGGAGGCAGTCTTGCCTGTGGAAGTAGAAATCCCCTCTTTGAGAGTCTTATCCCAAGTGGAATTGTCTGAGGCCGAATGGACACAACAAAGGTTCGAGCAATTGAACTTGATTGATGAGAAAAGATTAAAAGCTCTTTGCCATGGTCAGACGTATCAACAAAAAGTAGCCAAGTCTTTCAATCGGAAGGTACGGCCGAGACACTTCGAAGTGAATAATCTAGTTCTACGAAAGGTGTTGCCGATTTTTCCTGATCCTGGAGGCAAATTTGCTCCAAATTATAGCGGCCCGTATATGGTGAAGAGGGTACTCCCTGGAGGTGCCTTAATCCTTACAGAAATGGATGGTCGTGAGTTTTCTAAACCTGTTAACTCTGATGCTGTGAAGAAGTATTACCCTTGAAAGAATTTGTTGAAGGTACTCATTTCTTCGTTGAATTGTGTGGGAATGGATTGAATGAGATGAGAAGTAGGCCATGTTCCATACACATATCAAATTCATTTGATTCGGTATATCAGACGTGTTGACCCAGTGTCAGTTCAATTAAATAAAAAAGGAAATGCTTTGAGGACACCACCAGCGCCTCGGCCTGGTGGCACGGGGAATGAAAAGGTCCGAGAGCGACCAGGGTTCGATCCCTGGAAACGGCAACGAGTTTGCCAAAAAAAAAAAAAAAAAAAAATAATAATAATTTTTTTTTACCAACCCTTTTCTTTCTTTTTGAGCTGCAAACTCTTTGTGTTCAAAGCTGATGAGTTCATGAAGTAATTGTGACCTTTCAAAGGAGAATTTTGCATGATAGTTTTACCTATTTAAATTACCAATTTCACTGAGGATCGTCACCATCGATCAAGTTAATGAATGATGTGGAATGAATTGAACATGCTAAATGAGACATGTCAGGAAAAGAAAGGCAAGCCTTATCCTATACACAGTCCCTTGCTCATATACTGGTGAGACAAGTGTAGGAAATTTCATGTTTCTAAGGTAAAGAGTTTTCTCGTGAAAGGTACGATGATCGAAATGATGAAGGGCGGTTCATTCTCTATCCCAAACACTATGTGATCATCCATTGTTTAAACCCTTTTGAGCCCACACACGTGAATAATTTTTAAATTACCCCTGTCAAGAACCACCCCACATTGGGGCAAGCTGGAGGTAAGACGACATCATGAGGTGAGGAATTTGATAGGAATATTCTTGCTCTCACTTGCATCAATCTTCAGGTATTGCTATTACATTGAATTCATACGATAATTCAAGTGCCTTAGGATGATGAAGAGCAGTTATTTCTCTATCCTACACACTTTATCCATTGCATAGCCCCTTGAGCCTATAAATTCGTTTCATTTAAACCCAATTGGTGATCATCCCCCACAATGGGGCAAGGCAAAAGGCAAACGTTCAAGCAGCAAAATCCCGAGTGCTGACAAAAAATGAAAACTCCACAAGAACCCAAATGTTAAAGCATTACGTGGTTATTCAAAAAAAAAACAAAACAAAACAAAACAAAACAAGACAAATGGGGCATGAAAAAGCAGTGTGCCTGGTAAAAGCAAGGCCAATGCCCATGGAAGATGAAAGAAAGAGTCAAGATAAATGATTATCAATTGTAAAAGGGTGTATTCCCAGTGGAGTGGTACTCAAAGAACTCAAATGCCAAGTTTTTATAGTACCTATGAGGAAAATCCCAATGATGAAGAAGAAGACCGGTGACAATGCCAAGATGATCACCAATTCTCATCCCCCTATACACATTTTGAGCCTAATGATCTGTTCGCTTCCCAATCCATGAACTTAACCTACGTTACGTCCCTTACAAAGTCTCTTCAGATTAGGGCACCAAAATTAACGTAGGAATTCATATGTTTTAAGCATTGCTCGAAGAAGTGCGAGCAAGATTGTTTCTTTCTCATTTTGCAGGGTTCTTGACTTGTAAACCCAGAGGCAATTGCGAAGTATTATTCTTTCATTAGCCTGGACTCAAAGAGTCCCTCTTTGTTGAGCCATTGACCGAGCCTACATTACAGTCCTGATAAAGGCCTCTCAGATTGACCGGGTTGTACCGCTTGCGAGAATACTCGAACCCTTGTTGACATGATGAAAGTAAGATTGAGTGATTCCTGTGATCCGACATTAATGGTCGGGACAAAATAGCCTTCTTAATGAGAGTGAGCGAAAGTCCTTTCTAACTGAAAGTCTCTCATTTGGTATTCTTGAAAATCCATGTCAATTGTCTTAAACGATGATTCTCCCTAGTGAAAATTTGGTGGTGCAAATATGGTAAAACAATCATGCATAAATCTTGATGGAATGGATAAAAGCTTTAGTGGATTTTGGAGTGTGCTGAATTGCTTACTTCTTTGGCAAATGCATGTATTTTTGCTCTAATCATGTCTGACAGGTAAAGTTTCCTTGAAGACTCAAGAGCTCCTGACATTTATGTTGCCTTTCAGAAGCCTCGAGGTGAGAAACCTCCATGAATATTTGAAATACATCCTCGATGTTCCAAAACTTCTTTCTACCAAGAGGTAAGTGACCCTCACGAATATCCCAGGTTTGTCCTAGGTATTCCCAAATTTTGATATATGCCTCAAAACTCGTTGTTAAGCATTTCACTCAGGATGTGAATGCTTTCCGATCTTTTTCGTTATACCTTAGTCTGGATCTAGGTATTTCGAATCTTCTTAATCCAATATTCATCTCACCTAACATTGAGTGTCTATTGGTTAAGTCCCAAAATTCTTGACATCTCAGTCTGGATCTGGATGTCTCAAAACTCTTCGTTAAACATTTCACTTTGGATGTGAATGTTTTTCGATCTTTTTCGTTATACCTTAGTCTGGATCTAGGTATTTCGAATCCTCTTAATTCAATATTCATCTCACCTAACATTGAGTGTTTATTGATTAAGTCCCAAATCTTTTGACATCTCAGTCTGGATATGGATGTCTCAAAACTATTCGTCAAGCATTTCATTCTGGATATGAATGCTTTCTGATATTTCTCGTTATACCTTAGTCTGGATCTAGGTATTTCGAATCTTCTTAATCCAATATTCATCTCACCTAACATTGAGTGTCTATTGGTTAAGTCCCAAAATTCTTGACATCTCAATCTGGATCTGGATGTCTCAAAATTCTTCGTTAAACATTTCACTCTGGATGTGAATGATTTTCGATCTTTTTTGTTATACCTTAGTCTGGATCTAGGTATTTCGAATCATCTTAATCCAATATTCATCTCACCTAACATTGAGTGTCTATTGGTTAAGTCTCGAAATTCTTGACATCTCAGTCTGGATCTGGATGTCTCAAAACTCCTCGTTAAACATTTCACTCTGGATGTGAATGTTTTTCGATCTTTTTTGTTATACCTTAGTCTGGATCTAGGTATTTCGAATCATCTTAATCCAATATTCATCTCACCTAACATTGAGTGTCTATTGGTTAAGTTCCAAAATTCTTGACATCTCAGTCTGGATCTGAATGTCTCAAAAAATTTTCCCGTTTAGGCGACCGTAGAATGGTACGGGTCCTAAACACAACCAAGCAATGCCATACTGGGCGACCGTAGAATGGTACGGGTCCTGGGAAAGCAGTTTCTTTGTGAAGTCATGTTACTATTCTAGGCGACCGTAGAATGGTACGGGTCCTGGACATGTAACACCAACTATCTCGAGTTACTCTACCCTCCTCGAAGGTAAGTTATTCCAGGTAAGTTCCTTTTATCACTGGCATTAGCATTTCCATGCATCATATAAATTGCATTTCAAAACAAAAAAAAAAAACAAAAAAACAAAAAAACCATGGCCGCTAAAATATCATCCATTGCATGTGCATGGTCAAAATTTAGGTATCATATTGTCATTGAATGCAAACTCTGCGAGCTCACCTTCAAAGAGGGGCAGCTGTTGACACCTAAATTTTGACTAAACATTTAGTAATTAATTGCATAAAAATTTAGGGATTAATCTTTAACCCCTAAGAAAAAATATTAAAATTGCATCTCATGTAGTCGCATTTGCATCGGTACTAAGAGGACAACAAGAAGCAGGGGCTCGCGGTCGATTGCATACACAAACTCGGTGGAGTGCGGATTCGGGAGAAATCTTCAAAGAAGCAAAAGCAGCTCACAACGTATTATATGATATGCCCATATTGTATTATTATAATATATCCATAATATTATACAATATGTCTGTTTTAGTAACACCAAGAAGGAACCTCCTCATTAATGCACACACGTCCACGCACGAAAATTTCCCTGCTAGAGAACAGGGGGGAAGCAAAAAGAAAGAATAAAAAATCCACGGTGAGGGGGGTTTTCCTTTCGGTCAGACAAAGGGCGAAAGGAGTGTGTCAGAGAAAAATAAAAAGTTCACTGGAAGAGGTCTGTAAAAAATGGTGGAGGGCTCCTCCTTCGTTCACGCAAGCGGAGAGAAAGGTGGGGAGATTAAAAGATAGGGGTTTGTCGAGAGAGAACCTGCGAGAGAGAAAAGAAAAGTGAGGTCAGAGAAGGCAAGAAAAAAGAGAAAAGAACTTGAAAGGAAAACAATAAAAAAGAGAAGGGTTGTCTTCTTAAAGGGGAGGAGACGTGCGGCTGCAAAGGGGGGGGAGAAAGGAGCGCCCACTGTTCTTCTTCTTCGCGGGACTTTCTTTCGGCTTCGGCTGCCCGCGTCCGTGCCCACGACGCCGTGCTCGCACCGCCGCATCTCCACCTCCGCCGCGCGCCCAGCCGCACCACCAGTCACCACAACTCCGCCGGCCATCCCCTGTGTGAGCACCACCCGCCGCCGCTCGTCACGCCCCGCCTGCATCCCGCGCCTTCGACACCACACCACCGTCCGGCACCGCTCGCTCCCTCACCCGTCGGCCCACGATCTGCAGACCCGCGACGCCAGGACCGGAGGCCGAGCCACCGCACGCCCGAGCGATTCTACCGATGCTTCTGCTCTGCCCGTGACCTGTAGCCGTTGAGCCCCGTTCGTCGTCTCCGTGCGCGCCACCGTCTCCGCCCGCGAGTTTGTGTCGCTGCTCCTGCCCAGAAGCTGCGAAGCTGACTTCGCCCCTACTGCTCTTGTAGCACCGCCGTTCCGCCTCCGGACCCCAGCCAGATCTGCTCGCCTGCCACCGCTGCTTCTGCAAGCAGCACTTCTGCAGCCGCGAGCACCAGCAGTTCGCCCACCACCGTGACCTGCAGCCCCAGCCCCGTCGCCTTCCGTGGGTCGGCTCCCTGTGTCTGCTCAGTCTTGCAGCAACCCGACCCCTGCCGTGCGACGCCAGTCACCCCCGTGCGAACACCGCCCCGCTTTCGCCTCTGCTCCTCTACGCTCCCACTGGCGACCCAGCGTCCGTGAGCCCACGCCGACGCGCCGGAGTCGAAGATCACCACCCGCGACCTGCGCCGCGCCGCCGGTCCGCCGCTCCTCGCCGATCCGCCCGTGGCCGGTCCCCGCCGGAGCGCCGCCTTCGGTGACCCACGAGCAAGCCGTGCGTAGGAAAGGAAAAAGAAGAAAACAAGGAAAAAAAAAGAAAAAAAGGCAAAAGGGGAGGACTAGGTAGTTTTTTTATTATTATTATTTTATCCTCTTTTTTATAGTTTATAGTTTGTTTTTATATAGTTTCTTAGTGTGATTATTCATTAATGCATGATTGAGGTTCCAATGTGAAATAACCCCTCAAATTAGGGATTATGAGTTTGATTTTCGCGCCTGAAATCCGACTCACGATCTCGTATAAAAATCGACAATCCAATCTCATGCCCGAGATTCGATTCGCGATTTAATTTAAAATTGACCGACCCGATCTCATGCGCGAGATATGATTCGTCAATTTTGGGTATTAATCTTATCTTGATTGGATTGAATATCGGGTTATTTGAATTAACTTTTGTCTTTGCAAAAAAAAAAAAATTTTCAAAAATGCGAGTTAGATTAGGGCTAGGGTTAGCATATTTAGCTATTTCGTAAAAAAAAATAATATATCAAAAATCCAAAAAAAGCTTTCATTTGGGACATTAGTTTTTAGTTTTCTTTTCTAGAATTGCACGTGTCAATCTAGAATTAGACTTTCACTTCAAATTTTTTTTTTAAAAAAAAATTTTCAAAAAAAAAATTAATTAATTTAGGTTGCTAGTTTTCTTAGGTTGCATGTTTAATTGTGTGCATTTTTTTTTATTTCGAATTATATATATATATATATAACAAACAAAAAAATCATGCATTTTAGAATAGAATTACATGTCTCATCTTAAGTTTAGATCAATTTGCATCTTAGGTTAGAAATTGCTAGATTAAAATAACGTCTTAGTTTAAATTAGGATTTAGCATGACTTAATCCTAAGTTTAAATTGGAGGAATTTTGATTTAGCTAGGTAATTTTTGCATTTGTCTTAATTTCGAATATCAAAAAAAAAATTCAAAAACTTGTCTTTAGATAAATTAGTTTCATTTCTTAGGATAAATTGCATTTTTAGGAATAGAAATATCATATGCACGTCATGTAGAATTAGCTTCATTTAATTAAAAATTGCCTACCATTATAATTAGGTTATTTTGATTTGCATATTTGATTATTGCATGTTCATTAAGAAAACACAAAAAATATTTTACTCATGTCATGTAGTTTAGAAAACATTGTCATGCCATTCCATGTTAGATTAGTAGCATGCATTGCATATTGCATGATTCTCATTAAATAAGTAAAAACCAAAAAAAAAAAGGGGAATTTGCCTGTTAATTAGAAATCACATCTAGGTCTGTTGATGTGAATTCTGATCTAACAATGCAGATGCTTTCGTTGCTATGAGGTAAGTCCTGCAATTTATTCATCGCTTTCTTGAGTGTTAAATTGGTGGTTTGCGCACCCGCATAATCACCTCACATGTTAGGGAGGTAAATTAAAATCAATTCAAGCTACCTGCAAAACATTTTTTAAAAAGAAAAGGTACCGAAAGGGCATTAGACAGGTCTAGTGTAACCAAGTCCCCGAACTCATTTAATCTCTGGTTCGTAGGAGTGAAGTAATTCTCCCGTTACTTTACTTGGGTTTCTAATCGACCCACCAAAAACAGATTAGTGGCGACTCCTAATTGAAAATCAATTGCATGTTAAGAACTTAAACCCTAAGTTGCGAATTGGTATGGGCTTGGGAGAGCTCGAGCTAAGTCTAGGCTTAGCAATCCATTAGCCAAACCCTTAGGTGGTCCAAAGCCTGCTTCGGGGAGGTCGCGACAAATTTTGATAGTGTTTTGATTATTAAATTATTATAAATATTAATTTGGTCCGTAAGACCTCGGATCAAATTTTTAATTATTTTGAACTTTCTCATATGTTATGATGTTTAGGAGTAAAATAATCGTTAATTTAATATGCAAGACAACGTATTATTTTTTTGATTATTTTATCTTGATTGGTTTAGATATAATGTTTATCTAATAATTGATTGTCTTGGAAAATACTAAAAAAAAAAAAAAAAAAATTGTATCAGAATATGTTGGTTTCATAAGTTAGGATGGCATTTTCAAATTGCACGTTTAGATAATTTTTGGAATAGATTAGGTTGGATCTAAATAATCTTTTTTTTTATATAGATAAAGGCTTATATAAACTTTGCACATTTTAATAATTTTTTTAAAAGAAAAAATAGTTTTCTGAGATAGGATAGGGTTTAAATAAAATTAACCCTTAAAACATATTAGAAAATTATTCTTTTTGGACATTTTAATTAGTTTTTTTTATTACAAATTTTAATAAGAAAAAATACAAAAATATTAGGTGCATGTCAAATAGTTTGCATGTTAGGTTTATTTAATTAAAAATTGCTTGTTAGTAAAATTAGGTCATGTACTTAAAGTGCATGTTTTATCATAAAGTTCTAATTTTAATAATACCCAAAAAATAATTGCTTGCTTTATCTATTTAATTTTTTTTTATGCAATTTGTTTGATTCATTGAGTGTTTAATAAGAATTGAGCACCCGTGTGATCACCCTATTGCATTATAGTAATTTATGTTAAAATTAAACCAAACTGCTTGCAAAAATATTTTTGAAAAAAAAAATGGTACCGAAAGAGCATTAGAGAAGTCTAGCGTAATCAAGTCCCCGTACCCAAAGTCTCTGATTCGTAGGAGTAAAATAATTCTCTCATAATTTTACTTAGGTGTTTAGTCGATCTACCATAAACTAATTAATGGCGAATCCTAAATAAAATTCATTTGTATATTAAAAACTCGAACCTAAGTCGTGAATTGGAATGAGCTTGGGAGAGCCCAAACTAAATCTAGGCTTAGTAGTCCATTAACCGAACCCTTAAGTGGTCCAACCCGCTTCGGGGAGGTCGTGACAAATACTCAACATAAAGTTATCATCGAACAACATTTCATTTCCTTTTTCAAACCTTAAAATTAAAATTGAGTTTTTAAAATTAACATTTGATTAAAATTGATGCTTAAAATTTTAGTTTGATCAAATAGGTGGATGCTTTATTTAATTGAGTTTTTTAATTAACACTAGTTAAGGTTATTAAACAAGTTTAATCTCATTAAGTACTGATTTTTTTAATTTTTAGCACTTAACTGTATAATCAAAAGGGACTCTATGCCTATCTCCAACTTCCTTCCTCTTGGTCCTTCATTTTCTTCAATGCGTGTCTTTCGTATGTATGCTCTATCGGTGAAAGCCTGAAAGGTAATAGAACAAACCTTCGTCTTTTTTGTTTATTTCTTAGAACTCATTTTGGCCATGGTATCATCAATTCGTGTTGGACCTACGTCAACGGTGTCGTTCCAACATGCCCTTTCCGCTTTTTATTTTCATTTTGCATGTAATTTTCAGATAAGATTGGTCTTATAATACCTCCGCCTGGGATATTCGAGATGATGGGAAAGTTATATATTTGCCTTTCTTGTCTTTTTTCTTTTTGCCAATGAGAAAATTCATGTTCCGTGCAACAATTGCAACTGTAGTGACAGAATTGTGCAGGAAGTGTTAGCCATATGCCCAAAAGCAATCATGTAATAATTACATGTTAAAAATTATTTTAAAAAAATTCATTTATCATCTTATTTATATGAATAAGTTCATCAGATCAATTGCGACTAAACCTATTCTTAAGGTATTAAAAAAATATATGTGATGGGTTTGCAGCTATGCTAAATCTTTAAACAGTTCCTAATCGATAGATCATTGAAAAAATATTGATGATTCTATTAAGACTGATGTGTTCTCCAGCTTCACCATTCAATATTAGATACCTAGGAGGATGATGAATCACAAGTCATTGGGTATTGTGATATCCAAGCTAGAGTACAGGTGCTTGTCATGGATAAGTTCATTGAATGTGACATACGTAGAACGATTAGTAACATGGAAGCTTTTAGCGAGGTGAATGACTAATCGTTTTTGCTTTGGGCTGGTGTAAGATCTGTATACCTGAGGTACAATGCTGACTTGTATGATGGATGGCTATGGTTCACAAGTGTGCATATTGATGCCTCGTCGAACCGTCTCTACACTTGATGGTCATAATTTGTTCACATAAGAAGTTACATGTGTGCATAGTATGGAATCTGTCTTCTTGTTATATATTGATATACAAGATTGATGTCTTATGTGATTTAGTCATGACATTTTATTAAAATCATCGGCCAAGGTTGTAATTGAGAATGAATGATTCATCTCTCGCAGAGTACATGTCAATTAGATTTGAGCATACAATCGAATTGGTGGCTTGACCAATATTTCCATGGCCTTTGTTCAATCAAGACATGGTGAGACAAAAGGATCGAGTTACACGGTCGCCAAATCTGGCAGGTCCATTATGTTTTTGAAACATTTCACACTATCTGGGTAGCCATGATATATTGCTAGATATCACTCATAGTTTGTAGGAACAGAAGATTAATCTTCTTTTCGTTGTGTTAATGCATTAATACAAGTCCCACTCAGTAATGAACCTAAGGATGTCACACACCAAAACTAATTAGATTGACATTTGAATGAGAGAGACAATATTGCAAATGTGTATGTAGTTGAGCCAATTAGATTGAGTCGAGCTAAAAATAAAAGATCTAAAAGGAGCTTCAATGGGTTTCAGACTTTACAACTGAATCAAATATCTAAAATGCGTTGAGATTCAATGACGAAATTAATAATATGAAGTGAGTTCAGAATCAATGGAATCATTAATGATCTGAATTGAGTTCAAAATCAATGGAATCATTAATGATCTGAAGTAAGTTCAAAATCAATAGCCAACTTAATGATTTGAAATGGTTTCAGACTTAACGGATAAATTAAAGATCTAAAACGGTTTCAGATTTAACTGTCACATTAATGTTCTGAAATTGTTTTAGAACCAACGACCACATCAATGATCTAAAATAGTTTCAAATTTAACAGTCACATTAATGATTTGAAATGATTTCAAAATCAATTGGCAGTTTAATGATTTGAAATGATTTTAGATTCAAATGACCAATTAATGTTCTGAAACAGTTTCAGATGTAATGGTCAAAATCAAATATTTGTAACGGTTACAAAGTTAAGGCCCTGAATGAAGACTTGTAGCGGTTATTCTCTATAACAGTTACAAAGTTAATGTCCAAATTAGTGTCTGAAATGGTATCAAAAGTTACGTCTATTAGACGTTACAACCGAATTAGTTCTTTGAAACGGTTTTAGAGTTAATGAGTCGATTTAAATGTGATTTGGGACTAATTATAAAAGGCAATTGAGAGAGCAGATCATAGGATGATGGATGATTGATAATCAACAATTGGAAGTGTTGATAGTGATCAACCAAGTCATTCACACATGAGAGCAATTGCTAGCACAATTGTAGTTATGAAATCTCTCAATTTCTCTCTTCTATCAACGTGAGATTGGTGATGTGTCTGAACTAGAGACTCGGCACTTGTGGGGCTAGATTTGAAGAATGCTAGAACCTACGTTATGAAGAAATAAGACATTTTGGATCTGAAGAATGTCAGAACCAATATTACTAGAAGACATCAAACGTTCGTAGCCAAAATTCCAAGAATGTTAAAACTGGTGCTACTAGAAGATCAAACATTCGTAGTCAAGATCTAAAGAACGTCAGAACCAATGTTATGAAGACAATCGATGTTCATGCGTAGAATTCGAAGAACGTCATAACCAAATTTTTTAGGCACGTTACAAGGATAATGGGATTAGCTCATTTACCATTTATATATGCTTTTATTAAAAGTGCACAAACAATGCTTTGGAAATATGTGTATGAACGTTTTCTGCTGCAATCAGACTTTAGTTATAATTTACCTATACACATATTCTTGTTTATCAAAACAAACATTAACAGGAAGCATGTATGACAATGTACGAGCTAGGGATGATCGGATCCTAATTCGGTCCGGTCCCCTAAGTCCAATTCCTAATTTCTCGGTGGGACCAAACTGGCTAGTCATGGCACTGAGAACCAAACCAGACTGACCAATACAGTCCAGTCTAGTTTCAATGGAACCAATTACTTATTGTCATTACATTGAGCATTTATTGAAATGTCTGACTTTGATGGACCAACGAACCAACTGGAGTAAAAAAGCTCAACACTCAAACGTTCCCGACATAGATGAACTGATTTCCATCGGAAGTCATGTCTATGTTCTCGCTCTCCCTTGGCTCTTCTTCGTAGCACGGACCGCTCGCCTCACTTCAAGTTGAGAGCTTCCAGTACCCACCCAATATTGTCTGTTTCTTTTCTTTTGTGTGTGTGTGTGTGTGTGTGTGTGTGTTGTTCTATGTCATTAGAGCGGCAAAAAAGAAAAACAGAACACCACAGGTCAACAAAAGTTTGAAATTTTTTTGTTTTCGGATTCATTGAACTCTTTTAGTGAGTTCAATGATTCTTTGCGATGATTGTCTGCTTCCGGACCCTCTCCTCCCCGAGATATTGAGAAATTCTGTTTTTTTTTTTTCCCATTCAAAGGTTTCTTCAGTAATTAAAAAAATTAATATATATTTTATATATAGCCGATCTAATTCCCACTCTAGAATCGGGAACCGGACCGACTTGCTCCAAAAATAGGAACTTGAGACCAAACTAGCACCCCCAAAACTGTCAAAAACCAGCCGGTCCAATCCAGTCCGATTTGGTCCGATTCGGCGCAATTGGTTGTTCCATCTTTTTTTTTTTTTTTGTGCTGGAGGAACCGGCTTACAGCCGACAGCCGCACCGTAAACCCCAGGTGACATTTAAGCAGGAGGACCCACCACCCCTGAATCACACTTAATACACCTAGTGTAACACCCCGAACCCTTCGCAGGTCGTTAACAATGCCGATGTTACATCTTTTACCATCTCTATCTCTTGGCTAAATAAAGCCTTGCCAGATTACAGGCATTTTTTTTTTTTTAAAGCGGTCCCATGCGCGACTCATAGCGGAAGCAAAATTCACATCGTCATCTATCTCCCTTCTAACCCATGATACAAATACACACCAGGATTTTATATACGAATATCGACACTTTATTTACATATTCTTTTAAGATGGGACTCCTCCTTTCTCGGGTCGATACAAAACAAGAAAAGCGAGGACTCTGCCATGTCCTGCCTAAAATCTCAAAAAGAAACTATCAACCCTCTACATCAAGCGCACTAGCTCCCATCAAAGGTGTTGATTATCTACATCAAAAAGCTCGGCTCCTACACGTCGCGCGTGAGTCTCACACCCAACCCGGTGCATCAGGTGGCTGGCGGCAGCATCCCTCGCATAGCACCATCTCGACGGACGTGAACAGAAATGAACTCTTGTATGACAGGGCCCCCAGCCAGGCCGATATCATACATAACTAAGCATCGCACTCGGATGAACGTCAATCCGGGCACAGAGGGACAATCTAACTCCGTACACTCCACCTCAACATCAGACGGTAGACCGTAAAATACCCCACGCGAAACAGCAGGTAGCGGCATAGTGCTAATCTGAAATGTTATCCCCAAAAGGGGTGAGTACAACCACTCAGCAGATAGGGAAATCCAATAACAACTCAGTGCACCATGCATATCATCATACAATGCAGGCATTGCTTACCTTTTTGATGTCAAGCGTATTCATGCATCATCATAGCATATATATATCATCATCATGGCATCTCATATATCATTATCATCACATCATCATTATCCATGCATTACCATGCATATCACATCATATCATCATTAGCCAGGCATCACCATGCATATCACATCATCATTAGCCATGCATCACCATACATATCACATCATATCATCATTAGCCAGGCATCACCATGCATATCACATCATCATTAGCCATGCATCACCATGCATATCACATCATATCATCATTAGCCATGCATCACCATGCATATCACATCATATCATCATTAGCCATGCATCACCATGCATATCACATCATCATTAGCCATGCATCACCATGCATATCACATCATATCATCATTAGCCATGCATCACCATGCATATCACATCATCATTAGCCATGCATCACCATGCATATCACATCATAGATCAATTTTCACTTTTATTTATCAATTGATCCCACATTATCTTTTCTCAATTCATCAATTCCACCATCACTATCCTCCCTTCGGGCAGAAACCTCCGACAGGGATCCCAGTATCCCAGCCATCTCATGGCCACTGGGCTTCCGGCCCCCCACATTCCGGGCATCTCGCACCTCAACTAGCATCACGAGGAACCTCCTTCGGCGTAAACCTCCGATGGGGACTTCCGGTCTTTACCCTTCTAACCGGGATCTCGCACCTAATCCCGGCATCGCGAGTCACTCCCTTCGGGCGAAACCTCCGACAGGGCTTCGGCCCCCACATTCCTGGCATCCCGAAACTCCCAGGAATCTCTGGAATTACGCCACTCGGCCACCAGACAACATCCTCCACCACAACCTCATTCTCACATACCATTTTCCACTTTTTATCATCCTTTTCATCTTGTTATTTCATGGCATATGATTTACATACATGCATCACAATTCATGATCATTCATACATCAATGTCATATAGCAATGCATCCTAATTCATGATCATACATGCATCAATGTCATATAGCAATGCATCATAATTCATGATCATTCATACATCAGTGCCATATAACAATACATCATAATTCATGATCATACATGCATCAATGTTATATAGCAATGCATCATAATTCCATAGGACTCATGGCCAATAAAATAATCCACCTTTTATTTTTTTATTATTTTATTATTTTATTATTATATTATTATATTTATTTATTTTCATAAATAAATATTATATTTAATATTTATGATTTTCCAAAAATCATAATCTTCAATCAATCCTTAAACCAACAATTAGAATCGAATTTCACGTAAAATCCATGGCTAATTCGCATTTTACAAAATTTCCCAAATTTCCACAAAATGCACACAACATTCGGATCATGGCCAGATTGCACAGTTTTCGAATTAATTCAATTAAAATACTCATATGACCTCTGAAAATTCCCAAATTTTATAGGATGATAGCCAACATATTTTCGTGCATTTTTCATGAAGAACTATAAGCCAAAATCTTTATAGATTAATTTATATAACTCCACGAAGCTTCTGGAACCTCTACCGTTTCGTCCAGAACGTACATCACCGAAAAACTTAGGTTTGACCCATCAAATCTCTTTCGTTTCTTCTGAAATTCGAGTATGTTATATATCAATGTGTCCTTTACAAGTTTTATTAATATATCTAGGTTAAATAACCAAAGTATAATCCTCTTTTAAGTCCTTGAAGTCTCGGGTGTCTCGGTTCACTTCAACAGAACCATCCGTCTCAAAGATCTAACTGGTTAACTAGGCTATACTCATTTGTTTCTCCTCAAATTTGAATATGTTGTAGCTCAAGGTGTTTCCTACAACTTTAAAGAAGACAACAAAGTGAGATATCCAACCGAAATCAACATGCAACCAAGAAATCAACAAAAGGTCAGTAGGAAATTCGCAGATCTGAAGTCTCCGTATAACAAAGCTTTTGACCCCACATATCACCATCGTTTTCCATGAAATTCGAGTATGTCATACTACAAGATGTTAGCTTCAACTTTCATCAAGACACAGAAGCCAAAATCACATTCCAAATACACATGCAAGCCCGAATAAGATACTGTCTACCACCAACCGAACGGAAACAACCACATAACATGAACACATTCAACCCTCACTTCGGTATTTCGCCCAAATCACCCCTCCAACCGAACATGCAACCATCAAACAACATGCAAGAGAAGTAAAGGAACCCCCACTTGCCTTAAAGAAGAACACACAGCAACACACGGCGGCGTAGGACGGTCGGACTAGGCGGCGACGGCGAGACACGGCGGCGGCAACTCTCGGCTCCACCTCCTCTCTCTCGGCCTCTCCTCCGCTCAAGCTCTCTCTCGCACACTCTCTCGGCCAAAATGAAGAAAACGGCCACTCTCTCTCTTCCCTCTCTCTTTTTATACCCCCCCTAGGCTCATCATAGGTAATGATTGATCCACCACACCCATGGCCAATGCATGCTCTTCCTTTGGCCACTTGTAATTTCAATTTTTTTGAAATTTGATTTGGGTTAATGGGCTTGGGCTTAGGCCCAACCGGCCACTCCCCTTTGGGCTGGTCGAAAATCCTTCTTGGGCCCAATGGGCCGACTAGCTTGGCCCACCAAGCTCTAGGCTAATGGGCCCAAGGCCCATTTCGAATTTTGATCCCTTTTTCCTTTTTTTTTTTTTGAATTCCTTTTAATTAATATTTCTAAATTCAAATTTCATCTTGGCCAAAGTCTTGGGATATTTTAATTATTGAAATTTAAATCATATGGCCAAGCATTTAAATTTAAATTTCCACAACACAAGCAAAATTCATCAAATTAAAAGACAAATTGGCCAAAGCATAAGCCATAAAATTCTATCACCTAATTAAAGACATTTAACACACCTTAAGGCTTGGCTTTGAATTTTCGGGATGCCACACCTAGCGCCTCCCTCCCCTGGGTTTTGAACCCTTCACCTCTTCGTTAAGGATCAGCAAAGCCTTATCCAATGGAGTCACCGCGGCCGGTGGTGTTGTTCCATCTTGTTGAGCCCTACTACAAGCCTCACAAGCATACCGACGATTCTTTTTTTATACTAAAAAAAGAAACATGAGATTATTAGTTTAATTTTCTAACTATCTTATTCACGAAAAAAAAAATATATATATATATATATATATATGAATCTCTTAATGTGACATTTATCACCAACCCATTCCATTCTGATTTTCTTTTTGTTGGTTTTTGTCAAATTGATAAGATTTAGTAAGTTACTTTATTGAAAGGTTTTCAAAAGAGTGAAACGGTATCTTTCTTGTCTTGTCATTAATATATATTTCATTATTTTTCTTGTCTTATGTGATATGAAAGTTTTCCAATAAGATATTATTTTTCATTTTGTTAATATGAAACTCTGGTGATCGAGGTGGGAAGATATCAGAGAAGGACGGCCAGGAAGTCCTCTTTATTAAGCACATATATTTTTAAATATAAAAGGTGGGGAGGGATGACTAGAACCAAGATTATCTACCCCTTATAGTGCTCCCTCACGGTGCCTATGTTATCATCAACCATTGATCTTTTTAATGGGCCAGCATGAACCATTGATCCAATCTACTCTAGTCCACTCTCTGCATCGTGACTTTGGATCTGCCTTGAAGGCCTTGATTTGAATTTTGATGAGAGGGAGGCCTTGATTTGAATTTTGATGAGAGAGAACTCTCTCGAGAATTGACCCTCGATGCTCTTATTCCTGATCAAACAATCCTGCAACAGCTGAGTTCTGGATCTCTGGATTGGCGTGACGGCAAGGAAAGATGGCGTGCCAAAGTTCAGAGTTATCCCATGAGATAGAAGAAGGATCTGCTCCACAAATTCACTTGCAGGGCTCCTCCACTCAAGGCGGGCCTTCGCGGGGCACTTCACCCAACAAAGGTGGCGATCCCCCTGACGCCCTTCGGGAAAGAGAAAAACGATCTGATTTACGATTTTGGATTGTAGATGTTCCAATAAAAGGTCTGCGTTTTTACCAAAAAAAAATAAAAGCTCTGCGTACGCTGGGTCACTGTCGACGCAAGCCTCGCCAGGATGCCTCTTCCCAAAAACTTCATAAGAGAGGAGAAGAAGTATCTGCTCCCAATGTTGATGATAAAGCATCAGAAGAGGAATCTCCCCCCAAAAGGCACTGCGAAAGAGGGGAAAGTTCTGTCATCAAAAGTACACCACGGGATTCAGGTCTGACCCAAGGAGGTGGTCTGGTTGGATTGCACGGTCATAAGAAGCAGCTGATTAAGTTGCTTCGTGAGAACTACTCCGTAACGACGGATGTGTTGGTAAAGGGAGGGTCAGGGGTGACGGCCTTGGTCAGGGAGGTGTGTGAAGATGTCGACACAAAGGAGCTTTTTGGTACCATCGCCTGGATTAGCGTTCCACAAATGCGTGATTCTGAGTTGATGCATGAAGAAATACTTCTGCAACTTCTTTTCAAGAACGCCCCCTTCCCCGCGGATCACTTTACAAACTCCTCAGAGCATATTGAGGCAAGATGCCTCATTGTGATCGATAATTTAGTCGATCCAAGAACTCAGAAAGCTTTAAGAAAAGTCTCGCATTTATTCAAGACATACAAAGTGATCTTTATGGCCAGGGGTAACAGCCCAATCAACACGTACGGCCGTCAATGCGTAATTTACGAACTGGAGGATCTTTCTGTGGAAGAGCCATGGGCGCATTTCTGTTTAAAGAAATCACCTTCCGGGGATCATCCTTCTCCGTTGAAGAAAGTTTGCCAACTGGTTCTTAGCAAGTTTAAGAATCTGCCAGGAGCAATCGTTCTCCACTTGCACAACAGGAAATGGGCGCCGATAATCCTCCCCTCATTTAACTTTATCCAACGAGTATTGGAGATCCTTTCCAGGGACAACCATCTATTCTGCCTTTTGTACTTGAGCATTTTCCCCGAGTATAGCGAGATCAGTTGCAAGAGAATTTCTCGTTTATGGGTTGCAGAAGGATTTCTACCTAATCTGGAAGAAGCAGAGACTATTCTCAATGATCTTCTTGATAGAAAGTGCATCCATCCGGCGGAAAAAAGAAGTGATGGAGAGCTCTCCACATTCCGAGTGGATAACCTTGTGCGAGAGATTGCGGCTTCATTGATCCATCATTGCAACTTAGAAAGGATAACTAGTCAGGACAGTACCGACTGGCCTGAAAGTGTAAGATACCTATCTGTCCAGGGAACAATCAAGGGTTTGAATGAAGAGAAAACCTTCCAACTTTCTTCTACATTCATGCTCAATGTCTCCTCCAACGAGGATAAGACAACAACCTCCGAAGCTTTGCTGTTGGAGACTTCCAAGACTCCACCCTTTCCATCCCAGTTAAAGCATTCCAAGGTGTTGGATTTGACAGACGCACCTTTCCAGATCATTCCAGATGGACTGTCCGAGTTAACCGATCTCAGCTATTGGAGCATAAGGAATACGTCAATCGAAGTAATCCCAGACTCCATCGAAAGGCTTACGCGTCTAGAATTCTTGGATGCTAAGCATAGCTTGGTTACTGAATTGCCTCCGCAGGTTGCAAGACTTGAAAGACTTCGTCACATCCTGATTTATCATTACGAGAAAGACCCGCTGATGGAAAGTTACAACCTAATTGGCTTCAGGGCATCATGTAGAGTTGGAGAGCTCAAGTGCCTAGAAAAGCTCTGCTTCGTGGAAGCAGACAATAGCGTATTGAAAGATCTTGGGAATTTGACAAAACTAAGGCGGTTGGGAATCACCAAGTTGAGAAAGGAACATGGTAAGAAGTTGTGCACTTCCCTTGAGGAGTTAAAGAAGCTAAAGTCCCTCAATGTTCATGCGTTTGATGAGGACGAGACAATTGATCTCCATGGCTTATCTTTGCCTCCCAAGTATCTTAAACATCTCTACTTGCATGGCCGTTTGGAGAAGCTGCCGGATTGGATATCGTCCCTCGATTATTTGACAAAAATCATATTAAGATGGAGTCAACTAGAGGTAGATCTCCTTGCCACCCTCGGAAAATTGCCAAATCTAGTGGAGCTGGAACTGTGTCGGGCTTACGATGGAGAACAATTGGATTTCAAGGAAGGAAAGTTTCCGAAGCTCAAGATTTTACTGCTTGAGGAATTAGAGGGGCTTAGATCAATGAGTTTGGAGAAGAAAACAATGCCGTGTCTTGAAGACCTAACCATCAGCCGCTGTCAATGGTTAGAAATAATACCCTTCGGCATCGAAAAAATGTCCACAATCCGAAAGCTCACGTGTTCTGACATGTCTCATGAATTCTACGAGAATGTACGAGCTGTCCACGAGAAAGATGGCTATAAAACATTTGAGCACATACCAGAAGTCTATTTCACACGATGGAGGGCCGGCCACTGGGAATCCGATCAGGTGGAAAGCACAGATGAAGCCCGTTGTTCCCATCAGGTGGAAAGCACTGATGAAGCCCATCAGGTAAAAAGCACAGATGAAGCCCGTTGTTCCCATCAGGTGGAAATCATTGATGGAATCCGTCTTTGAACAATTCTACTTAAACTTTTTCGAGCGGAAACGAAAACTCCATGACCGTGGATTTTGTGTAGCCGTTGAGTGTGCTGCCTGTTTCTAAACCTTGTTAATGAGCTTCGTTTGTCTAATTTTTCCTAAGCATTATTTAATTGACTTGGTTTTGGCAATTATCTTGATGCTATGTTATGATTGGATCAATTTATAAAATTAATCGTTAGATAACTGTCTGCAAGTGATTGCATTAATTAAATTATTCATGTTCAAGTGATATCTATCAATAAGTGTACGTACCAAGTAACACCTCTTCTGATAATCAGGAAATGAAGTCATCAGGTTCTGATTATGATGTGTTTTTGAGCTTTAGAGGACCAGATACTCATGCGAATATTACTGATTACCTCTACACCAGTATGATTAATGCTGGAATTCGGGCATATACAGAAGATGAAGAGCTCCGCATTGGGGAAGAGATTGGCAGCCAACTTCTCCAAGCAATTGAGCAATCAAAGATCTTAATACCAATCTTTTCAAAAGGATATGCTCAAAGTACATGGTGCCTTACAGAGTTGGTCAAGATGGTGGAAAGCAAGAACACAAGGAGACAAAAGATCATACCCATTTTCTATGACATCACGCCATCTGAGGTAGAAAACCAAACTGAGCACTACGGCAAGGCCATTGATTCTCATGCAAAGAAGAAGCGGTTTGGTAATGAGACTATCAATAAGTGGAGGGCTGCTCTCAAAGAGGTTGGAGCACTAACGGGATGGAACATCCAACGCATGCAAAAAAGGTATTTAGTTATATCATGTACAGTCTAGTTATTCCAGATACATTATTTTGTTCAACCAAACTTAATGTGTTGATGCTTTTTCCTCCAAAATTTTCAGAGATGAAGGTGAATTTGTGAAAGAAGTTGTCAATAATGTTTTGGCTGAGCTGAAAACCACCTACTTAGAAGGATATGATTACCTAGTTGAAGTAGACAATCATGTGGATAAAATCATGAAGATGATAGGTGCACAAAACCATGAAACGAAGATAGTTGGAATCCATGGTATTGGTGGCATAGGAAAGACGACTCTTGCCAAAATAGTGTATGAAAAACTTTCTCGTGATTTTGATAATTGTTGCTTCCTTTCTAACATTCGAGAAACAAAGATCACGCAGTTGCAGAATCAACTCATATCGACTATCCTTAAAAGACAATGGCCTGAAATCCACAATATCTGGATGGGGAAAATGATGATCGAGCAAACATTATGCTTCAAAAAAGTGCTTCTTGTACTTGATGATGTTGATCATGCAAGTCAACTTAATGCACTCGTGCAAAAGCCTAAGTCATTTGGTGAGGGAAGCAAGATAATCATTACTAGTAGAGATCATGAAATTCTCGATCTGTCTACAGTTGTTGATGGGACCTATGAACTTACTGGACTGAATTTTGATGATTCTCTTCGACTTTTTAGCAAACATGCTTTTAGAAGAAATCGTCCTATAAGGAAATACATGTCTCATTCTGAAAAAGCGTCAACTATTTGTGGCGGTCTTCCTTTAGCTCTGGAGGCTTTAGGTTCTCTTTTTTCTGGAAAAAGTGTAGAGGAGTGGGACACCATATTAAAGGAACTAGAGCAATTCTCTCAAAAGGATGTTCAAAGGAAGTTGATGATCAGCATTGAGGCATTAAATGAAGAGCAACAAAAGATGATAAGTTTTATTCAACAAGGAAGTGGCATGATACCAGAGAAGCAATAATAGGCGTGAAGTCGTGCGCAAGTATTGGAGGTCCTGGAGAAAGCGCAGGTAGATGATTCAGCTTAATTCCTTTTTAAGAATATTGGTCATCATCATATTCGTTTTGGTTATCATTTCTATCATAGTTGATCTATGTCCTCCTCGCTTTCATATGTGGTTTATCGATGGTTTTTGACATTAGGAGGATAGTTCCAATTGTTTTCTCAGTGAAGGAGATAATGTGGTAAATGATGGTTATTTCTAACTTCCATTTTCTTTTCTTATTTTAGCAGATAGAAGGCGATGCTCATGGAATCGGAAGTATTAGAGCAAATACATCTTAAGCTTAATGAACCAGATTGATACTCCTTGGTGGAAACACAAAGTCTATCCTTTCTCAAGCGGGTCGTGCTAACTTGAAGAAGCTTGAGAAAATTTGTCTAAAGTCTTGTACTAAGCTGTTTGAGATTTGGTAGTCTAGGATCGTTGGAGATACTTCGCATTGTGAACTGTTTAAATCTGTAAGACTTGCCTGATCCATAAGCTTCAAGAATATAAAAGTTGGATTCGAGATGAGAAATGATTATGATTTAATTACAATTTAAAAACACTATTTATTTATGGAATGTTCACATTTTTCTCTTGGATATTTCAAATTATATATGTATTAAGGCCTTTAATAAGTGCCTTCTCACAGGCTTTACAGGCTGATTTTGGCTATTGAAAAATAAATCTCTCATTCTCGCCAGCAAAATGAATGAGAGTCTCTTATTGATATAAATCAACAAGATAAAAAGAAGGTAACGCGACGTAACTCTATTTTCTTCTTTGCTCATTAGGATTAGTAATCTTTGAGGAATGAGAGAAAAAAAAAAATCTTTTTTGTGTTGACATAAGAAAGGAGGAGTTGGTCCTTTTTTTCCCCGCTTTCTCCGCTTAATGTAAAATGAGAATGAATGCATGTTTAATTTCCCTAACCACAGACTGAATATCCGTGATTTGCCACGGAATACTAGAATTCTGCTTCTTATCTAGCAATCCGATAAAATCCAAACTCAGCACCGTCAAATTCGACTTTTTATCTTCACCGACTTCATTCTGCCGTAATCTGATGTTGTCTCTAATTTATACTCTTCGCTTACGCGTCAGAGATCTAAGTACTTACTGTGTGACGCTTTTCTTTTAGAAAACAAAGAGCTGAACACTAAAGCTCGAAATAATAGCTAATTTTTATTGGCTAATGAAGTTACTAACTTAAATAAGCAATCAAAAAATAGTGGTACTAACCTAGAACTTTTAATGTACTTTTCCTTATTATTAGGTAATCTAATTCCACGCTTTTAAAGAAAATTTATTTGTCATGTGGAATCTGATTCTCATTCTTATTTTTCTATAAACATGACAAATGTAGGTAGTTGAATTTCATTCTTTGACGGCGTTGAACCAAATGTAGGAATTTGATTTCTCTCCAAACGCTAGATAAGAATTTTAAGATTGTAATGAATTTATCGGGGTCAGTAATTGGATCTAAACCAAAAAATTTGATACAAAGGTGGCGTTGGAAATGATGCGGCGGATTCAGTCTCACACTTACGCTGATGTTTGGGCCCGGACATTTTCGCACCCAACCCACAATTTCCCATTTCCTCTGTTTATCCTTTCCTTTTTCTCCCCCATCTTCTTTGTCCCTTGCATGTCGTCCACAGTGATGCCGAAAGCCCCAAATCTGGTTATAACTAAAACACGATGCCCCTGGAATTGTTTGGTGGGTTGTTTCTAGTGGTGTCTGAGGCAGTCAAAGGATTGGTTTCAGGTCGTGGTGAAGGTTCATAGCCCTTGGCATCGTATACGATGGTGGTTACGAATTCTTCATGGTGGTTCCAAGCGATGATCAATGGTGGCGGCATCTTGGATGGTTGACCTAAAGAAAGAAGAAAGGAAGGAGAGAAAAGAAAATAAGAAAAATAAAAAAATTTGTTAAAATTTTATTAACAATTGTCTACATTAGCACTGGTGACTATCTTGTGTCCTCATCTATCCAGCTAAAACTATCTAGAAAGATTGAGTTGACATCAAGTTAAAATATTTAGAACTAAATTGGCACTAGTTCAAAAGATTTAGCACTAAATTGGCACTATTAAAAGATTTAAGATTAAATTGATACAAATTCAAAAGGTTTAAGACTAAATTAACACAAATACAATAAGTTTATGATTTTGTTTACACTTTCCACCTACATTTAGATCATTCTTCCCATGTTAAGCTTAAGTGTCTCATTTTGTTGAACTATAATCAACTAGTACACCATAATCTAACAAATAATTTTTTTCCACCAACATTATGAAAGTAAGCGTTATTTGGCACCTTGCAAGAAAAAAATAATATCAAACACTAAAACAAACAATTTTCATGATGACTGAAAGGCCAAGTTCGTAACCAACTCCAAATGCACACTTAATACCCTAAATGAAATGACGATATATCTTACAAATTCAGATGGTGCGATCTATCATATTTTGAGCTGTGTGCTTGAAAGATTATTTGAAATATTATTAATTTGGTTCAACGGACTTCCTCTATATAAAATACTTCTTTGGAGAAACGGTCAAGCTAAGGCCATTTCCATCGGTGACTCCTACATCCCCTCTCCACTCTCTCTCTCTCTCCACCCCCCTCCCACCTGCCCCCGCGCCCCCCGACTTCCTCTATATAAAATACTTGCTTGGAGAAACGGTCAAGCTAAGGCCATTTCCATCGGTGACTCCTACATCCCCTCCCCTCTCCACTCTCTCTCTCTCTCTCTCTCACCACCCGTCCCACCTCCCCCGCGCCGCCCCCCGCCCCACCCCCCCCGCCGGGCCAAAAAAAAAAAATCCCCACCCCCACCCAACCGAAAAAGGGAAAAATGGATGTCTTCTTCCCCGACGGCGGTGCGGAGCTGTTGACTCGCTTATGCCAAAAATTGGGAGAAGAATTGAAACTCGCTTCAGATGCTGAAAGGGAATTGCCCTTATTCAAGGAGTTTAACGGAAACATCGAGCGTCTCCTCAATGAAGTTTACTCGAAGGAGGTCATCGATGAGAAGCTCACACAGTGCATCAAGAGACTGCGGAAGCTTCTCTTTGACTCTGAAGACGTTATTGAGGACTTGCGGCAACGTTCCTTCTTTGGCCACCACTTCAAGAAACGGAATTTTACGGTCGAATCAAGAAATATCAAGCAGATGTGGCAGGATTACGTAGATAATCTTAGCATAACCGCTCCTGTAGAGGGTTTTTTGGAATTAAACTGCAACCATGCCCCTCCGTGCTCGGCCGGCCGTGGGTCATCGTCCAAGGCCTTAGCTGAGAAGACAGAGGCGTTGGTGGGCATTGAAGAGCCAATGAACGAGCTGGTTCGATTTCTAACAGAGAACCCTCTAACAGAGAACTCTCGGAAGTCGAAAATGATTTTCCTGCACGGGGAGCAAGGAGTGGGGAAGACTAGTCTAGTGGCTGCCGTGCTTCGTCACCAAAGTGTGACGAAGCGCTTCAAATACTGTGTATGGATCGAGGATTTAAGATCCTGCGAGTTGGCCATCGACACAGAGGCAGAGCTCATGAAAGCAAATACAACGATTTGGGATTTGACCATGGAGGAGGTGATCAACCACCCAGCTGAATTTGCAGAGGACCAAGGCCAAACACTTGAACTCATAAACGCTTTCAGATTCATAAAGGACTTCAAGTCAAAGACCAAGAACTTCGAATGGGCTCTCGTCTTGGATGACGTAGGCAGAGCAGATGTGTTCAAGTTTCTCGATGGTCATTTAAGTGAAATTAATCCGAGCGTGCTCGTCACGACTCGGGTCAAAAGCCTACAATCTAGCTCCCGTGTTCATGTAGAGGACCATTATGTTACAAAAGGCTTTGAGCATGTTTTCCTTTGGGAGAATGATTCTCGCTCTCTATTTTTCAGAAAGATGGAGGATACCTACGGAAATCTTCCTTTAAAGTGCGAGAATTCTCCCACTCTAAAAAATGCTTCTGATCGCATCTTGAGAAGATGCAAAGGATTGCCACTTGTGATTTTGGCGACGTCCAACCTTTTGAAAAATAAAAAAACGGAGGATATTACAGGCAATTCTGATGCTTCTCAATGGAACGAATCGAGCGGCCGGCTTGAGAAAGACCTACTGTCCAAATGGCAAGAAGTTGGCCCAAATGGAAAAATGGTAACTCTGCGCATGGACCACCTTCTCGATGTCCGTGATTATCTTTTTTACTTGAGCATCTTCCCTATAGATCGTCCTATAAGATGCTCCACAATGAAGCGGCTATGGATGGCGGAAGGTTCCAGGGAGCAGGATCGGACCCAAGGAAAAGCAGAGTTTACCCTGCAAAAGCTGTTAGAACACAACGTCATTCGGGGAAAGAAAACAGGTTATGGGAGGGTCAAAACCGGCCGCGTTGACAACCTCCTGCATCAAATCATTATTTCCAGGTCAAATAATGAAGAGTTTGCGACGATTGTTGTCGATCCGACGGATAACTTGCCTAAGAATGTACGGCACCTGTCCTTTCAATGCCGTATGAGGGAGATAAATCATGACACATCGGTCGAACGACTTCGCTCCCTACATTTTTTCAAAGAGGTGTACGAAAATGACTTGGAAAAACTGTTGAAGAAGGTTAACAGGCTTAAAGTGCTACATATTCAAAGACATTTGACCAAGGAGGAAGAAAAGTATCCTCCAGCTTTATTGCGTAAATTTCCTCGAAAGATTGTCCAGTCGAAATATCTTAGGTACCTAAGTTTAAGGGGTACCAATGTAGATAAAATTCCGGAGAACATAGAATGTCTTGCTTCTTTGGAGAGCCTCGATCTCAGAGATACCCTCGTAGATGAACTACCTGGAGGTATTTTGCTGCTACGAGCGCTTCGCCATCTGTTAGTATCCAAATCCAAAAGAAGATGGACAGCAGATACTAATCCAAAGCCTGGTGTCAGATCCAACAGAAGTCAGGCCGCAAATACTGATGTAGAACTTGGTGTCAAGGCTCCATCAAAATTAGGAGACTTGACATTATTGCAAAAGCTATGCATGATAGAGCTAAAACCAGATAAGGGTGAAAGAGATGAGTTACTAAAAGGACTCCAAAATCTGAGAGGTTTACAGAGGCTAGGTGTCTCAAAGCTGGAAAGTACAGATGCGCATCATCTTTGCGCTTCCATTGAGATGTTGCCAAGTCTAGTAGCATTGCGTCTAATTGCTGTCCCAGGACAGAAAATAGATCTTTCAAAAATAGATACGGGGAAAGTAGGCAATTCCCTTCAGCGGGTTCACCTGACAGGATGTTTGGGAGTTTTGCCTGAGTGGATACTCCGTCACGATAATTTGGTCAAATTGGTCCTCAGGGGGAGTCAATTGACAGCAGATTCACTCCAACAGTTGGGAGACTTAATGCATCTGAAGCATT
This sequence comes from Eucalyptus dawsonii, assembly GCA_016097615.1. Classification (NCBI taxonomy): domain Eukaryota; kingdom Viridiplantae; phylum Streptophyta; class Magnoliopsida; order Myrtales; family Myrtaceae; genus Eucalyptus; species Eucalyptus dawsonii. The sequence goes on along the minus strand of CM027879.1, from coordinate 21,138,904 downwards.
TAGAACTGGAACAAGCCTTTGATGTAATTGACATGAAGTTCGAGGCAGAGACGTTTCGAGTACTTTGCTTTTTAGGCGTGAGTAAGTTTGACAGACTTGAATCTATACAAGTTGATGCGGGCGCGCTGCCAAATCTGGAAAGGTTATCCCTAGCTCAATGCTATTCATTGACAGCAGTGCCACCATTCATCACATGTCACACAAAGTTGAAATGCCTTGAACTTTGGGATATGTATCTGGAATTCAATAGAGCAGCCGAGGTAATCATCAAAGAACTTCGCAAGCGCATGAAGGTTAAATCTAAAAAGTGGAACCCTCCAACTTTAGAGGGAGTCGAATCGCTCCCAATGAGGGGCGCAGGGTCCTCTTGGTTTTTTCGTTCACGCAAGAAATAGTTCCCTTGAAGGCTCCAGGTAAGCCATATTCCAACTAAAGATAAGTTAAAATTTTGAGTGGTTCCCGTAGGCTCATGAGATTAAATCAGTCACTACATTAAACGGTATCCCCCTTCTATTTGTCCAATAATGTCGTCTCATGGAGCAGTTGTTAAGATTTGATTGATGGGAGAATCCCTAGCCCACTCTGAGATCAAGGTCTAACTTCATGGAGCACTGGGTGCATTCGTGGTTTTTCACTTTTTTTGGGTGAATTTGACCGTGGCTTTTTTTTTTTTTTTTTTTTTTTAATGTCATCTTTGAAATGACTTTTGCTACTTCATGAGCTTTTAGCGGTTGTTGTTGTTGTTGTTCCCTCAGTAGCAATAGCTTCTTATACTTGCCAATTTGCTTGGGTTATTAACGAATGGTGTTCGAGGCATAAGAAATGTGACTAATTTATAGCTAAAAGAAAAAATGCGGAGGCTTGTTTGCCAGAATAATTCAAAGCTGCTCTAACACAAGCCTGCTTTTATCAAACAAACATAATGTTTTTAGTTACCTTTTACTTTTTGCTCCATGATTGTCGAAGCAAATTTAAAAGCATAAACTCCAATTCCTCGCATGGAGCTAGTCAGGTTAATGTCCTGATGAGTGTGTCTCTCTCAAACTACTAATAACTGCATCACCGAATCATGATTTTCTCTTACTTTTCACTTTCTTCCTTCTGCACATGTACTTGATATATGAACGGCTGCTTCCAGTAGAATAGGTTTCTGTATGAAGTGACCCGAATATGATTTTTGTTGCAGCGTGCAATGGCACCAGCAATGGCAACACTAGATGGGCATGAAGATTGCATATCCACAAGTCCAGCTTGATAAGCACCTAGATAGTTGATCCAATGGAGCATATAGTTATTCAAAACAAATGGAATCAGCGGCTCTACAGAAGAAATTCATTGTCTGTGTGCTTTGCTAGATTGGGTCTTCAGGAAGTTTAGAATGCTTTGTTAATTATTTCTTGTGTGTCTTGTGATTGTTCAGAATAAAGATGTCCAGTGCATGAGGACATATGTATGAGGTGTGTGGTAGTGAGTACCCTTGATGGTATTCTTCTAAGTGTGGTTATGCATCGTTTCGTTTTTATTTTGAATGTTAAATAAGCTCGATGCATCAGATGTGGGCAAACTTTTGTGCGTCATTGTGCAGAGAGCAAAACTGGAATTTGATGTTTAAGTATTCGATTGAATAAGTTGATTCATTGAGTATGTCGCTGGTGATGGGAGATCAATAACTTGGTGGTATAATAAGTGGCACCCAGTTGTGGACTCTTTTCGAGAGAAAATGCTGCTCTTTGGGGGAAAGATCCATTCAAAATAAGAAGATTGTTGTTAAAGTTCCTCTTGGAGAACTCCAACATGAAATACATCTTGTCTTGATGATCTCTGCATTCAAAGGAAGGCTTTTAGAAATTAAGTTAAGAGCAACGAAGAACTTGATCGGGCCAAAGTAATGTTCTCAAGACAACAGACACCAAATTTCAACAAGCTCCATTAATCATCTAAAAGACTAATGGTTGGCTAATAACTTGCTAAAGTTCCCCTCCCCCTCCCCTTGTACTTATCTCTTCATGGTCAATACTATTTGTCTTGGTCATTTCGCCTAGCATTGTTTTGTCTAATACTTTCTTTAAGAATAAAGAATATCCTATGATTTTTGCTTTAAGAAATCAAAACAAATAAAATAAAATCCCTGAATTAAACTCATTTTCTCAAAAGAGCATTAGAGTGGTACTTGCCTGAAACAATCCCAGATTGGACTGTGTTGTTCCAAATGATCCCTTCATCCCCCGCGGTAAATAGCGCCCCCTGACAACCACGTGCCCACTTTTGGAGATTTAGGGCTTAAGCCTATTTTCGATCTCGGGCTGCAAGCAAACAATGTGCATTTCGGTGCTTGTAGTGCTGTAACTGTGGCTTCCCCAGACGGGTTGATGATCCCATTAAGTATAAGCACTCCCGGCACACCGTACATGGGCTTTTGCAAAGGACGGAGTCAGTGAGCTGCTAACTTTTGGCAAAGCAGGAGAGAGATAAGCTTTCACCTGGGGGCCTGATTATTTCGTGTCTTTGTGGTTCACTGCCTCTGTTTTCCCACTGCCGGTGTTACCTCAATTGACGAGCATGGGTTTACCTAGATTGGCAGGGGATCTGTAAGTAGCGGTTTGGAGCTTAGAAGATTTCATATGTGATAACATTGTCTGGAGGTGGTGTATGTTTGGGTGGGAATGATTGGTTGCCTGCCGCCGTTGAAACCGGTGTTTGTGTGGGTACATTGTGTTAGGCCTTTTTGTGATTGTGATCAGAGTATGTCCATGAACTGTTTGTGCAAGTGGTCGAACTTGTAGGTACATAAGTCTGAATTGATTGTAATCTCTACTCTAACAATGAAATGCACTGACCATGCTTGTTTGATGCAACTGATTTTGTTGGTTGTAAGCTCTCCTCTATATTTTTTGTTGGTTAAAGTATCAATGTGGTGACCGTGTGCTTGGTGGAACTTGTTGACACCTAAATTTTACCAATTTATTTAGGACCTAATCGCATACAAAATTAGGAATTAGTCACTAAAAACACAAAAGGGGGCTGCACGCGGAGAGAGAGGAAGGAGGAGAATAGAAGCACGGTGAGAGAGAGTGGAGGAAAAAACACAGAGGAAACCAGAAGAAAAAAAATGAAAAAGAAAAGAAGGGAGGACTGTTCATCTTCCCAGCAGCTGCTCAGCCCTGCGGCCGCTCGACGCCTCCGCGGCGCCGGCCGCCGCGAGCACCGCGCCACCACCGCCGCGCCCCGACTCGCCCTCAGCCCGCGCGTCCGCGACCCCCCTGCTGCAACTGCGACGACCCGGCGCGAGCGCCACCTCCGCCCGGCACTCGACGCCCCCTCTGCCCGAGTGCCACCCGTCGACCTCGCGCCACCTCCGCCCAGTGCTCGCCGCTCTGCTGCCCGCCGCTGCAGCACCCCCGAGCAACTCCTGCAATAGCTCGCCTCCAGCGCCCTTGCCTCTGCCCACCTGACGCCGCGCTACCGTCCCCCGACGCCAGCAGATCTGAGCCGGTCGCCGCGCTGCTACCACCTTGTAGCCGTCTGAAGCTCCGCCCCGTTGTTGCGGCTTTCGCGCCCTCTGCCTGAGCTTCTGTTCCGCCTCCGGCTCTGTTCTGCTGCGTCTCCGCGAGCACCCTCGCCCTCCGCCGGTCTCTGCCGCTCCTGCAGCTACCCCCGACGCCAGCAGCCACGACCCAGCGCCGGCGCCTGCCGCTGCCTCTACCCGAAGCTGCGTCGCCGGTCCGCCTGCAGCACGCATCCGTTGCCGTCGTCCTTGCAGCTTCGAACCACTGCCCGTCGACGCCCACAACCAGCAGCCGAGCTCCCAAGCCCGCCTTTCGCCGCGCCGGTAGCCGCCCCTTCCGCCTTGCTGCAACCCCTGCGACGCCGGACTTCCCTGCTTGCTGCTCATCGTCTGCGCCCGGAGTCCGAAACCGTGCCCCGCTGCACCAGCCGCTGCTGCCGCCTCCGTCCGCCGCAGGTCCCCTCGCCGGAGCTCCGATGACCGCGCTCCACCACCCTCAGCAGCCCGCCGTGCCTCGCCGCGCCACCGCCGCCAAGAAGCCCTAGAGAAGAAGGTCAGAAGCCGGGTCGGGCGCGGGCCGCGTCTGGGCCGAAGCAAGGCCTTTAGGCCGGTTTAATATTAGTCTTTTCCTCTTGTGTTGGGCCGGGCTTAATTTACTTAGGTTTCTTTTTTAGGTGGGCTCATTTTTGAGCTGGACTGGGCCCTTCGTTTAGGCCCAGTCTTATTGGGGCCTGCCGAATTTGGCCCCCCGACCGGGCCGGGTCTGGTCAGACCGGACCCGACCCGGTTCGCCCATTTTTTAAAATTAAAAATTATTTTTTAAAGAAAAATTTAAAATTTTAAAAATTAAAAAATTATTATTAAAATAATTAAAAAGTAATTAAAAATATTTTTAAAAAATTAAAAAATTTCGAAAATCCAAGAAATGCATGGTTTGGTTAGCAATTGTCATATTTTGCCTTCTTAGTGTAATTAGGCTTTTACTTGCTCACATTTTTATCATATCATATGTTTAATTTGCATATTTAATTATTTTTAATTGCACGTACTTAATTTTGCTGCAATTAGAATCTTGGTAGCTATGATTGCTACTTTATAATTACATACTTGCATGATTACCTCACATGTTAGTGAATAGGTATGAAATCAGTCCAAACTGCTAGATAAAAATCTTTTCTTCAAAAATAAACCAGATTAAGTACCAAAATGGCATTAATTGATTAATTAGTGTAATCAAGTCACCGATCCTAGATTCTTCGATCACAGGAAGTGAAGCGAGACACTTCCACGCCATCCTTTTTGAACACCCCTAAAGTTAGCTGATCCTTTTGCAAAATTCTTAAAAATATCTCAATGTCATGCAGGGTATGGGTTTGGGAAAGCTCGTGCCTAATCAGGTTCGTCATTTAGGCAATATCCCTAAACCTATTTTCTCCCCTCGAGGATAGGTTGCGATAGAACTGGCCAAGCTGGAACATGTTAATCGGTCTATTGCAAAGTCCAGTGGAGAACTTTTGCACTGCATTGTGGTTTTTTGGTTATAAGCTTTATCTATTTTGTTGGTTGGATTTGGATTTATTGACCATATTTTTCGTGAAATTGGCCAACAACATTGGCTAAGCATGTGCAAGAACTAGCCATGGTTGGCCAAGCTAATTAGTCCATTGCACATTGCAATGCCGAACTTTTGCACTCGCAGAGCTCTGCATTTCAGTTCTGTTTGTTGTAAAGCGCTATCGATTAAGCTGGTTGGATGTCAATGTATGGACAGCGTGCTTGTTGGAACTGGTTGTCTTTGGTGGAACTAGCGAAGCATCGGCCGAGCATGGCCCACAAACAGGCCAAGCAAGGCTAAGAACTGGCCTATGCATGGACCTACTAAGGCTGAAAACTGGGCAAGCAAGGCCAAAACTGACCAAGCAAATTCAAGCAAGGCTGAAAGCTAGGAGAAGAGCAAGTCCAAGGACTGGATGGGCCAAAAACTGGCCGAACAAAACCAAGCACGACCAAGAATTGACCCTGGAAAGCTAACAATTAGCCATGGCATGGGCTAAAACTGGGCAAGTATGGGACAAAAATTGGGTGGGCCAAAAACAGTCCAACGAAATCAGAGTTTGGTCATGTTAATCAGCCCATTGCTCAATGCAATGGAAAACTTTTGCACTGTGCACTATGCTTTGCACTAGCAAAGTATTGCACTCCCATGCAATACAACATTTAGGGTGTCAAAATTACCAAACCTAGATAGACCAGACCCAACCCGACCCAAGTCGACCCAAGTCGACCCAAAATTTTTGGTTCAAGTCTCATTCAATTTGGGTAGTTCATCGGGGCAAGGTCGGGTTTTGTTGTCTTCTTCTTTTTCTTCCCTTCTTACCTGCATAATCTTTCCAAAGCACGCGCCACACGTGCAGTATATGCATGTTACTTTGTTCATATCCGTATTAGTGAGGATACTTTTCATGAGATCGAGACATGATCATTTAACATGATTTTTTCGCCACCGAAAAAAGATCTTTTAAGAGTGTTGATTGTCCATATTGAACTTAGTATTATAGTCAATCTTGGTATGGAAGATAGCACTGATGCATAAGAGGCCACCATCTTATAGAAGACAGCATCAAACCGGGAAATATTATATATTCTTAACGTGGAATTAGAATCCAAAAATCTCAAATTTGATTCTACTATACTTATTTATAAAATTTCATTGACGAGTGTGTGAACACTTGTTAAGTAATCAATTTGAGCAAATTTTATAGGTTTAGATACATCGATTATGCTTGTGTTATGGATAATCGATATCTTGAAAATCGAACCAAGTATACTAGAGGATAAACAAACCCTAATTCATATTATTATAACTTGCAATTATTCTACTTTCTTCCTTAAAGGGGTCCAACTCCTCTCACGTTGGAGGAAGGTTTAAGGTAAAATACATGCTTGGAGCCGCTAGAGCATGAACATTCCCTCGGAAAGAGAAGTCTCTTAAAAAATTGAGCAGGATGTCATTTTTATAAAAGATAAAGCTAAAAATTTAAAATAAAAATAAAAAATCCTTAGCCAGATTATTGACTTTGAAAATCAAGTCTATAAATAAAGGATATCTGAGAAGTGGTTGATAGTAACAATACGAAAACATAGATAAGTTCAAAAAAAAAAAAAATGAAGAAAGAAAGAAATCGATCTGACACAACGGCTTCAGATATATGTGTTTCGGATATTGAATTAGACAGAGCACATAATTAGCACTAGTGCCACTCAATAAACTAGGTCCACCCCTCCAAAAAATTTCCCCACGATTCAAGGTCCCTTTAGATTGTCAACACGCATTCAGTCATGCAGCACTCAAACCGTATTTCATTGAATCAATAGTCGACGAACTCGAGTGTGGTGATTAAAGTTGTGGGACATGCTCTGTACAAACTGAATTTTGTGACAATATTGATTGTTTAGCGCACATCACATTAAATCCAAATTTCGATGGATGTCTTGATTGTTGTATACAATTAGATTAACGAGTTATTTCGTGAGCTTGAAATTTGTACTCTGATCCATCTCGTTCAGCCTGTACCAAGTCTAACATTCGATGCCAAACATCCAAATTTCAAATATCGGACAAGATAAAAATTACCATATCCGAAATTTTATCCAGCCCCCAACGGCTACGTGGTAAAAACTAGCTAGGAAGAGGGCCACCAAGCCGAAATTTTGCTGCTACTTGAGCTTTTTGTCGCTGTTGTTCTTGTTTTCTTAGTAATACCTATGGCTTCCTATACCTGTAATTTTTCTTGGGTTATTTACAGATGGTGTTCAACGCAATTAAGAAAGCGCCTATGCAATTAAAGCTAAAAGAAATATGTGTTGGTCAAGTTAGCCTGAATATTTACGAAACTAATCTCAATACAAGCCTCTATTTAACCAACAAATATGACCATTCCGTTACTTTTCACTTCTTGCCAAATGCTAGTGGAAGCAAATTTAAAAGGACGCTCTAAATTTTCACTTACAGTTAGTCGGGTTAATGTTTAGACGAGTGTGTCTCCCTCCCTCAAACTTCCCCAGAACTGCATCGCAAAATGACATTTTCAGTTACTTTTCCCTTTCTTCTTTTTGTACATGTACTTAGTATAAGAATGGTTGCTTGCAACAGAGAGGTTCCTGTAAGACGCCACCATTCATGCTTTGGTGTTGGTGGTTTTGATAAATTGAATCCAAGAGCTTTGACGTCAAACTTAGATGGTGTCTTATCATAAACTCTTATAATGGATTTGGAAGCTGAGGATTGTGATTTTTGTTGCAGCGTTCCATGGCACCAGCAACGGCAATCTAGACGGGCATGAATATTGCATATCCACAAGTCCAGCTTGATATGTCCAGACAAGTGATCTAGTGGAGCATATAATCATTCAAATCGGATGGAAACAGCGGCTCTACAAAAGAATTCGTTGTCTGTGTGCATTGCCAGACGTGGTCTTTAGCAAGTTTGGAATGCTATGTTATTTGTTCCTTTTGTGCGTGCCTTGTGATTGTTCCAAATAAATATGTCCAGGTGCAAGTGCAGGAGGACGTGTGAGATGTGTGGTAGTGAGTACCCTTGATGGTATTCTTCGAGTGTGGTTATGCATTGTTTCGTTATTATTTTGAATGTAAAATAAGCTTGATGCTTCAGATGCGTGCAATCATCTGTGCGTCATTATGCAAAGGGCAAAATTTGAATGTGATGTTATTTTGAAATGTTTGATTGATTGAGTAAATTCGTTGAGTATGTCGCTGGTGGCGGGTCATCAATAGCTTGATGGTATGATAAGTGGCATCCAATAATGGACGCAAGGGTTAGCTGATAGCTTGCTGAAATTTTTCCTCTTCTCCAATAATCTCTTCATGGTGAGTACCATTTGACTTGGTCATTTCACCGAGCATTGCCTTGTCTTATCCTTTCTTTAAGGATAAAACATATCCTATGATTTTTACTCTAAGAAATCTTTAAAAAAATTCCCCAAAATTGAACTTATTTTCTAAAATGAGCTTAAGATGCACTTTACAAGTATTCTGTTTTTGGAAATAATTTCTATTCAAAAATAGTTTTTTTATTCTACTCCCTAGACAAATTTATGAGCATTTGAAAGCATTTAGTAATTGTACAAAATTTCTATTATGAGAATAGATATATGTTTGATACAACCTCAAATTTTTATAACTTAGAATTTCTTTTAATTTTTTTTAAATTATTATATTTTTCTCTTTCCTTCTCTTCTTCTTCCTCCTCCTCTAGCCAATCACCAATCATGGCGATGGTCAACGACTAATTAGACAAGCATTAGCGAGGTCGCAAGCCTCGAGAGAGCCTCATTAGCCCTCGTCTGGCCGGTTGCCGACCATAGCCATTGCCAATGACCGATTAGAGGAAGAAGAAGAGGAAGAGAAAGAAAGAAAAGAGAGGAAAAAAAAATGGTTTGAGCTTGATTCTAGAGTTATTTTTGGGAATAAAGAAGTAACTTTTTTCTATTTTTTATTATATTCCAAATTTATTCCCGTGAACAAATACGTTACCTAATGGATTTTTTTTTGGGAAAACAAACGAACATAAATAATCATTGTTTGATTGATTACCAAGTAAGCCCTTAGAGTGGTACTTACCTGAAATAATCCTAGATTGGGCTATCTTGTTTCAAATGATCCCATCATCCCCGGCGGTGAAAAGCGCTTCCTGACAACAACGAGCCCATTTTTGCAGATTTGGGGCTTCAACCTATTTTCGATCTCGGGCTGTAAGTAAACAATGGGCATTTTTGTGCTTGTGCTGTAATTGTGGTGGCCTCTCCAGATGGGTTGATGATCGCATTATGCATGAGCACTCCTGGCGCGTCGTACATGGGCTTTTGCGAAGGACGAAGTCAGTGAAAGCTGAATTTTGGCAAAGCAGGAGAGAGAGAAGCTTTTACTCGGGAGCTGACTATTTCATGGCCTTGTGGTTCACTGCCTCTATTTTCCTGGTACTGGTGTTACCTCAATTGACGAGCATGGGTTTATCTAGATCGGCAAAGGATCTGTAAGTGGCGAATTGAAGCTTATGATGTCTTTTATCTGTGATCATGTTGTTAGTGGTGGTGTTTGTTTGGGTGTGAATGGCTGGTTGTGGTCGTCATAGGCGGTTTTTACGTGGGTACATCGTGTTAGGCCTTTTAGGGTTGTGATCAGAGTATGTCACTGAATTGATTGTGCCAGCGGTCAAACTTGTAAGTACGTCATCATAGGCTTGAATTGATTGTAAGCTCTACTCTGTCAATGCAATATATTGATCATTCATGTTTGATGGAACCGGTTTTGTTGGTTGTAACCTCTACTCTATTTTTCAGGTTGGAATATCGATGTAGTGATTGTGGAACTGGCCGAGCATGGGCCAAAAACTGGCCAAGCTAGGCCATGCTAATCATCCACTGCAGAGTCCAATGGGGGAACTTTTGCAATGGGCTTTGCAAAGCACTGCATTGCGGTTTCTTGGTGGTAAGCTTTTATCTATTTTGTTAATTTGAATTTGAGCGTACTACCTGTGTTTTTCGTGAAACCGGCCAACATTGGCTTAACCATGGGGAAAAAACTAGCCAAGCTTTGCCATGCTAATTAGTCCATTGCACGGTGCAATGCAGAACTTATGCGCTTGCGCTCGCAGAGCTAGGGGTGAGCATCAATCTAGGATCAACCCTGGACCAACCCTGGACCAGCCGAACCCTACCGGTCCTGGTCCCGTTCCAATGGAGATCGGGTCGGTTCTTGGTCCTGGAATTCTTGGACAAGCACTATGCAGGTTGGTTCTCGTCACCGAGTTTAGGGTTGCCTCCAACCTTGATAACCCCGATTTTATATATATACTATATATATACTATATATCTAATATATTATTTATAATTTTTTTATATAGAGAAAACCCTAAAATAAACGCCACCAACAACATTAAATAGCTCATTAGTAAGAAGTTCAAGTAATTTTATACTATTTTTTAATAATTTAGATCTGTTAATGTCTTTTACGGCATCAAAAGCCATAATTTATAAAAGAGAAATATGTTTTTGTGAAAAATCCTCACGGCGTTCAAAAGAGCATACATAGCTCATCACGGCATCTTCCTCTAATACTCATTCTCTTCTGTCTTATTTGTCCTCTTAATCTTTAGTTTACTAAAATCGAAAGAAATAACTTTCCCGCTCGCCACTTGACACTCGCCTCACTCGTTTTGGGCCACTCGTGCCGCTTCCCACTCAATGTTCGTCTGGCTTGTTGCTCCGTGCTCAATGCTCGATGCTCACCCCACTTGACACTCGCCATCGCCTCTCTTAGCCGACCTCGCTTGTCACTGGACCAATAGGGTCGGTCCAATCCTTGCTCGCCTTTTCAAGAAGTATAAAAAATGAAACAAAAAATTATTGATTTGTCCTAAGCTGACCCTAGAATCGAATTAAACTTATTGGGTCGGTCTGGTCCTCAATTGCCTTTTTAGATAGTATAAAAAATTAAATAAATAAATTATCGATTAATCTTAGATTGATCTTGGAATCGGACCGAATCCACTGGGTTGGTCTGGTCCTCGATCCCAAGCTCAATAGAGTTGGTCTTCGGTCCCAAGAATTGAGGATCAACACTATGCGGGTTGGTCTTAAGGTTAGGGGATGGGCTGACCCAACTCGAACCATGCTCACCCCTATGCAAAGCATTGCATTTCAGTTGGATTGGTGTAAGCGCCATCGATTACTCTGGTTGGATTTCATTGTATGGACAGTGTGCTCGCTGGAACAGTTGTCTTCGGTGGAACAGGTGAAGCATCGTCCAAGCATGGGCCACAAACTGGCCAAACAAGGCTAGAACTGGCCTGTGCATGGACCCGGAACTAAGGCAAAAAATTGGGCAAGCAAGGCCAAAACTGAGCAAGCAAATTCAAGCAAGGCCGAAGTCAGCCGAAAAGCAAGTCCAAGGGCTCGATGGGCCAAAAACTAGCCTAGCAAAGCCAAGCACGACCCAGAATTGGCCCTGGAAAGCCAACAATTAGCCACGGCATGGGCTAAAGCTGGGCAAGTATGGGACAAAAATTGGGTGGGCCAAAAACAGGCCTACCAAGTCAGAGTTTGGTAATGTTAATCAGTCCACTGCTCAATGCAATGGACAACTTTTGCACTATGCAATGCACTATGCTTTGCACTAGCAAGTATTGCATTCTTGTGCAATACAACTTTATACGCATTAGTGAGAAATGAGGATAATTTTCATGAGATCAAAACATGCTCATTTAAAATGATTTTCTTGCCATAAAAAAAAAAATGAGCTTTTAGTAGTATTGATTGATCATATTGTACTTAGTATTATAGTCAATCTTGGTAGGGAAGATAGCATTGATGCATCAGAGGCCGCCATCTTATAAAAGACAGCATCAAGACAGGAAATATAATATAATTCTTTACATGGAATTAGAATCTGAAAATCTCAAGTGTAATTCTACTATACTTATTCATAAGATTTCATTGACAAGTGTTGGACACTTATTAAGTAATCAATTTAAGCAAATTTTATATATATTTTGGTTAGAAGCAGATTTTATAGATTTAAATACATCAATTATGCTCGTGTTATGCACGATCAATACCTTGAAAATCAAACCAAGTATATTGGAGGATAGTCATTAACAAATGCCGATTCATATTATTAGAACTTGCAATTATTCTACTATCTTCCCTAATTAGGTCCAACGCCTTTCATGTTGGAGGAAGGTTCAAGGTAAAATACAGGCTTGGATGGAGCCGCTAAAGCATGAGCATTACCTTGGAAAGAGAAATCTCTTAAAAATATAAACCACGTTGTCATTTGTATAAAAGATAAAGCTAAAAAAAATAAAAAAAATAAAAACTAAGCCAGATTATTAAATCTATAAATAAAGAATATGTGAGAAGTGGATGAAGCTACTAGTTTATTTTGATAGCAACAACATAGCAATATAGGTAAGTCCAAAAAAAAAAAAAAAAAAAAAAGGAAACCAATCTGACTTGACGGCTTGGGATATATGTTTTGGGTTTCAAGTCGGGTAGAGCATATAATTAGCACTAGTGCCGATTCAATTAAACTAGGTCCATCCCTCCAAAGGATTTCCCCATGATTTGAGGTCCATTTAGATTGTTGACATGCATCATATTATGTAGCGTTCAAGTCATATTTCATCGAATCAATGATCGATAAACTTGGATGTGGCGATTAAAGTTGTGAGACATGCTCTGTGCAAATCGGATTTCATGATACCATCGATTGTTTAACAGATCTCACATTGAATCCAAATGTTAATGCATGTGTTCTTTGATGCTTACAATTAGATTAACGGGTTATTTTATGATCTTAAGATTTGTACTTTAAAGATGAAGATCCACCTTGCTTCGCCCATTCAGAGTTCAACCTTCGATGCCCTTCGATGCCAAACATCAAAATTTCAATCTAGATGTGAGATAACCCGCTATATGGTAGACCCTAGCTAGGAAAGGGGACAGCAAGCCGAAGCAGAGCACGACTAACGATGGCGGAGCAAAAGAGAGAAAAACTGGCGTCGGCGGAGCAACCGCCGTGGGAAGACCTGCTCCCACTGTGCTGGGAGGCCGTCCTCCGCCACTTGGTCTCCGCCGCAGACCTCGAGTCCGTCTCCTCCGTCTGCAAGCAATTCCTGCGCATCTCCAACACCGTCCACACCTCCCTCTCCATCACCAACCGACTGACTCCGCGCCTCGGCTCCATCCTCCGGCTCTTCACGTCCCTCAAGTCCATCGACCTCAGCTCGTTCGGCGGCAATCCGTCCTCCATCCTCCTCCAGATCGCGCAATTCCCGTTGCCCCCTCGACCGCCTCGACCTCTCGAACCAGGAGTCCCTCCGCTTCGGTGGGTTGCGCGAGATGGGGTCCAAGTTCGTGGCTTTGGGCGTCTTGGTGCTGTACAATGTTGGGTTGCGGGGGGATGCCGCCTTGGCTTCGATCGCGGAGTGCTTCCCCACGCTGGAAGAGCTGGACATTAGCTATCCGAGGTGGGATCGTTCGGCTCGGGTCACGGATGACGGTATCTCGGCCCTGTCGCGGACGCTGCAGAGGCTGTCGCGAATCGGCGTTTCGGGTAGTCGGTTTCTCTCTGATAAGTCTCTTGTGGTTCTGTCGTTGAATTGCCCGTCTCTGAGGGAAGTTAAGTTTAGGGAATGTGGGTTAATTACTGGGAGAGGAATTGCTTCGCTGATAGTGAACAGACCTCATTTGTTCTTCTTGGCCCTAAATGATATGAAAGAGAAGGTGATTTTCACTGAGGAGTTGGTGGATTCTTTTCGTCACGCGGGGGGTTTCAGTAGTCTAGATTTCTCGGGCTCGTTTATCAGGGATGGGTTGTCGATGTCTGTCGCAGAGGCAAATATTCTGCTGAAGAGGCTTGTTCTTTCATGCGCCTCGGGGTTTTCGATCAATGGGATTTGGAAGATCATGCTAAAGCACTGGGGCATCGAGGAACTAGATTTGCAGGCACTACATTTCCTCACGGATCACAACATGAGCGTGATTTGTAAAGATTTTCAGTCTGACCTCCATTGACATCAGTGACTGCTCCAATCTCACAATGATGACATTGTATAACTTCATGAGACAATGTCCCTTCCTAAGGGAATCGAAATGGGGAAGACAAACCTAAGGAAGGATGATGCCAGTGAAACTGATGTCATAGTGAATTCTCAAGTGAGGTCTCTTAGCATACCTGGGGTGCGTTTGGGAAGACTTTTGAAAAAAGTCTTTCGGAAAATACAAAGACCTTTTGAGTTAAAGGTGTTTTTTTCAAATGTAACATGTTTGGTAAATTGTATTTTTAAAAAGTCATTTGTGAAGTACTTTGAGCAAAATGGTGTTTGGGAAATTACATTTACAAAGGATCTTTATGATAAATAAAAAAATTATCAAAAGAAAAATTTAAAAAAAAAAAAAATTGACCCAGGCAAGAGCAAAGGCCTCCGGTGACCTCCGGCGACCCTCGATCTAGGGCAACGAGGTCGCGCGATGCTGTCGCAACCTCCAGTGACCCCGGATCTGGGGCAGCGAGGTCGCACGACGCCGCCTCAACCTCTGACTACCGAGATCCGGGGCGTTGAGATCGTAGGAGGACCTCGCCGCCCTAGATCTGGGTCACGGCTGGGTCGCATGACCTCACCGCTCCCGGATTTGGGGCAACAAGGTCGCGGGAGGTTGCGTGACGCCGCCGCGACCTAGATCCTAGGGCAGTGAGGTCGCACGACCCATATTGGGGGTGGCAAGGTCCTCCTTCGACCCTGCCGCCCCAGATCTAGGTCGCGGCAACTCAGACCTCGCCGCAACCCAAATGGCGCGGCGATCGCGCCACCCCCCGGCATCGATCGCCTGGGCGACGGCCGTCGGTGACTGCCTGCCCTTCGCCGGCAACCGCTCAAGGAAGAAGAAGAAAAAGACGATGAATAGTGAGGGCAAAACCGGACAAACGAAAAATTAATGAGGACAATTTGGGAAGAAATTTTTTTTTTAATCCTCAAGCTCAGCATTTTTGGCAAGCTGAAAGTCCAAGGCAGCCCCCAACCTACCTTGGCCTTTTAGCCTTGTGAAGCTGGCATTTGGGGAATGCAAACCCAAAAACAAATGTCAAACACACTTGCATTTGCCCAAGGGACTTCGAACCCTCGAAGGGCTTTGGGAAGTGGTTCCCAAATGCACCCTAAGTGGGTTTGGGCATGGCCAATTAGGGCATTTCTCCAAGCCCAGCCTCACACTTCTTCTTTTGATATAGGAATTTCTTATGATTCTGCCTTGAGCTCGGCGTAGAAACCTCATGTTCATCTTTTCATTCATTTAGTGAAGGATTAAAATCCCCACGTCTATCTTGGAACTTACTTGGTGTGAGTGCCGGTCCATGTGCACATCCAAATGTTATTACCCATAGAGACAAGAGGTTCTTGGTTCTATTCTGATTCCACTGAGAACTTACTCATCGGAGCATGTTTTCTAACTTTTAAAACTTAAAACTTATCCTACATACTAAGAAACTATCTTGTCATAAGTTCCAGAGTCGACCTTGTACTCTTATTTGAGTGATTACAAGTGAATCATTATATTTAATGATAAAATTTTATCACAATTCACTAATCATAACTCATATTTAAAATTAATAAAGTAAAAATTTCAGTCATGGGTATCACTAAATTTGGAAGTTCAGACTAATGGTTTCAAATTACACATTTATTATTAAACGTCGTGGATTATTGCGGGATCAAGTGAAGATATAGAACAAGAAAAACATTAAAGCTTATTCCAAGTTTTAGGTTGGAATTAAGAACTTATCCATCGGAACAGATTTCCTACTTTTTAGAACATGAAACTTATCCCCCCGCATATGCTAGAATCGGACTAGTTCTCATCAATCTGATTTTCAGTTTCTTGGTTACCTTGGAACAATGCTTACCCCTAATTACCCAACATGAGTGGATTTATAGATTGTGAGTTTTCAAAATGGCAAACAGGTTGAACGTGTCGCTAAATCGGTCAGCCACGGTAACTGATCCCATTAGAGAAACATTGAGAAGGTTCCCCTCGCCAACATGAGAAGTGGGCAACCACTAGGTTTGCTGCTAATTACTGTGTTGAATCTCTCGGAAAAGAAGAAAGAGACGCACATATTTCAGAAAGGACATGGACACACCTTGAGGGAATAGAGTGCTCGTGTGTGCTCGAACGAGTCATAAGAGAGCTGGTTTGAAAGTATTTTGTTAACCTTCTTTCTTAATAAATGGGCCGAACATGAGCCCTGTGCAAACCCATTTTGTTAAACGGTGATAGAAGAGCCGGTTTGATTATGAATCATTCTTTGGGATTATGATTTTACTATTTGTTTCACGGAAAAAGTAATTTGAAAAATATATTTTGAAAGATAAATACTTATATTGCTTAAAAAAATCAGTTAATAGAAATTATTTTCATCATCAATAACAACATATATTTTATCATTTTTGTGGGTGATGAAAATCTTTTCTATTCATTTATTTTTCTAAATGATATAAGCAATAATTTAATTTTTTTTTTCAAATTACTTATTTTTCCCAAAACAAACGCACCTATGTAGTTTATTTTGCTTCAGCTGCGGTGACTAACAAAATCTAATGATAAGGAACACAGAGAAGTATTTCTGGGCTCAAACCAAACAAATGGATAAAAGCCTTTTATGCATTTGAATGGACACATTTTAAGCCCTAACTTGAGAAGTATTTCTGGCCTCAAAACAATTTTCTGCAGGCCCATTCAACCCAAAATTTTTGTTTCCACTAATTTCTACGCCGTCAAAGTCTCTTTATTGGTCCATGCGACATTGGCCGGAGACCATAATGCCTAAATCAAGCAAAGGAGTCCGATTACTTCCAACTTAAAAGAAGAGTGAGACGATCTTAAGCTCAATTTGTTTCGTGAAAATAAATGATTTGAAAAATATTTTTCTAAAAACGATCATTTGTATCGCTTCCAAAAATAAATGAAGAATAAATATTTTCATCGAACGTGAAAATTCTTAGATATAAATCATTATCATGAATGCGAATATTTTTATTAATTATTTATTTGAAGTGATATAAGCAATTATTTTTTTTAGAATATTTTTGAAAATATATATAGTTTTTGCAAAATAAATGAAGCCTAAAGTCATAAATGAATTCCTGAAATTATTGATGATTCCAATTAATGAGTGGAAGAAAGAAAATTTGAAGATAAAATAATCCATTAACAATCAAGTGCCCTCAATCGGCACCGACATTTTACATCATGTTTGTAAGGGGGGACATAGTTTGCCAACAAAATGGGGAGAGGAACATGAGGAACACTTCGAAAGCCCATGGGCTCCTTTGGTAAGTATTTCGTTTGGGATATTCTTTTGAATCTTCTTGTTTGAACCAATCTCATTGTATTACAATCTGGGATAGATATTCTATTCATGTCAAAATTTCGTGTTTGTCTCACTAATCAGTGCATGCCAAGTTTTGATAATATGTGGCATAACTTAAAAAACATAGCCTAATTGGATGAAATATTAGTTTTTGTCAAAACACATTGATGCGTGTCAAGTCTTGCCTATATCGATTTTTTCACATGTGTTGAGCCAGCTACAAATCTGCTTGCAAGTGTCAACCGGATGCACTCTTATCTAATCAGCAATTGCTTCCCTTAATTGTCTGAAAAACACCTTATTTTTCACTAACTCAACTACTTGTTTGTTTCAACACTAGTTACTTGGTGTCGGTGGTAGCAATGACGACATTTGATACATAGCTTTAAAAAAGAAGAAAAAAAATACACTTGTTAACAAGTGCCCCAAAGGGCATTAGTTAAAACTACTGAAATTAAAAATAACGCACATAAACACATGAGAAAAGAAGGCGTCAAAACCTCTCTTCTCTCGTAAGAGCACCTCTCTCTCCGTAGGGAAGAGTCTCCCCTTTTGCTTCAATGGCAGATAGTGCAAAGCACCTCCTGCAACCACCATGATTCTGGAGTAGACGCTCACCCCAAATGGATTTGAGAACTCTTCAGATCTGGTTTGCTTAATCCCAGAACCCTAACCCTTGATTTCTCAAGATTTCTTTCAAAACACAAACTAACCAAACACGAACCATCATCGGGAAACCCTCTCCCTATTCCGCAACTCTGCCTCAGTCCAGCTGTCATCATTCAGCTAATCATTTTGCCACATCCAGAGCTCCCTTCAATCTCATCCCCAAACTTCAACGTTTCAACCATTGCACCAACCGAGGAACCCATTTTGGGGTTTCGACAAAGCTCCCCTTCCTAGCAGCATTCAGCCCTAAATTGTTGCAGATAAAGAGTAGTGAGACAACCTGCAAAAGGAAGAGATGGCGGGTGAGAACGAGAATGAGTTGCGACTAGCCGCATTATATAAAAGCCTGGGAGACCTCTGGTCAGCAAGTGATGTTGTTGAGGTGTCAACAGAAATCCCTCCTAACAAAAGACAGGAATGCAATCTCACTCTATTTGGTAAGCTATTCTCTAAACCTAATGTTAACTTCCCAGCCTTTTCTAGCACGATGAAGAAAGCATGGAAAGTAGACTCAGTTGCTTGTTTACAAAAAGAGCCAGGCTTATTCTCCTTTGTTTTTCAAAATGAAGAGGAGAAAGATAGAATCCTTAAAACCGGTCCATGGTCGTTTGCAAGTAATCTTCTAGTTCTGAAACAGTGCAAACCAGAGATTCCAGAACACTGTTATGATTTCTCTTGTTGTGCTTTCTGGGTTCAAATGGGAGGAATACCTCCAGGATGGTTCAGAGAGGATGTGTTTGCTGATTTGGCTGAAAGAGTGGGATGAGTTATAGATATACAGCTGGAAGCAAGAGCAAACGAACTCTACAAAGCAGGAAAGGTGAAAGTAGATTTGGATTTGACTTCACCCTTGAAATCAGGGGCTATATTGGACATAGGGCATAAGAAGCTCTGGGTGGAATTTAAGTACGAAAGACTTCCACATTATTGCTATTCATGTGGGAGAATCGGTCATTATGCCACAAATTGTGAGGAAATTCCCTATGACCAGACTAAATGGGCAGAAAACAAGGTAGGGAAGTACTGACCTTGGCTAAAAGCGGAAGTGCGGGATCACAGCCCTCATTGGGAAGCATTCTATGGGAAATTAGAGACAACTTATGATGCTGAAGATGTCGTCCCTAAAACGCTTGTAACAGAAAATGATGTGGAAAGCGGCATGAGAAATGACTCGGAGATTCGGGCTACTACTAATCGCAACAAGAAAAGGGCAGATTGTGATGATTCTCATTATTTACTCGAAGGCTCAACCATGGACCTCAACAAAAAAGACAAAGGTAAGCAGATCATGTGTATTAATCCTCCTAAAGTTATCTTTCAGACCGAGGACAGCAACAGTAAAAAACATTTGAAGCCTCAGAAAACCAAAAAACAAAAGAGATCAGTGGACCATGCTTCTCTCCACATTGAAGACATGGAGCTGCTAGAAACACCTGTTCAGATAGTGAAGGAAGGAAATGACTGGGCTTTGGTGGCCAGCCCTAATAAGCCACCGAAGACATCATGAAGATCATAAGCTGGAACTGTCAGGGGCTGGGCAACCCCCTGACGTTCCAAGAGCTGAGAGCATTAGTTGCTCATGAAAGGCCTACTATCTTCTTTTTAATGGAAACTAAAAACAAGGAGTCGAAGGTTGAGGGTATCATAAAACGCCTAAAATTCCAAAACAAAATTATAGAGAATTCGGAAGGTATCGCAGGAGGTTTAGCACTTATGTGGAGTGAAGAGGTGGACTGAAGAGTGAATTCTAGCAACAAAACTCTCATAGATGTTGAATGTCATGATCGGACAAGTGGATGCCTCATGCGAATTACTTTTCTCCATGCTCCTACCAACTATGGGGAGAGGCTTATCTTATGGGACAAACTAAGGGGAATTCAGTCACAAAATCATATCCCATGGATTTGTATGGGAGATTTCAACGAAATTCTCTATGGTTGGGAGAAGGAAGGCAGAAGAGCAGCTGATTACTACTGAATGGTAGCGTTTCGTGAACTCTTGAATGATTGCTCCCTAATAGATATCGAAAGTAAAGGCTGTGCCTATACTTGGGCAAATAATAGAGCAGGAGAGGAGATGGTGAAAGAAAGGTTAGATCGAGCTCTATGTGCCATGGACTGGAGGGTGGTGTTTCCAAATGCTGAAGCTCTGGCTCTCCCAGCTGTAGGCTCTGACCATAGTCCACTTCTTCTCGTAATGCACCCTGAAAATCAGAAACGGAAAAAACAATTCAGGTTTGAAGCTTATTGGCTGGAAGAAGAAGACTGTAGGGAGGTTATAAAGCAAATATGGGATGGCAATCTCTTCAATGAAAACAGCTTCTCAGATAAAGTGCGAGAGGTCTCTAAAGTACTAGAAAGATGGAGCAAGCAAAAGTTTCCAAACGCTGCTATTTGCATAAGAGGGTTAAAGAGGAAATTAACTGAGCTCACTAACATGCGGTCAAGAAATTTCAGCAAGGAGGAATATCAACAAGTAGTGGATCAACTCGAAAAATTATGGAGACAGGAGGAAAAGTATTGGGGCTAAAGGGGCGCGAATTAATTGGCTTAAATGGGGAGATAAAAATACCAAGTACTTTCATGCCACAACAAAAGACAAAGAAGGCAACAGCGAAACAATTTAATAACAATGTTGAAGGTTAATGAAGATACATGGTGCAGGGAACCGAATCAGCTGATGCAACATATCAGGGACTTTTATCAAACTCTCTATGAAACCGTGGGCTCGAGGAACTTTCAGCCGGTACTAGATTAGTGCCCTAGCCCAGTAAATGAAGAAATGAACTCATATCTGATGGAAACTGTGCAAATAGAAGAAGTAGAGGAGGCGGTATTCCAGTTGGGTGCACTCAAAGCACCAAGTCCTGATGGGTTAAATGGGCAATTCTATCAGTACTATTGGGAGGAATTGAAGCATGAAGTATTTCAGCTAGTACGGCTTTTCTTTGAGACAAGTACTCTTGATCCCTTCCTAAATCAAACATATATCACCCTAATTCCAAAGGTCAAAAACCCAGAAAATATAAACCAGTTCAGACCTATTAGCCTATGTAATTTCAGCTACAAAATTATTGCTAAAGTGCTAGCAAACAGACTGAAGAGATGGCTACCAGACATCATTACTTCTGAACAGAGCGCCTTTGTGCAAGGGAGGCAAATTCAAGACAATATCTTAATAGTTCAGGAAGTTATTCACCAACTCAGAATCAAGAAGAGAAAAAAGAAGTTTCAAGCTATTCTGAAACTCGATATGCAAAAAGCGTATGACAGAGTGGAGTGGGATTTTTTGAGTGCTTGTTTGTTGAAATTGGGCTTCGATCCAAGGTGGGTAGGGTTGATAATGCAATGTGTCTCCACAGTCACTTTTTGTGTGAAAGTAAACGGGGAGCCTATGGAATACTTCAAACCTTCCAGGGGTTTAAGACAGGGTGATCCTTTATCACCTTATCTATTCATATTAGTGTCGAATGTCCTGTCATGGCTAATGCATAAGGCTATGGAAGACGGGAGCATAAAAGGGATAACCTTGAATACACATTGCCCTACTTTATCACATCTCCTCTTTGCCGATGACTCTATTTTCTTCTTGGATGGGACCATTTCAGAGTGCCAAAACCTTGCAGCAGTCCTAAATCAATATTGTTATGCTACGGGCCAAGCAATTAACCTAAATAAATAAGGAGTGAGTTTTAGCAGCGGCTGCCCTTTGAATTTGAAAAGAAATTTGGCGCAAGAACTCAAAGTCCCCATCATAGACAAGACAGGAAAATATCTTGGCATCCTGACGGATTGGGGCCGTTCAAAAAAAGAGATGTTCGCTTGGATCCTAGCTAGAGTAAACATGAAGATGGAGGGATGGAAAGAGCAAATTCTGTCCAAAGCAGGAAAGGAAACACTTATCAAAAGCGTCGTACAAACTCTCCCCCAATATGCCATGTCGCTCTTTAAAGTACCCATCTCAATATGCAAAGCAATTGAAAGAAGAATCGCCTCCTTTTGGTGGAAACAAAATGATACAAGCAGGGGTTTGCATTGGAAGAAGTGGGAAGTTTTGAAAACAAGAAAAGATGAAGGTGGGTTAGGATTCAAAGATTTAGTAAATTTCAACAAAGCAATGCTGGGAAAACAAGCCTGGAGGTTATCTTAGTCTCCTTCAGCCTTATGGAGCAGAATACTTAAAGGAGTTTACTTCCCAAATGGAGATATGTGGAAGGCAGGTAAAGGGCAGTGTCCATCTTGGGGTTGGCAACGCATCCTAATGGGGAGAGAAACTATAGAAAAGGAGGTTCAATGGAGGGTAGGTGATGGAAAGAATATTAGCATACGTGAGGATCGATGGCTGGAATTTGGTGTGATAGGTGGCCCGGCTAATCAAAATGATCCCAGAACTGTAGCTGAACTTATTAGTGAGGAAAACAGGGGATGGAAAGAAATAGAGGTGCTGAATTTATTTGAAGACAGAATAGCAAATGAAATCTTATCTATTCCTCTAAATCTCAACCAGCAGGAAGATACACTAATGTGGAAGGGCAACAAGGTTGGAAAATACACGGTCAAAAGTGGATATAATACGTTATGTGCACAGACCAAAGCAGGAGAACAAAACAGAGCATCAATATCATTTCAGCCTCCTCAAACATTATGGACAAAGCTATGGCATTTATCTATACCCCCAAAGCTGCGCATCTTTATGTGGAGTATCTGCCATAATGCTATCCCAACAAGAGAGAATCTCTACAAGCGAAAGCTGTTACCTGACCCAATATGCTCGCTTTGTAATACACGTTTGGAGACGACCGAGCATTTGTTCCTATTCTACAAATGGACAAAGAACATATGGAAAGACCCACGGCTCAATCTCACTTGTAATCCTAATTGCATAACCCGGATTGATAAATGGTTGATGGAAAATTTCGCAGGTACCAGAGACCTACTCGAAAAGGAGTTGGTGGCGACAGTGCTGTGGTTCGTCTGGAAAGCCCGCAACAACTCGATTTTCAGAGCCAAACAACCAGATCCAAACACCATCGTAGACCTGGCACAAGCACACCTCCAAAACTTCAACAGATGGCAGAACAAAAAAGAGACAGCAAAACCCCCAAACCCGAACTCACCGCGAAGATGGATTCCGCCGGAGAAAGGACAGCTGAAACTTAATGTAGACGGCTCTTGGATCCACGGAGAACAGGTCGGATCCGTCGCTAGGATCTTGCGGGATCATGCTGGCCAACTCATCGATGGCTTCGCACAACAGGTCCGAGCTTCCTCCCCTCTTCAAATCGAAGCCCTAGCGATTTTGCACAGGTTGCAGTTTCTGGAGTTCAGAGAACAACTGCACGTGGGAGAGAAGGAAGTCGACAAAGTACATCAGAGTCAACTAGTTTGGTGTGAAACGGACAGCTTATCCGCTGAACAAATAATCATGGGCCGGGCCGAATCTTCTTGGACAGTCAAGCCCATCGTTGAACAATGCAGAAACCAGCTCTCCAACTCCAAATTGAAGACTTTGACTCACTGCCCGCGGGAAGCAAACAACGGAGCAGATCTGATTGCGAAGATGCACCGAACTAGATCACTCCCTCAAAGCTGGAAATCCTCCCCTCCTGCAGCTCTATCGGAAATTTTATGTGCGGAATCTTACCTATCGAATTCTTGTAATTTTTGCACTTAATGAATGAAAGTAGCTATCATTTTCAACCAAAAAAAAAAAAAAAACGCATGAGAAAGAAACATATTTCACAAGACACAATTGATGAGTTTTGACAAGTGCGATTGAGTTTTCTTTGACACTTTCAAAATGCAAAATCTCCCAGAAATTTTTAGTGAGATCACCATTAAAGACACTTTAATAATTTGAACAAGAGCATTTCTTTTTGCTAATTTTCCAATGGACTTTGCTAAACAGAACTCGGTTTTGAATTATTGGAGGCCAAGGCTCATCAGTGGTGTCGGTTCTCAGTCAACGTGTGAACCAAATCCGATTTTTACAAAAGGATTTGCCCATGATTCGGGATGCCTTTATACTGTTAACATGTATTCTGCGCTCAAATCATATTTCATCGAATCAACAGTCGAGTAACTCGAGTGTGGTGATTAAAGTCGTGAGATATGTTTGGTGCAATGATGGCGGAGCAGAAGAAAAAACAGCTGACGACGGCGGAGCAACCGCCGTGGGAAGACCTGCCCGCCCTGTGCTGGGACGAGGTCTTCCGCCGCTTGGTCTCCGCCGATGACCTCGAGTCCGTCTCCTCCGTCTGCAAGCGATTGCTAGACATCTCCAACACCGGCCGCACCAGCCTCTCCATCACCAACCGACTGACCCCGCTCCGCCTCGGCTCCCTCCTCCGGCGCTTCACGTTCCTCAAGTCCATCGACCTCAGCTCGTTCCGCGGCGACCCGTCCTCCGTCCTCCTCCAGATCGCCCAGTTCCCGTTGCCCCTCGAACGCCTCGACCTCTCCAACCAGGAGTCCCTCCGCTTCGATGGGTTGCGCGAGATGGGGTCCAAGTTCGGGAATTTGAGGGTCTTGGTGCTGTCCTATATTGGGTTGCTGGAGGATGCCGACTTGGTTTCGATCGCGGAGTGCTTTGCCAAGCTCGAAGAGCTCGACATTAGCTATCCGGGGCCGAGTGATTCGGCTCGGGTCACGGACGGCTGCAGAGTCTGTCGCGAATCAACCTTTCGGGTAATCCGTCTGTCTCTGATCAGTCTCTTGTGCTTCTTCGGTGAATTGCCCATCTCTGAAGGAAATTAAGCTTGGGGATTGTGACTCAATTACTGGGAGAGGTATTGCTTCGTTGATAGTTAACAGGCCTCACTTGGTCTGCTTGGCCCTGAATTATATGAGAGAGGAGGCAATTTTATGTGAGAAGTTGGTGGACTCCTTTGGTCACGCCAGGGGTTTTATTAGTCTGGATTTCGCGGGCTTGTTTATCTGGGATGGGTTGCTGATGTCTGTTGCGAAGGCAAACATTCCGCTCAAAAGACTCATACTTTTGCGCGCTATGGGGTTTTCCTTCGACAGGATTCGGATGATCATGCTATGTCACCAGGACATCGAGGTCTTAGATTTGGAAGCAGTACGTTTCCTCACAGATGAGGACATGAGCATGATATGTGAAGATCTTCACAGTCTGACCCACATTAACATCAGTCACTGCTCCAATCTCACGATGACAACATTGTATAGCCTCATGACACAATGTCCCTTCCTGAAGGCAATCAAAATGGGGAAGACAAACCTAAGGGAGGATGATGCTAATGGAACTGATATTGTGGTGAATTCTCAAGTGAGGTTTCTTGGCATGCCTTCTAATCGTAAATTGACCGACAAACGCCTCAAGAAGATCGGGCGTATGTGCCCCAGCTTGCAGTATCTTGATGTAAGCAAGTGTTTGAAGATAACTGGGGATGGCATTTCGGGTGTGCTGAAGAGCTGCCCGGAAATCAGGCATTTGAAGATCCGTGGTTTGAAAAAATTAAGGAATCTATGCATTGACTTTGAACTCCCACGCTTAGAGGTCTTGCAAGCAGAAGGCTTGAAATTCAACGAAGAGAAACTAGCGGCATTTATAAGTAGATGTTGCCATCTCAAGAATCTCAACTTAATGGACTGTGTGCATCTGTCGAATGAAGGGGTAAAAAAGGTGGTGAAGAATTGCAATACATTGAGGGAGATAAATCTATGGAACTGCAATAATGTAGGTGACGATTTCCCATTTTTAAATTGGATGGTGTCTATGAGGCCATCTTTGAGGAGAATAGTCCCACCTCGTGGATTAGTTTCATCCGAAATCCAAGACTTCTTCTTGCAGCATGGGTTGGCTTGTTAGTGGTGATTGACTTCAAAGGGACAATCAATGAGGTAATTGTCTGCGAAGATGACAATGCCTGTTTATCTTTCTGTGGTAGAATGGTGTGTTGTTGTAGCTTCTTTCAATGTGGACCTCATTTTCATAGGAGAGGTTTTCTTTGGGGTGACTTTTTCTACTTCTTGAGCTTTTAGTAGTAGTTGTTCTTGCTTCCTTCGTATCTCTAGCTTCCTAGACCTGTCATTTTCCTTGAGTCAGTAACAGCTTGTGTTCAGAACAAGAAATGTGCCTGAACGTTTAAAGCTAAATGTGTAGGTTTGTTTGCCTGAATAATTCCCAAATTCAAATCAACCTATTTTTTACAAACAACGACATGTTTTAGTTACATCTCACTTTTTGCCTAGTACCCGTGGAAGCAAATTCGAAGGCATAACTCATATAGAACTAGTCAGGTTAATGTTGGATACCTGTTGGATACCTGTATCTCTCTTAAACTACTCATAACTGTATCACACTTCAGTTACATTTCACTTTCTTCCTTCTATATATGTACTTGATATGTGCTTCAGTGTTGCCAGTCTTGATAGATTGAATCCATAAGCTTCAACTTCATACTTGGATGGCACATCTTCATAATCTCTTATAATCGATTTGGAAGCTAAGGATTATGATTTTTGTTTTAGTGTACAGTGGCACTAGCAACGACACCACTAGATGGGCATTTCTACAAGGCATGAAGTTTGGATATCCACAAGTCCAGCTCGATATGTGTTCAGATAGTTGATCTACTGGAAGCATATACTCATTCAAAATCAAAATGAATAAATGAGCAGCTCTATGGAAGAAATTCATCATCTGCATGATTTGGTAGGCATGATCTTCACCAAGTTTGGAATACTTTGCTGTGTCTTATGGATAAACACGGTTTTAGAATTATTTTTAATGTAAGGTCAATGTTTGAGATGTGAGCATGTTTTGTACGTCATTGTGCGGATAGCAAAATTGAATGTGATGGTGTTGTGATATTGCTTTGGTCGAATAGTAAAAGTGATGACTCTTGTAGGAAATGAGTGGGCTTGGGCATGGCCGGTTGGGCATTTCTTCATGCCCAGCATCACGATTCGAGCATAGAAATTTCATGCGATCCTTCCTTGAGCTTGGCGTAGAAACTTCATTTTCATCATGTCATTCATTTAGGGAAGGATTCAAATCCCCATGTCTGTCCTGGGTCTTAATTAGTGCGAGTGCCAGTCCATGCACGTATCCAAATGTTATTACTCAATGGGGGTGTATTCCTGGATTGCGAGCTTTTATTGAGGCAATTTACATAGGCCTCCATTAGCAAATGGACCAGTCTAAATTGAGTTTGCATTTAAACAATCGAGATGGACATAACAGCTGACGAATCTAATAGTGACGCTCCAAAGACAACTGGTTGTTGTGAACTTGTGATATTGACTTCAAGAATTTGTGTGATATGCGGGTTGTACCTGGTTGCACTTTGTGGCTGGCATGGTTGCATATATCCTGATTCAAACCCAGAAGACAGATGGGGAGTTCACCTCAGCTGCAGCATGGAATTTGGTGTTTCTGCAGAGGACTATAAAGCAGTCGGCATTGTCTCGTTTGGTTGAAACCAAATGCGCCTAAGATTGCTTTCATTGACTGGCCAGTCCTTCTAAGTAGGTTGCAAACCTTTGATAGGTAAACAGAGCCGCCTCGATGGAATTTGTCTTATGCAAGCTGGAAGATGAACCAGAAGTCCATTTGTTCTTCCATCGCTCCTTTGAAAGCAAATCTTGTCCATTTGTTCTTCCATCACTCTTTGAAAGCAAATCTGAGAGCATTTTCTGCAGTTCTTTCGGCTTCACAGGCCTGCTTAGTGGCTGGTCCGCCTAACATGCGTGTTGCCATTTTCCTGTTCTCTGTTGGAATTGCGTTCGAATCTCTATTGCAGGATTTCAAGAGAAAACTTTCTGAGCAAGTTAAAAGCTTTTGCTGACCTTGGAGGATCCGATCTGGATTGATCGAGTTTTGATTGTTGGTTGCAGTTGTCTAAGTAGCTCTTTGATGCTTTACCCGTATTGATGACAGATACTAGTGGGCTGCTCCTCCCACATTACTTGGTTATGCAATACTAGATATTTACCCTTCGAACAGAAAGCAAATTGACAATAGAAGCATCACTAGGTTTGGTAATTTAGTATAGTTATATCATGTTAACTCAGCCTGCCAAGTTTCCTTAGACTTTAATTGCTAGTGTGTACGTATTCTATTTGTCTGTTTGAAACTACTTTTGCCATTCGCTTTCTTTTTTCCTTCAGATTCCCGGCATACACATTTTAACTTTCATTTATTCTACAGCACCTGAAAACTTGTAAAAGCACAAATATTGATACTTAGATTCACACATTGTTTCTTATGATATTTGAAATTTGAATGATACTATAAATTTTTAGCTGGAAAGCTGAAAATGTCATTTTCTCGCTAAAATATAAAAGAGACAAACGACTTCGAATCTCTAATCATATTATGTTTGGCCAAATTCTACAACTTACAACGATAGAATAGAAAGAGAAAGACAGCTAATTTGTAGTATAATAATAAATGCAGCTATCGGGGGAATGCTGTCGCAGTGGGACTGCTGGTGCTGGGGTAGGGACTAGAGAAAGTGATATGATAATCCCATTTCCTTACCGCCGACTTCCTTCCTTTGTCTTTTTGTTTATTAACGCCGAGAAGTGATGGAGGGAGAGACGTGTATATATATATATATATATATATAGAAGAGAGTCATTTACTAAGGTGAGCGTTGTATTTTGGGTCCAGGTAATCATGAATTCTGATTCAAAGACACTTTGCTTTGCTTTGTTAAAATAATAAAGGCAGGCGAGTGATTGCTTCCAACAACGGTGATTTGTCTCTAAAATTCTTGAGGTTCGATTTGATAAGGAGATAAGAGGAACATCTTTTATATTTTGCTAATTCCGCCCATTCCAACTAATTTTGTCTGGCGACGCTTTTCGCGAACGCTTAATAACGCCATTTAGATAATTTTTAATAATATTTTCATTTGCCTAATTTTTATTAGTTTTTTTTCTTTTTGTTTTTTTTTTCTCACGATAGTCAGGAGGGTTGTGGCCCTTGCCTGGCGTCGCCCGCAACCGTGCCTCGTGATCCTGGCTCCCTACAAGTGCATCGACTTGTCCCCGGTGAATGTCCCCACCAAAAAAGAAAAGCTTGTAAGGCACGCCGTCTCCTTGAGCCGATCGATCTTGCATCCAAGACAATCCTCCCGATACCGAGCCTCAAACCTAAGCCTGAGCCTTCTTGTCCTTCTTCAACATTGCCTCCGTGTTCTCCGCCATCTTTGCTCCCCCTCCCTTCGCTGCTCTTCCCTTACGATGCTTCGTAGGCAACCAAAATACGGAGCAATGGTTGACTCAAAGATTGCGACCAAAATACGAAGCGGAGATGGCGACATGGCAAAGATGCGAAGGCCTTCGTGCGGTGGACCCAAAACCGTTGCCATGTGGAAGCGGGTCTCTTCCTGCAACTTGAAAAGATCTCGAGGCGCGGCCGTGGGTCAAGGCGGCTATGGCCTTGCCCATGGCCGGTTACTACGGAGAAAAGAAAAGAAAAGAAAAGAAAAAAAGAAAAAGAAAAAGAAGATAAAAAAAATAGTTATTAAAAATTAGCCATATCAGCGTCGGACAGATCATCGACGTTCATCTTACTATCAAGCACTTAAAATTGACTCTGGATTGAATTAACACAGTATGCAAAAGATTTGACAAAGAGTATATGATATATTTGCATGTAAATTAATTTCATATTTGAAAGTTTTTGGTGGAAAAATTTCTCATCTATTACGAATTAGTATAACGAAAATGAAAATCTTTTTTTTAGTAGGTATGATTATTTGTGTCCTTTAAAGCACTCTTTAATAAGATCTTTATAAATTTATAAAAGGCTCTCAAAAGTAGATAAAGAGGACCTCCCATGCTCCCTCTCACTACTTCCGCTCATAGGGAACAACAATTTTATCAAACACATTTCTATTTCTTTTTTCGTTCCCTGGAACAAAAAAACATAAATAGTTGTTCTGGGGAACAAAAATTATTTTTACCGAACAGAGCCCTATTGTCTCTTTCTTTAAGTAGTTACTCATACGTAGACACTTCTGTTGCCAAATGCAATAAATCAGCTAAGTCTTGGCCTTGAATCCTTCTCTCAATTGGAATTTCAATTCATTAAAAGCCAAATTTGTTAATTCTTTTTTTTTTTAAGAGCAAAGTGAGGCATCTATATTTCTTTTTTGCGCACAAGGCATCTATATTTCTAGTGTTCTTGAATCAAGCAAAACTGATTGATGAATTCATTATTGTATTTGGTAAAGTCTAGCCAAATTAACAACCGATGCTTCGGATATGGTTCTATAAAATTTAGAATAGAATTGTCTTTCCATCTTTACCCCACGTTGAATGGTAACTTAGTATGCTAGGTAAAGACAAATTTTGACAAAGATAAAGGAAACAACTTACATCTTAAGAATTCATTTGTTCCCGCATCCCCGTGGTGGGCTATAAATCAATTAATGT
The DNA here is from genome assembly GCA_016097615.1 of Eucalyptus dawsonii. Taxonomy (NCBI): domain Eukaryota; kingdom Viridiplantae; phylum Streptophyta; class Magnoliopsida; order Myrtales; family Myrtaceae; genus Eucalyptus; species Eucalyptus dawsonii. Next base: position 21,108,370 of record CM027879.1, on the reverse strand, counting down.
GTCTAATGGTTGATTTTTCATCTATGCTTGTGAAGATGGCAAAGGTATGGATTTTAAACCTGATAGAAAGTACTGATTATCGACTCACTCAATATAAGGTTTCCCATACACGAGTCTTATAACACCCCTATCCTACGCCGAGTGTTGTTGAACCTTCAGCAAATTGTGTTGGGTTAAATTGAGGATTCGAGTGGTCATCTTACCCCCCCCCCCCCCCCTAGGGCGGTTATGCTAATCTTACCAGATTATCTATCTTAATATTAGTTGGCAAATTAAACCCAACGTGAATGTTCACATTAGGTAGTGCCAAAGTAACCGTTGGCCTTAAATTCTCTATATTTGGCATTTGGCCAGTCTAGTTTGCCAAATTGTTATTGCTGATTTGGTTATTTGGACTAGCATTGTTTTGATTATTTTTACTACTTTGGCCTTGATTAGAAGATTCGAGCCTCCACATAATCCTTACATGGGCTTGACTAGTCTGACCAACATTGTCAAGATTATTAAAAGCACGAAAACTAGGAAGGTACCTGTCAGCACTAGACTTGCTTGCAGTGGTTGGGTCAAGAATCCTTGTCTTGACAGAACATCTTTCACAATATTGATGACCATCGACTTGATCACGTCTGACATAGGGCTAATGGAACAATTGGCCACCCAATTCTGCTACTCCTTGAACAATCTCTGCACGGTTGACATCTTACTAGGATTTAGTGCAACTTCCCTAAACTGTTCTCTACTAAGGTGTTTAGGAAAACTGTTTTCTACTCAGGTGTTCAGGAAGATCGACATCTCCTTGTTAGTTACCCTCTGCCACTTTTGGTGAGAATGTGCAGCAGCCTTATCATCGCCAATTTGTGGTAATGGGTTGTTTTTGCCATCAACATTTCCGGACTCTTGTTAATTTCTAGCACTTGCCACGTAGTCTTCTCAAATCAACAAAATAAGTCCCATCAAACATGTCAAAAAGATGTTTTACCAAAAAATTGAAGAAATATATTTATAAAATTGACAAATCTGTGAATGGTCTTTTGTTGATAGGACTTAAATGATGAGAAATTTGAACATACGCATATTGTCACAATCATGATCATTAAGGAAACATAACTACACGAAAGTATAGATAAAAGTACATTTTTAGGAGAACATGAAGATGTGTAATTGATTTGGAGTGTTCTTACAAAGTGTACACTTGATGCATTTATAACTAACTATTGACAATTACATAGAGGGTTACTAAGCCATTAACCACGCTCTACGTGACTCTTAATATTCAGCAACACTAATCTCCAAAATAGTTACATTTGAGATTGTCGACTCCATTACCTTGATGGTTACGTTGCCGCTACTTTGATGGTTGCTTGATTGTTGCATCGACTCTACCACCTTGACCATTACATGCTTGTGTCAACGATCTCATCAAATGGTGATGGCTCTCATTGATAACTTGTGATGTCTGTTGTTGATAATTTCACTGATACATTGTCGATTTCCTTTGACTTTTCGACTGTTCTAGTTGTTGATGACTCCTCTAATGACCAACTTTTTTTACATCGATTGTCTGTCACTTGTCAATAATAATAATAATAATAATAATAATAATAATAATAATAATAATAATAATAATAATAAAATATTGGTTATTTTTTGGTGTTTCTACTTGATAAGCTCAACAACTATAGTTCAGCTGCGAAGAACTCATCGCTAGAGAAGAGAACATTGTTGATTATGTTCGTTCTGCATTAGCGGACCTGAGGGAGATTGTGAATTCACTAGAGCGCGATCAATTCGAATGACAAAAAGCCTCGGAACCAGAATGCAAGTACTGGGAGATAAGTTGAACCGGCTTTGCTTTAAGATTTTCTAGTGCTCTGACATGTACACGCGGGCGACTGAATTTTAAATCGCCGGCCAACCACCTCGGTGGTAAATGCTAATCAGCTAGGGGACCTAGTTGTTCCAGTAAAAAGGTTTGATAATCAAACAATAGTAGCAGATAAATATATAATCGCGAGGACTAAATTCAAGATTATCCTTCAAGAGGTGGGAAAGAAAAGAACAGAAGAAGAAGAACACCTCAATTGGCCGAGACGCTTGGCGAGACGCCACTTCCCAAAAGAGAGACCGCCTATTTTTTTTTTTTTTTTCCAAAGAGACCGCCTATTGACTCTCCAAAATTAGGACTAAGGGAGCTTCCGGGTGGGCCGAAGACACTCCGTCGCTCATATGCGACCGCCTTTCTTATTGTCTATCGGGTCTTCGAACGTGAACTCATTCAATTAATCCCGTACCTCGCCTTCAACGACCGGTTAAAAATATGCACTAGATTTTAAATCCTCAAAAAGACTAATAAGGAACCCATTCCTGATTAGGAAAAAGAAAGGAAAATTTTCAAATAAAGAAGGAACACTTATCTCGATGCAAACACAAACATCTACAAGAAATATTAATTAGAAATGCATATTCAACCTAAATGTGATTTATGATTGTTGCAAAGTTTCACTCAAATCTCTTTTTGGGTTTTGTCTTATTTAAATGAAAACTAAGCTATATGTCCTGCAGTTTAATTAAATGACATAATTATAATGACAAACAATTTTTATATGTAACCCCTAAATGACATACGATTGATGACATGGCACATGTTATGACATGGCATGCAATGATTACATGGTGGGCATGACCCAAAGTACATGATATGCATGTAATATTTTTTGTGTTTTTCATGAAAATTCGAAATTGGAAAATAACCAAAATAAATTACTTAGTTCTAGGTATTATCCAATTCAATTTGAGGAATAAACTACACCAAATCCCAATTTAAGAAAAATGATCTCTAACTAGATAGTGTCTACCCTAACATGCAATCTTTTTTAGAAAATAAAATCTACTTAACATGCAATATTATCTAAAAATCTAACCTAATATATCAAAGAATCTCTTTGATATTTTTTAGAAACGGTAAACAATCAAAGTAAGATATGCATTTGAACACTCAAGATATGCTCAACTACCAAAAGATATTATCCACAATTCAAGTAAGAAAACAATATAACTCAACCTGAAATTTTGTCATGGATAAAATCGATATGCCTTAAAGGTCGTGATATTAATTTGAAACCTTAAAGCTAAAATTGAGCACGTCGTTAACACCGATCGCGACTCCTCCGTTGCCGGCGACGACCTCAAGGACCGGGATCCTCTCCAGTGTCCTTCCCTTACCCACTCTTCGGTCGAGGAATCTCGGCTAGAGTCTGGGTTTGGTGGGAGATTTAGTGCGGTAATATTGTTTTTCTCTGTTTCATGTGGCTTTTGAAGATTTCAGTACGATTTTTTGTAATTCATCTCAAGATCCTCTTTAACGCCACTGGCTAGATCCTCTCCAAGTTATGCAAGAAGCACGTCGTTAACACCGATCGTGACTCCTCCATGGCCGGCGACGACCTCAAGGCCTGGGATGCTGAGTTCGTCAAGGTCGACCAGGCCACTCTCTTCGATCTCATCCTGGTCAGTGGTCTTTCCCTTACCCACTCTTCGGTTGTGGAATCTCGCGTAGAGTTTGGGTTTCGTGGGAGATTTTGTGCGGTGATATTGTTTTTTCGCCTTGTCTAGGCGTTTCTCGGCTAGTGTGAGAGTTTGATGTTGATTTTGCTGATTAGTGTGGTGGATGATTTCTGTTTCATGTGGCTTTTGAAGATTTGTACCAATTTTTGGAACTCATTATTATGACTTGGGGTTCTTGCTTTGTGAATGCGGAGGTTTGCCTATTTCTGCAGCACCATCATAGTTTAATTCATGAACTTGCGAAGTTGATTCAAAGTCTCGTCTCGTTAAGGACTGCAATACTTATCCGTGTAATACTTATCCGTGTGCTCTGTGGTGTTTCGCTTGATATGTCATAGGCGGCCAATTATCTGAACATCAAGGGCTTGCTGGATCTCACCTGCCAGACTGTGGCTGACAAGATTAAGGGGAAGACACCCGAGGAAGACGTTCGGTATCAAGAAAGATTTCACGCCCGAGGAAGAGGAAGATATTCGAGGTCCTCAGCTCCCTCCCTCATGTCCGAATACAAATACAAATAAACTAACCCCTTTCTTTCCGCAAACTACAGTTCTTCATTGCCGATCGGGCATGGACTTCTTCCGCAATGCCAAGGCCGTGCGCCTCCGGAGCTGCGACGGCCAGTACCTCGTTGCGGTGGTTGATGAGGTCGTCATCCTTCACGATGGGGAGACGCGACTAGGAGAAAGCACCTGGCAGGAGGAGACCGGACGACAAGACAGCACCAGGTGGTCTGTCGAGTTCATCGACAACTCCAATTCCTTCCTCCGCCTCGAGCTGGAAGGACAAGTACCTCGCTGCCTCCGACCAGCCCTCCCTCTTCGGCATGACTGGCTGCAAGGTCCTCCTTTCACTCCCTTCCCTCCTGGACTCCTCCCTCGAGTTGGAGCCTGTGATGGAGGGAACACACGTCAAGCTCCGAACCCAATATGGCACCTTCCTCCGCGCCAACCGCGACCACCCCATGTATCCCACCTCTATCACCCACGACCTTGCCCACCGCACTACCATCCTCTGGGATGTCGAGGTCGTAGAGAGAGAAGAAGAAGAAACTGCTACCAATATTGATGATAAAGCATCAAAAGAAGGATCCTCTTCCATTAGTGACGATACAGCATCTTCTGTCACCAAAAAGCATCACGAAACAGGGGAAGGAAGTTCTGTTACCAAAAGTCCTTCAGGGGATTCAGGTTTGATTCGAGAAGGTCATTGGGTCGGATATCGCTATCATTTTTGGGAGCTGAAGAGACGGCTTTTGGACAACTCCAGAAGGAAGAATATGTTGGTAAGGGGAGGGCCTGGGACGACGGCCTTGGTCAGGGAGGTGTGTGCAGATGTCTGGGAGCATTTTGATACCATCGCCTGGATTAGCATTCCACAGGAAAATGATTCTGCGTTGATCGGCGAAGAAATATTTCTGCAACTTATTTATGAGAGGCCTGCCTTACCCAAAAACTTTGACATGAATACTTGGATGTTGAAGGACCCTTACTTCTCCTTGCAGCAAAAGGCAAGATGCCTCGTTGTGGTCGATAATTTAGACCATCCGAAAACTTGGGAAAAGTTCAAAGAAATCTCGTGTATAGTCGAGACATGCCAAGTGATCTTCATAGCCAAGCGTGATATGGATTCATCGTACAGCCAAATCAAAGAGCATGGCTACAAATTCGAATCTTATGAACTGAAGCTATTGTATCTGCCACGGGCACACTATTTAAAGAATTTCCTGGAAAAGAGTTTTCCTCCTCCATGGAAGCGACTTTGCGAACATTTTGTTAGCAAGTGTAAAAGACTGCCTACAGCAATCGTTTGTGTCTTGCGCAACCGGGAAAAACAGAGGCGGTACTGCTCATCTTATACAATAAAGGATGAATGGGAGGTGAGGATCCCCTCGGATAACCTCTGTGATGAATTTCACGTTATCCAACAAGTGTTGAATATCCTTCTTACTGAGGAACTCTTCTGGTTTTTGTACTTGAGCATTTTACCTGAGAATAGGCCGCTCAGTTGTAAGACAGTTTCTCGTTTATGGGCTGCGGAAGAATTCCCAACCGATCCAGAAAAAGCAGAGCCCTTTTTCGAGTCTCTTCTTTCGAAAAAGTGCATCCTTCCGGTGGAAAAAAGAAGTGGAGTTCTCTCCACATTCCAAGTGGACAAGCGTGTGCGAGAGATTATTGTTTCCTTGTTCGATCTTTGCGAATCAGTAATCAATACTAGTCAGGACAGCACCAAATGGCCTGAAGGGGTTAGATTCCGATCTGTCCGGGGAACAATCAGCGCCTTGAACGAAGAAAAAACCTTCCCACTTTCTTCGATATTCGTCGATGTCTCCTCCGACGAGTATAAGCCAACGACTTCCGAAACTTTGCCATTGGAGACTTCCGATACTTCATTGTTTGATTTAAAGCATTCCAAGGTGTTGGATCTGACAGGTGCACGTTTCCAGATCATTCCAGATGTGCTGTTCGAGCTAACCAATGTGCGGTACTTGAGCTTAAGGAATTCGTCAATCGAAGTAATCCCAAGTTCGACTGGAAAGCTTACAGATCTAGAATTTTTGGATGCTAAACATAGCTTGGTTACTGAATTGCCTAAGGAGGTTGCAAAACTCAAAAAAATTCGTCGATTTATCATCACAAGAGAGACCCCCTGATGGAGAGTTACAACCTAATTGGCTTCAAGACATTATGCAGAGTCGGAGGTTTCAAGAACCTAGAAGTGCTCTGTTTTGTGGAAGCAGACAAAAGAATATTGGAAGATCTTGGGAATCTGACAAAATTAATGCGGTTGGGAATCACCAAGTTGAGAAAGAAACATGGTAAGTTGTTGTGCACTTCCCTTGGGAAGTTAAAGGAGCTAAAGTCCCTCAATTTACATGCGCTTGACGAGGACGAGATACTTGATCTCCATTACCAAACTTCACCTCCTGAGTCCAAGTCTCTTAAACATCTCTACTTGCATGGCCGTTTAAAGAAGTTGCCGGATTGGATATTGTCCCTCAATGATTTGACAAAATCATATTAAGATGGAGTCAGTTGGAGGAAGATCTCCTTGCAACCTTAGGAAAATTGCCTGAGCTAGTAGAGCTGAACTCGTCGGGCTTATGATGGAGAACAATTGGATTTCGGGCATGGGCAGTTTCCCAAGCTCAAGATTTTACTGCTCGAGGAATTAGAGGGGCTCAGATCAATAAATTTGCAGAACGGAACAATGCCGAGCCTTGAAAACTTAACCATCTGCCGCTGTCAATGGTTGGAAAGTGTACCCTTTGGCATCGAATACATTGGCATCCAAAAGCTTATGTTTTTTGATATGTCTCATGAATTCTACGAGAAGGTACGAGAGGACCACGAGAGGAATAATTATGAACTTTTTAAGAACATATCAGAAGTCTATTTCAGACGATGGAGGGCCGGCCACTGGGAAACCCATCAGGTGGATAGCACTGATGAAGAGGTGGAAAGCACACATGGCATCCGTCTAGAAAAATTCTATTCGTTCAAGTAGATCGAAAACTCCCGTTTGACCGTGGATTTTGTGTCGCTGTTGAGTCTACTGCCAGTTTCTAAGGTTGCGCATGGTAAAGTTTCTGTTTCTCAATTTCTCAATTTCTCTGTTCTCGGGAACAGGTTTGGAACAGAAATCCGTTTGATAACGCAAATTGATTTCTCTATTTCTGAAACAGATTTCTGTTTTAGAAATTGTTTTGGAGGAGAAATCAGAAGCTAAAAATTTTAGCTTCTCTATTTCTGAAGTAGAAATAGAAATTATTTCTCCATCCACCTCCTTCCTTAAGCAGACTCGACTCCCTCTCTCCTCACTACCGTTGCTTTCCCATTCCTTCTCCTCACCTCAACCAAAAACCCTAGCGACTCCGAAGCTGGTCATCCTCGCCGTCGCCGCTCATCTCGGTTGGCCTAGCTCCGGTCGTCCCCTCGGACCCGCCTCATCCGTCCGCGTCCCCAGTCGCGCTCCAGTCGCCATTGCCTAGTAGCCGTCGCCGTCGCCCAACTCCAGTAGCCGTCGCCGTCGCCCAACTCCAGTAGCCATCGCCGTCGCCCATCTCCAGTCACCGTCGCCGTCGCCCATCTCCGTCGCCGCACCCATCTCCAGTCATCGCACCCATCTCCAGTTGCCGTCGCCGTCGCCCATCTTTGTCCGAGTCCCCTTCCGCTCTCAATTCCGCGGATCCAGTCGCCCAACTCCAATCGCCGTCGCCATCGCCATCGCCATTGCCCATCTCTGTCGCCCATCTTCGTCCGCGTCCCCTTCCGCTCTCGATTCCACGGATCTAGTTGCCGTCGCCCCTTTCTGCTTTCGATTCCTCACGAGGTTCGATCGATCCTTCCCTTTTCGCCTCTTTCTTCGTTGTTCTGTGCTTGTTCTGTGCTTATGCTCTGCAATTTGTGCTGCGAGGCTGGGCTGCTCTGCTTCTCGGTGGGATGGGGAATGTGAGAGCGATTGCGAATGGTTGGTGTTGGGCTATGAGTCTTAGGTAGATTTCGCTCGGGCCAGAGCGAGAAGCGAGAAGCACACGTTCTTGGGGCTGCTTTCAGCCGTGACCTGTTTCGCCTGCGTTCTTTGCTGTGCTTTGAGAAGCCCGACGTGTTTCGCCCAAATTCTTTGCTGTGCTTGGTTGGTTTTTGTGCTGTGAGTCTTAGTTATTTCTGCTGTCTGCTAATAAAATATGGTTTAGCCAGTATTGAAGCGTGGCTGCTCGTTGTTTGGGTAAGCTTATCACGTATTTGGCAAGTTTTATGCTTTCTCTTTAGATCATATCCGTGGAACAATAGCTTAATTCAACACCGTTGCAAATCTTGTGTGTTAAATGGGACGGCATAATCACTGTGTTAATAAATGGTTTCGATTTGCATTTATATCCTTAGTTTTTTGTTTATCATGCATTCGGATGTTGAGTATACAATGTCTTGAGTTAATAATCAAGGTATATCCTACCATCTGCCTCCCTATGTGTTGTATGATACATAAGGGTAGCGCGTAGCTGCTTCTGATGTTCCATTAAATTTAGGCTGCTGTTGCTAATCCAATGGTTGATCTTGTCGATTGGCCTCCAGAAAAATGTGCGTGGGCAAATTTCAAGGAACCAGACAAATTTTACGGATGATAGTTACCTGATTTCTGTTTGTCATCCTCAAATCCATGTCTAGCCTTCTTTATAGTGAAGCCTATGATCACCTTTGAATTTATAAATGCATTAAATGTTATGAAAACAATGAAGAATGGCTATTTGGACTGCATTTTGTTGCTCTGCACATTGCAAGTACAGCATAGAAAACTTTCTCCATGTTTTGGTTGTGGATTTTTGGGTGTATGTTGTGCGGGCAAGGAGGTGTTGGTTGATTTTCACTGGACTATGAGATATTTAAGGACACCTCAGTGACCTTTGTTATGTTTATTTCGTTGTCTATGCTTGTGTTATTGCAGATATGGGATGGATTGAAGGGGTTTGCATTTCCATTTGTTTGTTCCTCTTGAATCCCCAGTTGACATTGCTTAGTAGAAGTCTTATGTATTGTATCAATTTCTTGCTGGTGCAAACTCTAAAGCCAGGAGTGACTTGCTTTTGGATTCAGATGTAGATGGAAATTATTCCTGCTTAGAGTTGAAACATGCTAACAAGATCATTGGCATCATTGCGGAGGAGGTTGTTATGATGGCCAAGGAGGGTGCTGGCATCCCTTGGCATGTTCCCGGAATGTAAAAATATTTCCCTTTTTTTTTGTTAATTTTTGTTTCTTTTTTGGCCTGTTATATATATTTTTATTAATAGCGGCAAACCTAGGAAGTTTGTTGGCACCTTCGCTTGTATCATGTGCTTAGCAAAGCACCACCGGAAACGATGGTTAGAAGGTAACGAATGTGGTTTCATGATTCATTTAATCCAATTCCACTTAAAGTCTTAAAAAGTCTTTGCAGTTTATGAGAAAGATGTCCAACTTCAGTTGTGCCCAAGTTTTGTGAAATTGTAGCTGAACATTCTGCAGCTGAATAGTTCCAGCATAGTTTACCAAAACGCTTATGTTGCAATTATATCTGAAAATCCGATACTATTCTGTCTCAAACCACCATGGCCATGAGCTGATGAAAAAGAAAAAGTATAGTAACAATAGTTCCACGATTGCAATTATATCTGAAAATGATGTTCATGAGTCGCGCAAAAAAGTGTAGTGACTTGAACCCGAATCTTGAATGAGGAGAATAAATACATTCACTATTTGCATATTAGTATTTGAAAATACCAAATCTTTTATAGTTTGCATATTAGCTTTTTTTATACTAATTACTAGCTTTTATTTACATAAATTGCTAATGTTTTGAAGTTCCTAACTACTCTATCGAATTATCAATATAAATTAAAGTGATTTACCAACTTTTATCAAATTATATTACCATCACAAGCACCAAGAAGAGTGAGGATGGGGACAACATGATTCATAGAAATAGAAATTTTTTTTCTGTTATCAAATGGATTTCTATTTCAGAAATAAAAATTTTGAGTCGTTATCAAACGGGTTTCTTTGCTTAGAAACTTGTCCGGGGAATAGAAATTGAGAAATTGATTTCTGACCAGAAATCAATTTCTATTTTAGAAATTTTACCATGCGCAGCCTAAATCTTGTTCATGAGTTTCGTTCGTCTAAATTTTCCTATGCATGTTTAAATGTTGTGGGTGTTTCGATTTCTCACGGCGGCTCCACTTCTAATTTTTAAGAGCATATTCCACTTATAATTTTAAAGAGTATTTTCTTGTTCATGAATCGAGATTTTCCTCTTCTAATATCGAAGGGTGTGACCTTAGAATATCTTTCTGTCTCAAGAAGTGACTCACCCTCGTAATTTAACATTTGCATTCCCATGCTAAAAAGTACCCTTGCACCCAAAGGGGCACATTGTGAGTCAACATTAATCTTAACAAATACAATCTAGAAACACACTCCCTTTGTACAATTTGGTGCAATCCTACTCCTTTCACCATCCAAGAAGCTGATCAAGAGCTGTACTTTGTTAGAACCTATTTACGTATATGGTCCCGACCATCACTTCTCGATCTCGTTAGAACGGATCACTACAATCGATGTTCTTGAATTGTTCTGGAATATTGCAAGGAACCATAAGAGTGGAGAATGGCAAGTTGTTCATGAATGGAGAATTTTCGGCAAAAATTTGAGTACGGATAGAAATTAGCATGCTAATATGCTATGAATAAAAAAATCAGTAAAAAGTTATGGTAGTTTTTTTTTTTTTTGGTCGAAATAACTGATATATTATATGAAGAGAGAAATACAACCAGCTAGTAGAGCATCACTTAGTACAATGTTCTGGAAAATAGGAGGAGGGAAGACAAGCTAGTTACTGACTGAGCCGTGGGCCCTATGGGCTTTGGCAGCCCAATCAGCGGCTAGGTTGGCTTCTCGACAAACATGGTGAATCGAAACATTAGGACATTTAGAGAGCAGTTCGTGGAGACAGGCGAAGAGATGTCGTTCCTGCCATGGCTGCGGCTGCTTCTGCCGAAGGATCTCCACCAGTAATAGGCAGTCTGATTCAAACGTAACACGATGGAGATGAAGTCCCTGCTTGATTAGATGCTGGAGAACCCGAATCATGGCGAAGAGCTTTGCTTGAAACGCCGATTGTGCAGGTACACTACTGGTAAACATGTCAGTGAGTTCGCCTTTGAAGTTTCTGTAAATACAGGCTATCGCTCCTTGCTGATTGCTTGGTACAAAAGCCCCATCGATGTTGCATTTGATTGTGCCTTTATCAGGTGGTTTCCATCGTTGATCAGTACTGACATTTGATTGTGTAACCCTAGGTTTTGGGGTTTGGAGACTCTTGAAAATTCTGCACTGGGCTAGAGCATTATCCACCGCTTGGATCGGATTCGGAATTAGCTTCCTGAAGATGGCGTTGTTACATTGACGCCATATCTCCCACAATAGGTTAGCAATCACTTCAAAAATTGGGGAGGAGCAAGGATGAGTGGCGCGAGTCGCCAACCAGGCCTCTAATCTCTGCACTGAGGTGAGTGATATAGGTATCCTGATCTTGGCATTTGTCCATATATCTTGTGTCCAGTTGCAGTAGAAAAATAAATGTTCAATGGTCTCTGGAGTATTCTGATCATATAGGTTGCAATAGGGATTGGGAGAGATATGTCTGAGGTATAGGTTGGCTTTGGTCGCTAGGGCATTTTTACAAGCTAACCACATGAAAACACGGATTTTAGGAGCCGCTTCCATATGCCATATCTTTTTCCACAATTGATCAAGAGGCTGATAGGAAGATGAGGCCATGGTGGGTAGGTTTTGCTGCTTCGACAGTAAGTAGTGATAGCAACTTTTAACTGTAAAAGATCTTGAAGAGGTGGCTGTCCAGACTAATTGATCAGAACTAAGTGAAGGATTTATAGGGGTGGTTAGGATTGCTGCACTTACCTGTTCATTGAAGAAGTTAGAAATAAGCTCCTGTTTCCATGTTGCCGAAGATGAATCTAAAATATCAGCAACTTTAATGGGTTCCCCTGCGGCTGCACACCCTCCTAATTTACCAATTGAAATGGTGAATCATCTTTTCTGCTCTCTCTACTCATTCGATGGTATGAGATTTGACCTCAAAATTCATTCGTATACTTCCATATATTCTAAAAATAGAGATTGATGTTTCGCAATTTTAGTATGAGAGTACCAATTTTAGTATGCCAGTGATTTGGCACATGGAAGCAACCTTTTCAGCGTTTTGATCTATATAATCATTTTATTTTTACATGATATACAACTCATGGCAACATTTGTGTTGGGAATTTTTCTCGCTCAAAAGTCGCTCTCCTCGAATTGTTGACTCGAGACAATGGAAATTATCATGCTTTAATCAATCAATGATTCTAACCAAACGTCATAGTTCTTGAGTTTCAACTTGATAGACAATTGTACAGTAAGAGAGGAACAAGAACTTGACGATTGAATTCGAAAAATTGATGAAATGATTTCACTAATGACAGCACAAATCATTCTTAAGGGAAGAGTAAGTGTTTGGTTGGAAAAGGTAAATAAATAACTGAAATGAGTGGAAATAAATTGCAGGAGTGATTAGAAATAGATTGTAAGGAAATAAAGGGCACTGAAAGAAGTAAATCTTGCTATTCAGGAATTTATGCCGGTCTATTCCTCTCTAGTTCTCCATTTTATAATTGTTTCCGTCCATAATTGCCCCCAAAAACATCGTCGATCCTTCGAGCTTATCAATTGCGAATGCCGCGCCGTCAATGATCACTTGACTAACTTCCTGTCATTGTTCGACACAAAAAAAAAAAAAAAACTTCCTGTCGTTGCGAGGGCACGCGACTGATCCATTTTGAACGTTCGGACTAAATGCTGATCCACCTTGAGTTGATTCTATAACGACCCTTATCTCTGATCTCGGTCAATAGCCGGAGTAAAATTTTCAGTGCCGAAAGAAACATATTTAAACATTTTAAGTTTTTCTTTACATACAAGTTAGGGATACAAGCACGTCTTAAGCACATAATATTGTTTCTTATCTTCACTATAATTAAAGAAATAATGTTTTATTTTTACTACATGACCCAAAAACTACTTTCTTTTTCTCGGTAAATATGAGCTATGCTGTTTTTAACACTTTTTTGACAAGTAACATTCAGTATTTCCATTTCCGTTACAAGCATATGAGTGATCCATGCTTCGGATAACCTCGTATAGTGGAAAAACACCAAAGAAAGAGTAGAGACAATTTTGATGTGATCTCTCACTCTCTCTAAAGAGTTAAAACTTGAGTTAAGAACCCATGGCAAGTATATCATTTGAAGCACCAATTGGAGTTTGATTGCCCCTGTTGATTAGGATGGGTTGGGGATCTCTTGGTCTGCCAATCATGTAAAGCTTTCTTTTACTTGAAAAAACGAACCCTTGGCCCCATTTAAAATGGGGAAAATTATCAAAAAAATCTTACACCAATTGCGTTTTTATCAATTCAGGTATAAAACTTTCAATTTTATTAATTGAGTTTTAAATATTTTTACATTTTGCCAATTGAGTCAATTCAATCAATTTTAATTGGAAATAACCGATGTTGATACTTGATTGTTCTACGTAGTACCGCCGATGCTAACATGAACAATTTGTAATAATATTTAATATTTTAAAATTTTTTATTGATTTATTTTCTTCTTCCTTTTTCTCTTTTATATTCTTTTATTGTTTTTCCTAACCTTAGCCCGATGAGGTAATTGGTCAACCATAGCTTGTATTTGGTGAGGGTGCAGCTGCCCTCCCCTACCATGGCAAGGGCCTTCGTGCCCTTGCCTGGATCTAGGCGAAGTCTAATGCCCTCACCTAATGGACCACGATGCTCAGCTAACGACCTCATTGGCCTAGGTTAGGAAAAAAAAAGAAAAAGAAAAAATAATAAAAACCCAAAAATATTAAAATATTATTCATTAGCGCCAGTGATACTATATAGGATGGTTGGCGTCCACACCAACATTTTCTAGCTAAAATTGGTCGGATGGACTCAATTAGTAAAATGTAAAAAAGTTTAGGATTTAATTAGTAAAATTTGAGAGATTTATGATTGAATTGGCAAAAGTGTAATAGGTTAAAGACTTTCTAGACAATATTCCCTTTAAAATGTGCATATTCCTTAAAATGATATCAGGCTAATTTCTTTCCACACCAGAGTATGAATTATGTGCCGTAACAATGTTATAAGAGAGTTAACCTTTTCTTATACATAATCAAAATAGTAAATCTAAGGGCTCTAATTTTCCCTTTAGATAGTACTTGATCGATCTAAACTACTTGATAATATATGCATCTCATAGATGTAGGTCCTATTTATAAAATCAACTAGTGGAGGAGGCCTTATCCTTAAGAAAAACAATTCATTTTTCATAGAACACCCTAGTTTTTGGCAAGATTGAGGATTGTAAGGTCCCGAAGAAAAACAATTCAGATTTACAAATTCTGATTTGCTCCATCGATGGCCACTGCGAATAGACACTTCACTATTGCCAACTGGGAGTTTACGTCGACCACACTTTTTGGTGATGCTAGAAACTATGCCTTGGACTCAAAATCTTATTATAGTCTAGCTATAACTACCAAGTCTTACATTGGACGGAAAAAGTTATAATTCATAAGCGCATATGCACCTCCAAGATAATCATTATTTATATGGTTATCCAAAGTACTTCTTTTGGAGGTTTAGCCATATGTGGAATGGTTATGGTCATAGATCTCACAAAATAATGTGTTATAGATGAAGCCAAATATTTTTTAGGGGCTTTTTTGTCTTTTCCATCATATTTGATTTTAGGTTAAAAGTGATACTTTTATATTAGCGATAAAAAGACGTTGAAAAAGAAAATAGAGATGCAAGAAAAAGAGAGAAGAAAAAAAGAGAGTTTTTTCTTTATGGGGATTCTCAATATCTTTATGCCGTGATTTTGAGAGAACATCATCGTTGTATTCCAACTTTTTTTGAAGTCTAGTGGATTTGTAGAGTGCCTCTCATGAGACGTAGCCCAGGTTTGAATGAACTTCGATAACAAATTTTCTGACATATTTTTCTGATTCTGTTTTATTATTATTTTATTCTGCCCGGTGAATTGTTTGCGAGCGTTATTTTTCTAGAATTGACGTGCGATTTTGTAACAATTGGTATCGGAGCCTAGATTGGCTAATCAAGAACATCGAGGGTTTTTCGATGACGTTCGATTGAAAGCAAACAATATGGCAGAAGATAAAATCAGAATTGATAAGTTCGATGGGCAGGATTTCGGATGGTGGAAACTACAAATAGAGGATTATCTTTATCCAAAATATCTCTATGCACCACTTGAGGGTTGGAAACCTGAGATGGCGGAAGTGGATTCGATAGCAGAAACCGGATGGAAAATTCTTGATCGAAAGGCATTAGGTGCGATTTGTCTAGGGTTGACGAAAAAGATAGGGTACCACATCGCGAAAGCAAAAACTGCAAAAAAAAGCCATGGATATTCTAATGAATATTTATGAGAAGTCGTCCACATCAAATCATGTCTTTTTGCTGAAGAAACTGGTTAATATGAAGTTATCTGATAGATGTTCTGTGGCGAAGCATATTAATAGCTTCATGCAGGTCACGGGTCAATTGGAATCCGCAGGCATAAATTTAGATATGAAACTTCAAGCTTTATTGTTTTTATGTTTTCTTCCAGAAAGCTACACTACCACGGTGCAAGGAATTTCAAGCACCATGAAGGATGATTTAACTCTTGATGATGCTATGAGTAGTATCATGGATGAAGAGATGCGAAGGAAAGTCTCAGGTGGAGATAATTTTTTTCTGCATCTACATCTTCAACGACACTCACAGTGGAGAACCGTGGAAGAAGTAAAAGTATAGGAAAATTCAGCGGGCATGGCAGATCACAATCAAGAGGTAAGAGACAGGTTGTAAAAGATGAGTGTTGGTTTTGTCACAAAATCGGATACCGGAGGTTTCAGTGTGAAGCCTATAAAAAGAAGCAATGAGATGAGAATCAATGAGCTAATGTGGTTAGCGATGAATCTTTGTTAGATAACTTGCATTTGTTTGCAGGATTTGACTTGACGCCAGATAAATAGTTTATTGATTCTGGTGCTTTTTTTCCTTGCACCTCGCAAAGAGACATATTTGATGATTATGCCAGTGGAGATTTCGGACAAGTGGTTGTGGGAAATGGTCACATGTGTCCCATTGTTAGGAAAGGAACTATGACTATGAACATCTCAGGTGTAGGACGTCTAGTTTTGTGTAAAACTATGCATATTCCGGAATTAAAGAAAAATATGATTTCAACCGGTAAACTTGACCAAAAAGGTTTGGTAATAACCTTTGGATGCGGAGAGTGGAAGATAATCTCAGGGGCAAGAGTAGTAGCAAAGGGAAAGCATACGGGTACACTTTACCTTCTCCAAGGAGATAATATTAGTGATATGGTTGCAACTACGATGGCTACAGGTAATTTGTCTACTCTTTGGCGTTATCGTTTGAGACATCTTGGTGAAAAATGTGTAAAGCAGTTACACTTGAAGAAATTACTTCCAGGTTTGCAAAAAGTTGAGTTAGATTTTTGTGAAAGTTGCATTTATGGAAACATAAAGTTGTTAGTTTTCAATTGAATGGGCAACAAAATAAAGGTCAGAAGCTAGAGTTGGTTCATATTAATGTATGAGGACCTACTTAGGAGCTCTCTTATGGCGTTAAGAGATATTTTGTCACATTCATTGATGATGCAACAGGAAGACTTGGGTCTATACTCTTAGAGAAAAATCAGAAGTATTCGGGATGTTCAAAATGTGGAAGACCATGGTAGAAAATGAAATAGGTTATCAAATTAAAGTTCTGAAATCTAATAATGGTGGTGAATACACAAGTAAGGAATTTGCAGAATATTTGAGTCGAGAAGGTATACACGGGTCAAAGGTTGTTTCTAGAACTCTTCAAGAGAATGGTGTAGCTGAAATGATGAACATGACTATTCTAGAACATGCGAGATGCATGAGGCTACACTCGGGTCTCCCGCTACACTTATGGGCCGCCACAGTTGATGCAGTTGTTTATCTTATCAACATAAGTCCATCTAGTGCGTTGGATGAAGAAATATCACAAGAACGGTGGTTAGGTAAAAAAATTAATTATTCACATCTAAAGGTGTTTGGTTTTATTGCATATGCTTTGATTGACAGGGAGGATGGGAAAAAGCTTGATGCAAAGTTCCAGAAGTGCGTCTTTATCGGATACGATGACGACGAGTATGGCTATAGACTTTGGGATCATGAGAATAACAAAATCATCCGCAGTCAGAATGTGGTATTCCATGAAGAAAAGATGTACAAGGGTCGTCAAACGGAGCATGAGAATGTAGTACAACCAGAATATGTTGAATTAGACACAATGCCTGTGAAGATGTTTCTAGTAGATCAAAGTGCACTTAAAAGAGAGGTTCAAGATGAGCCTATTATCAGTGAAGAGGTGGCTCAATAGGAATGCAGTGATTCGGAGCAAACGAACGACCCTGAAGTACTTGTCTTGAGAAGGTCTACACGTGCGAGAAAACCAAAGGTAATTTTTGATCCATCAGCTAATACTGTTCTGAGCCATGTCTTATATACAGATTTGGGGGAACCAGAGACTTATGATGAGGCAAAGGTAGACACGTCTCACTTGCAGTGGAAGTGTGCTATGAAAGACGAGATGAGCTCGTTACTTCAGAACAAAACTTGGGAGTTGACCAAGTTGCCCACAGGTAAAAAAGCTTTATTAAATAAATGGGTGTACAGGATTAAGAATGAAGCATATGGTAGTATTAGATACAAGGCGAGACTTGTAGTCAATGACTTTTCTCAAAAAGAAGGGATCGACTACTTCGAGATATTTTCACCTGTAGTGAAAATGACATCAATTAGAATTCTGCTGAGTATAGTTGCAGTTGAGGATCTTCATCTTGAGCAGTTAGACGTAAAAACAACATTCACAGTGGATTAGATGAAGAACTATATATGGCACAACCTAAAGGTTTTGAAGTCAAAAGTAAGGAGCACATAGTATGTCGTTTGAAGAAAAGCTTGTATGGCTTGAAACAAGCTCTGTGGCAATGGTACCTAAAATTTGATGGTTTCATGAAAGAAAAAGGATTTGCACACTGTGAGTTTGATCACTGTGTTTATTTTCGCAAGTATGATGATGGTGACATTTTGTATTTCTTTTTATATGTGGATGACATGCTGGTGGCTAGTTCCAATATGAAGAGAATTGTAGAAGTGAGGAAGATGTTATCATCACAGTTTGCTATGAAAGACTTGGGAGAGGCCAAAAATATTTTAGGCATGAAAATCATCAGGGACAGGAAAAATAAGAAATTATGGTTGTCGCAGAAAGATTATGTGAACAAGGTGTTAACGAGATTTAACATGGACAAGGCAAAACTAGTTGCAACTCCTCTAGTGAATCACTTCAAACTTTTTAAGGATATGTATCCAAGCACTCAGGCTTTGAAAGATGAGATGGTGGTAGTTCCATATGTATCAGCAGTGGGGAGTTTGATGTATGTAATGGTGAGCACAAGACCGGATATTGCACAGGTAGTGGGAATTGTGAGTCAATAGATGCAAAACCCAAGCAGAGAGTATTGAAATATAGTGAAATGGATATTGAGATATCTAGCAGGTACTTCTAATTACTCACTTTGTTATTGTGGTACATCTTTAGAGTTGCATGGTTATGTAGATGCAGATTATTCAGGTGATTGAGATAGTGGTAAGAGTACCACTAGATATGTCTTTACAGTTACAGGTACAGCAGTGAGTTGGGTATCTCAACTACAAAAAGTAGTGGCTTTATTGATGACAGAAGCAGAATACGTAGCGATCACAGAAGCCTCCAAGGAAATCATATGGTTACAAGATTACATGGAAGAGCTATATTGAAAACAACCAGTCAGTACACTGTGAAGTGATAGTCAAAGTGTAGTGCAATTAGCAAAGAATGCAGCTTATCACTTAAGGACCAGACATATCAAGAAGCGTTATCACTTTATTAGGTCAGTATTGAAAGATAATAAGTTAAAATTACAGAAGATTAATGGCTTAAAGAATCCAGCTGACATGTTGACCAAGGTAGTAGACAGAGAGAAGCATATTTTCTGTACTACTACCATTGGTATTACTCCATGTTGATTGATGAGGAGTATCGTAGAGGCACAAGTTTTTTAACTACTATTTTTTGAAAAAGGTGGATGCAAAGTTGCTTGGTGCTTGGGTATATTTATCTTCAAGTGAGAGATTGTTATAGATGAAGCCAAATATTTTTTAGAGGCTTTTTAGTCTTTTCTATAAGATTTGCTTTTAGGTTAAAAGTGATACCTTTATATTAGTGATAAAAAGATGCTTAAAGAGAAAATAGAGAGGTAAGAAAAAGATAGAAGAAAAAAGTGAGCTTTTTCTTTATGGGGGTTCTTAATCTCTTTGTGCCATAATCTTGAGTGAAGATCATCGTTGTATTCCAATTTTTTTCGAAGTCTAGTCGATTCGTAGAGTGCCTCTGCGCGGAGACATAGCCTAGGTTTGGGTGAACTTCAATAATAAATTTTCTGACGTGTTCTTCTGATTCTGTTTTATTATTATTATATTCTGCTTGGTGAATTGTTTGCGAGCGTTATTTTTCTGGAATCGACGTGCGATTTCGTAATGTAACGTTCACCGAAGATAGAGGGTTTAGATCAAGTGCACCTCCTAGCATACTTCTAGGACAAAGGACGGTGCACAAATAGACGAACTACTCATCAATTAAGAAAATATCACTGGGCAATACACGCAAACATTGACATTGATGTTGGTTGTTTAAGTGGGAAAGTTTGTGATCTCTAAAGTACCAGTGAGATATCTTTTAGATAATAAACAAGTCAACACTGACTCCAATTATCACTACCCTCTATGTTTTCAAAGTATGCCTTTTAGGGCTTGACTTGTTGAGGCCAACAATACAACCTAGAAGGGGGTTGAATAGGTTGAGTGAGGATACCAAGAAACTTTTGCAGAATAACACAATAATAACCACACTGAATTGTGTGAGAAGTTTATTAGTGTGTGTGATAATAGCGAGTAGATGAGGCAGATGATGAACAAAGAAGATAAATCACACGGTGATTTATAGTGGTTCAATTTTATATCCAAGCCTACGTCCACTCTCTAGCAGATAGCCTAAAAATGACATATGTTGTTCATATCACAAGATAGATCATACTATTAGGACACAATGACTTCTATTACTTATACACTTGACTATATACAATTACAGACCTAAATCTTTACAGAGATATATCAACAGAGAGAATTTCTAATTCAAAGCACCACTGCAGTGTTTTCCTATGTTCAACCTCTTCCAAGCTGCATTGATCCTTATTTATACATCTCTTCAATCTAATCATTGGAGCCTTCAAAGAGATCCAACTAGTTGTTTGAGAATAGATGGAATCATGAGCCAGAATCAAGACTGCTAATATAATCATTTCTTCTAACTTCTGCAGGTTTCTCAAAATGAAGTCTGCTACTACTACCATTTCATTAAAGCAGAAACTCGACAACTGTTTTTCTTACATCTTTCATAGTTTTTTAGCTAAAGAATCTAGTTTTGCAACGACAATTTTTTGTGCCATCAATGATCATTTTCATACGTGTACACCATTATTAGTGATAACTCATGAGTGAAGATACCGATGAAGTGACGCATGATGACAAGATCAATGATCCTTCCATTTTCATTAGTCCCAAAGACCTTCAAAAACATCAACTTGACTCAAGTCCTTCTATGCCACCACGAAATGCCATTCCCTTAAGTGTTTGTTCACCTATTTGTCACAACCTAGTTTCTTATATTTGCTAATGAAAGAATCATTGACATCTACAAAGTTAGTTTATCATCTGCACCTTATCAAAGTATATGTTAGTGCCAAAGATAATTTTGGTATCATCAAAATTACATATGGGTGTTTTCCCGACATAACTCACTTGGAATGGGCCAAGTTCTTTATGGTCAACAAACTCAACAAGATCTCTCCTATTTGATATAGGACTTGAGATATCATAAATTCTCTCGTTGAAAGAATTGGCTTCATTATCCTTGCCAAGTCTATATCATCTAGCAAAACTCCTCTTATATGAGGTGTGGCCTCGTCCATTCCTAAACCCTCTCCTATCCTGGAATTATGCTTGTATTGACAACTTGTCTAATCCTTGTCAATTGGGTTTACACCTTGTCTATCTAACAACCACACATCTATTGGAGTAGGTCCCTACTATAATACCATCTTTCACGACCCAGTTTGTTACACATTGGCTAAGACCCGAAACAAGTTTTCTTTGTAAATACACAAAGTGATGACCATTCAAAGGCATGTGTTGATTTATGAATCACTCAACATGGTCTCTCACAACTAATGTGAGACTTGCAATGTCACAAACTCACATACTATATTACAATCTACACAATATTTCTAGTAATTGCTCGTTAACTTTCTATTGACACTTTTCCACTTGATAGATATTTGTCGGCGATCTGTTAATTTGAACTACCTTGCTGAAAGCATTTTGGTCTTGTTTGGTTCCACAACAAAAAATCCTCGTGTAAATTTCCCATTCCAAGTTATATCATTCAATGGAATAAGATTTCTATTCAATTGTTTGGATTGCCAAAAAAAGTGGTCTTCTATGAAAGAGTACTTCTCATTAGCGATTTGGATTTGTGATCAGCAACTGTTAGCAGGAATTGACGACCAATAACAGTAGGGACTAAGCAACCGGCGGGGGCAACCCCATACCAGTGGTGCTGGGCGATGCCAGTGATGGATATGGGCTTTTGATCTTTGTGTGGTGGTGGAATGTAGAATTGAAATAGTAAAACTAGCTATTGTTAAGGGAAAAGTACACTAAAGGTTCAAAATCTTTCATATGTAGCTGAGTTTAGTGCCACAAATTTTCAATCACTCATTTAAGCTCCTTAACTTTCGAAATTCATTTAATTCAGTTATATATTTAAGAATTTGCTTTACAGAATAGCTAAAGTGGCATTATTTAAAAACGCAACAACGATTTTATCATTAAAATAATGCCATGTCCCTAATTCAAACGATCCAAGTAGTCAGAGTCACTCCAATCAACAAAATTTGAAAGTTAGCAGCTTAAATAAGCAACTGAAAAATTGTGGTACTAACCGGACTGCTGCACAATAAATTTGGAATCTCTAGTGTGCTTTTTTCTTATTATTAGGCGATCTAATTGCACACTTTATGAGAAAATTTATATGTCATGTGGAATCTAATTGACATTCTCATTTTCCTTGACTGCGTTGAACCAAATGCAGGAATTTGATTTCTCTCAAAACGCTAGATAAGAAGTTTAAGATTGTAATGAATTTGTTGGTGTCAGTAATTGGATCAAAAGCAGAATGTTTGATACAAAGGCGGCGTGAATTGAGCCTCGCACTTACGCCGATATTTGGACCCGGACATTTTCTCAATTTTTGGCGTCCAACTTACAATTTCCCATTTCCTCTATATTGTCCTTCCCTTTTTCTCCCCATCTTCTTCGTTCTTATATGATGTGCACAGTGATGCCTAACGCCTCAAATCTGATCACAACCCAAAGATGATGGCCATGGAATTGCTTCGTTGGTTGTTTCTAGCGATGTTTGAGGCAGTCGGAGGATTAGTTCCAGGTCGAGGTGAAGGTTCATTACCCGTGGCATTGTAGTCGGTGGTGGCTAAGGATTCTTGATGGTGGTTCCAAGTGATGGTCGATGGTGGCGGGGTCTTGGATGGTTGACGGTAGAAGATGATGATGGCAATGAGAGGGGCTGCGATAAAAAGGAAAATTCTACGGTGGCTGGAATTTTTGTATTTCATTTTTGATTGAAGGTGACTGTGGATGACGAAGGTGATGGTGATGACGAGGTGGCGGTGGTGGTTCAACGACATATGGTGGCTAGCATTAGCGGTGGCACGGCGGTGGCAACGCGTGAATGATGTTTACGAAGAAGATACGCTGTGTAGTAAAGGATGGTGCGCCACGGGAGAGTGTAGAAATTAATTTCCGTTTTTTTTTTTTTAAATTAGTCATTCTCCTTACTTTTCAATTTAAAGAAGATATAAACGAATTTTTTAGCATCATCTCAAACCCTCTTGACACATGGAATTTTTGCGGGTGGTTGGTTTGGTAGAGACTCCTGCCACCAACAAACAAAAACACATTGTTATTTTTTTATTAAAAATTAAAGCATGGAAGCAATTTATTTTTCAACCAAGTTTTTTTTTTGAACTTCTATATATTTTAGATTGTTTTACCTGTGCAAAATTTGATGTTAAAACTTACTTATTTTGCATGCATATGTCATGCATATGTTAGTGGACGCTATTTAAAAGATTTTTGGACATGATGGTTCACATTTCCAAACCAGATTACACAATTAATTTTGCAGGATAATACTATCTTTTAATAGCTAACCGCTCACTGTTACTTAAAAAGACTGATACAACTTGATAAAAGTTCATCATCATCTTCCTAGTATTATTTTAAGTTCTTATTGTTAAAAATATTACTACATTAATGATTGATTAATTGTATGTTTTGATGAGAATACTGTGTTTTACAAATGAACAACTCTATTTTTAATGACAAGCCAAAGCAAAACAGGGGGCTCTTAGCTAGTTTTCATGATTATGAAGTTTTGGAGAAAAATCGCACACATCTATTAAGTCTTATATAAGGAACACAATGAATCTTAAATCTTTCAACTGATGCAATTAATCGAATGTTTTTAGTCCAAAACCTTTATTTATAAATACAACTAAGTCTAAAAGTTTTCAGTTCTATATATTTGATAATGTAATTTGATCTTCCAATCTCCATGAACGAATCAAGATATATCCCAAGAAGTAGCAAAGAATCACATTCATCCAAATTTTTATTGAAAAGAAGATCCAAAATGGCTTTAGAGTCCAAGTGAATCAATAATAATCTCCGATAAAACCTAGCTTTTGTGCTTATCTGAGGTCGGGCCACAGTGCCCATAAATCCGCTTGAACGCAATTATAACTTATATATACCGACGAACGCATCAAATTTCTCACCCATGTTCAAGGTGATAAAAATCATTTATCTCCCCTATCTAGATCATTCTTATCTGGTTAAGCTTTTTTTTTTTGGGGGGGGGCTTGAAATATCAGGTTAAGCTTAAAGTATCTTATTTAGTTGAACTATTATCAACAAGTACCATCCATGATCTTACAATTTTTTTTTCAATACCAGTATGAAAGTAAGCATGTTATTTGGCACCTTGTGACAAACGAAAATAATACTATCAAAAGCTAAAACAAACAATTTGAATGATGTGACCTATCCTATTTTGAGCATGTCACAAATGATTCTTTTTATGGAATTAATTCGACATAACAAAAAAAAAAAAAAAAGAAACATCAATTGATCTACATATAATAAATGACTTCTCTATAATGACTGTTGCTAGGGAAGGGACTTCTGACATGGTATTTAAAAGAGAGGGATAATAAGAACAATCAAGAAAATCAAAGTCTAGAATATGATTTATAAAATAAATAATTTCTCTTCTAATCTTGGATGGTTTCCACTTAGCACTTTATCTTACATTAAATTACATGGCCATATCCACCGAGGTGTAAAAAAAAAATAAAAATTCACACAAGCAGATTTGACCCAAACTTCTGCTTTTGCCCTTTGAAAGCCCCTCTCTCTCTCTCTCTCTCTCTCTCTCTCTCTCTCTCTCTCTCTCTCTCTTTGCTGGCTGTGCAGTGCCAGTACCCTTCGTATTGCAAGCGATAGTGAGACGAGAGGAGAGAGCATAAATAAAGAGGAAGGGAGGGGGGCCAAAAGAGACCAAGGAAGAAGGGTTCCTCCTTCACTATCAAGCCTCCTCCAATTAATAAAAAGTCTCTCCCCAAAAATCCCCATCTAGAATCCCCATCTAGGGATTTCGTCTCTCCCCCAAAATCACCATCATGAAAGATTCGTTTGCGTTAATACTTGCTCGGAGAAACGGCCCAGCTAGGCCATTTCCATCGATGACTTCATCCTCTCTCTCTCTCTCTCTCTCTCTCTCTCTCTCTCTCTTTCTCTGATCCAACCAGAGGAGGGGAAAATGGATCCCACCTCAGTGTTGGGTGATCTGGGGCCGCTGATTCCTACTGTATGGGAAGAATGGTAAAAAGAATTGAAACTCGCTGAATTTGCTGAAGATGAACTTGACGACCTCAATGACTTGATCAAGCAGATCGAGGATCTTCTTGCGAAAGCCTACTCAAAGGAGATCATTGATGAAAAGCTCAAAAGGGGCATCAAGAGGATGTGGAAATTTCTCTATGACTCTCAAGACGCTATCGAGGACATGAAGCGACGTAATTCTGAGGGGAGGTGGAGAGGTCTTAATTTCTACTTTCACCACATATACGGAGACGGAACTTTTGCAGAGAAATCAAGATATATCAAGAAAACGCTGTAGACATTCGAAGATAATCTTGGGAGAACCGGTCCCATAGAGGCTCATTTTAGATTACCCGGCAACCAAGCGCATTCCTGCTCGGCCGGCATTGGGTCATCGGTCAATGCCTTAAGTGAGAAGACAGATGCGTTAGTGGGTATCAAAGAGCCGATGGACCAACTGGTCAAATGGCTAATAGAGAGCCTTCTGTTGAAAGTGATTTTCGTCCACGGGGCGCAAGGAGTAGGCAAGACTAGTCTAGTGGGTGCTGTGCTTCGTGACCAAAGGGTAAGTCGTCGCTTCGAATACTGTGTATGGATCGATGATTTCAGATCTTGTGAACAGTCCTTAATATGATCGGACTTTATAGTTAGTATTTAACGGATTGATCGAGTGATGGTCTTGATGATATGAATTGACTGGATTGATTGATTGATGGCTTAATCTGATGTGATGATTTGAATTGTTGAAATGATTGGTTGTATATGCAAATTGTACTAACTTGTAGGAAGGAACGGAGGCAAAGGTAAAACCTTTGACTTGTGCTTGTGCTTAGGCAGTCCTTGGGGTGTATTTTCTTCCTAGTCAGGTCTTAGGAGGCGAACTTGCTAAGACATTGTCTCACCCCGTCGTGGGATAACATTTTCAGGTCCTTAGATGGCAGTTCCTCCCGAGAGTTTTGGACAGTCGAAGAAGGTCATAGAGCAAGTATCTTACATTCCACTTCATGGGAGCCCAAGAGGATGGGTCTATGAGCTCATAAGGTCCGTGGTCTGGGTTGATGAGACTCTACCCCATAAGGTACCCCATCAATACAGATCATGGTACCGACATGCGTGGAATGGACAGAGAGATGGTCCCATATCGAAATCTAAGATACCTGTGTACGTGCTGGAGGTTGCTTTTGGAAAAGGGACAGTCGACCCTTCGGGTGGTTCAGTGGTGGACCCGTACCTATCAAATCCAGGATCCCTAGTGTATTCTGAGGAGGACTCAAATGCCTGAAGATCTTTAGCACTCTACCCGCTTTGTTTTGCAAACCTTGTATATATATCGGCTTGTATTGTATATGACATGGTTTGTTATGTATATATAAGTGTGGTTTGGTTTTCAAGAAAATTGTGGTCCTACTTTCCTATCCCATCTTGTTGTTGTTTGGGGATTAATTATTCGCTTCCACATGCGCATTAAAATGAATGGGTTGGCGATGTGTCTTGGGACGTTGCTATTGAATTGACCGCAGAGGGATGGGCAAGCGCTCGGAGGATTGGGGCGTGACAGCTTGTCTAGAGTAAAAATCAAACCTCACATCTCATGTGCATGTCTATGTGGTTGCATTGGTTCGATTGGGTAAAGTAAGTTTTTTGAACCTTTGTCTTGCAATTTATTTACTTTCCATTTGTTTGGTCGGTCCATGACAATAGGTTGGTCGTGAGTCTTGGCCTATATATAATGGGAGGAGTCGACATTCGAATCCTTACCGCTCCTAAGGATGAACTAAGCATATGGTGGAGTAGAATCAACTCAACTGGCCATGTTTTTTGTGAAATTAAAGATAGGGCGACTGCTCCTTTTATTTGAAGTGAAGGTTCATTTTGGGCTTATCCGAGCGTTGGCACAATTTTGGTATCTAGAGATTCATTTTTGGTAATCATGAATTCATGCCTATGTTGGAAGAATATAGCACTGTCTCATAAAATCTTTGGACTCTAAATTGATTAGTCCCCCTATTGGAATAGAGCCTACACTCATTTTATCTAAATTTCTAAGCATTAAACAAAATGAGGTCAAGAAAGTTTTGAAAAGTAATCATGGGACATGCCCTTTCTCATTTTTAAGCAAATGTTTTGAAAATGCCTCTCTGATTCAAAAGAGTAGGATTTTTTTACTAGCTTTCTTTGGATTTGTAGTTTTTTCTCACCGTAGGAATGCCTGTAATCCAACAATTGCATGGCTAGTATAACAAGTTTGCATGGAAAAGAATTTTGTCAACACTATTTTGGCTGAAACTTTTATCTTCCTCACTAAATATAAGCAATATTGTGATAAAACACTCCATGCCCCCCTGAGCTTTTACAAATTTGGTTCCTTTCTCACATAAAAGGGTGTGGTGATCTTTTGATAATACCAGAGGTTAATGATTCTAACTACCCCATTTAGAGTTATAAGGAGAAACAAATTAATGCGCCGGATTATCACCATTCAGAATGGTTAACTTTTATGGAAAATCCGAGCCACAAAGGTTTCCCACGGCATGCTAACTGGTTCTAAGTCCCAATGACACGGTTCACTTGTAATGGATTTGGACCGGTTCCTTTGCTGGGTTTCATGGGTGCTACTGAGTATTATCCCCTTCGAGTGGCCTGTTAGTATCAAGTCATTTAAGAGCTCCCTCCACATCTCCATCTCCAACCTGAGTTAATCCAAGTCACCAATGAAATTGGCAACCATGAGCGATCCGTTGACTTGATCAAGGCAATGTGGGATACGTGTCGATCATCGAAGCTAGTACTACCTAAGGAAGAGTTGAAAGGCGAGCAAAAAATCTATTATGCATCGAAAGAATGCACCCGATCACACAAGATCCTAAAGAAACTGCTCTCGAGAAATACCCCATGTGCTTGTCAAATTCACGTGTCGTGCAAAGTATAATCACCTTAAGAGGAAGGCCAAAGAAGCTAAAGATCGTGCCTCCAAGTTAGCTCGAGCTTATGAGCAGTTACAAAAGAGTATTGCTTCCCATTTGTATATAGATTAAGCTAAATAAAAAGACTTGAATCTATTTTTCATTAATAGATCTATTATTTAGGAAGATGAATCATTTATGTTTCTGAAATATTTGTTTAGGGATTTTGCACATTTTTGCTTTCATAGTCATACTTCTATTGAATAAAAATAATTTTTCATTAATGAATGAATAAAAGCGATTAAACCTTTATCATGGACTGGCATGTTTTATATGTGATGCCTATATGCGTTCATTTCTTCAAATCAGGTGATAATGGATCGTCCACGTTCACCCATTATTACACTATTAAGAGCTAAAATAGCATACCGAACTGAGATGTGTGATCATGTCGTCAATGTGGAAGATTAGCTCAAACAATTGCTCACCTCTATGCATATTATGACGGCCCAAATTGAATCCTTCCATGTGAATTCGATTCCTACATTTCTCTTTTTGAGTTAATAATCTCGAAGCAAGCAAACCAGGGCCCAAATGATTGATGATGACATGCTCGAGTTGGAGGATGACCCACTGTTAATCACTGTTAAGAAGGCCAAGTCTGACAGTGCTCTTAAAACAGAGTACAACGAACACTTTGCAAAGCTTGAGGAGAAAGTGAAACAATTGCAAGAATCATAAAGCTCACTTTCGACTGACTTGTTTGTTTATGAAAAGGTTAAGATGCCGAATAAGTTCAAAATGCCGAAGTTCAAGAAATATGATGGTATTTTTTACCTGAAAACTCACTTGCAGATGTACCACTTGCGGATGGCCCAGCATGTCACAAATGAGCATCTTATAATCCAATCATTCCATGCGAGTTTGACCAAACCCGCACTGAATTGGTATATTATAAAGAACATAAACTTCCTCGATACTTAGAACGAGGTGGTAGATGCATTTCTCAATCAATGTAAGTTTAATATGGACATCACACCTTCCTAGGAAGATCTTGAGCGAATGGAGAAGAAGAGGAGTGAGTCATTTAAGAAATATGCAGTGAGGTGGTGAAATATGGCAACTCAAATCACTCTCGAGCCTACTGATAAAGAGTTGATGAAGTTACTCATCAAGACCCTCCCATTTGAGTTCTTCAAATGGATGGCTAGCATGTCTATTGAGAACTTAGTCAATCCATCCCAATAGGTGAACAAATTGAGATAGGGCTTAGAGATGGATGGTTTAATGAATTGACCCCTACAGGCAAAAGGTTTAGTGCAAAGAAAGACAAAGAACCAACCATTAAAGTTAATGCTGCATATGCACAATCAGCCTCTAGTAAGCCCCCAATTGTTCATGTCCCAAAGAATCAGTAAGTTGGAGGCCGATTGATCGCACCTCAATAGTTCACTAAAAGGAGTTATTTCCTCTTCTCGACCATCTGTCTCAAGTCTTACAAGTCCTCCAAAAGAAGGGGTTACTATCCCATGAACCAAAGTGGCCCAATGTAGAAACAATTTTTAACTACGATCTTTCCAAGAAATGCGAATACCATATGGCGGAAGTAGGATATTCAACTGATGAATATATGACCTTGAAGCATAAAGTCCCAAACTTATTGGATACTAAGGTGTTTGCCTTCCATATTGCTTAATCAAATGTCAAGAATGATCCTTTACCTGAGCATGAAGGTAGGGTGAATGCCATAAATGAGTTTGACACTAGTCAAATCAAGAACCTAAGAGTGCATGTTGTGGATGTCTATGATGGACTCCTGAGAGCTGAGTACTATCTGAATCATGAGGTAGTTCCCATGTCATTGATGAAGGAAAGGGTCACTGAAATGGTGGATGCTGGAATGATCATATATATTGACCGCATTGGCATAGTCTCTATTATATCCCAAGTCATCATTGATTTATAAGAAGAATGGGCCGCACTCAATATTGATAAGGATGACATTGATCCATCACTCGCAAATATGCCACCTTTAGAAGATGCAAAATTATCTATTGAGGTTCCTCCGTCTAATGAAGGAATAGTGATTGATACACCTTAAGCCTAAGAATATGTTGACAACAAGGCAGTGCCTTGATCCTATGATCTAGATGTTGACCTGGTTACAAGGTCTGGTCGGACTTATATTCAACCTAGTGCCCAACCTACAAAGCCTGTCATTGACGAAAAGGCTAAAGAATTTATGCCATGATCAAAGCAAATGAATATAGCGTGGTTGACTAGTTATGAAAGATGTCCGCTTAGATCTCTTTGCTTGAACTCTTGCTAACATACCCTACACATCAAAAGTCTTTGATGAAGATGTTGAATGAAGTTCATGTACTGAAATGATTGAGGTGGACAAGTTGGAGGAGTTTGTGGGATTGATCATTCTCAAAACCTTGATTGCTTTTTCTAATGAAGAATTCTCTATTGAGGAGAGAGGACACAACAAAGCACTCTATATATTTTTCCAACACAAGTCTTCCCACATGTCCCTTATGCTCATTGATAATGGGTCCGCTCTAAATATATGTCCTTTGGCTACTCTTCACTGCCTCAAGATAGACCTATTGTGACATTCTAAACATTCAGTTCTAATTTCGATTGGATAAGTCGGGCCTTTCATCGACATGACTATAGTGTTTTTTTTTTTTTTTCTGAGATGGCCACTCACGAGATAACTAGCCTATTGGGTGAAGCTGTTAAGGAATTTTAAACGCAATAGACTTGAGAATTTGACTACGAATCGACTGCTCGACCGTGCTAGTCTGCAAAGGTCATTATGGCCCAGTTAAAAATCAATCAAAGATCAGAGACATGTCGGTTCGACTAAGATGTGTGGTTAAACGTGGGTGATTCCACTAATTTGCAAAATTCTCGTCGATCAGCACTAAACTGATTTTTCTGTTGTTTTGGCGCCTGTGTCCGCATTTGAAACCTTGAGGTTTTCATGACAATTGAGAGTCGCCAATGTGTCGAAGAGGTTTGTTCGTGATATCGGATTCCGAGAAAAATGAAATAGAATTCGGAATTGAGGGAAATGGCCGCTTTTGTTGCACAAGACTTGTTGTTTGGGGGAAATTTGGTGCGAGAAAGCAAGTGAGGATCAAGTATTTTAGCATGGGGATTTTTGGGGACCAAATTGGATTAAACAAAAGCAAGTGGGACCAAGAATTTTTGTTTTGGGAATTTCTTTTTATTTTCCTTCTTTCCCCCCATTCGGCTACACTCTCTCTCCCTCGCGCGCGTCACCCTCTCTCTCGCGCTTTCCCTCCCTCAGCCGACCAAACCTGCAGCTGGTCTCCTTTTGTTTTCCCTCTTTGACTTTTTCATTCTTATCCCATTCTCTCTCTCTCTCTCTCTCTCGTTTAATTCCCCTCTTCTGCCGACATCCCATTCCCCCTTATCTCTTTCCTTTTTCCCCTCTTAGCTGTCTTCCTTTCTGTTTCTCTAAAAGTCGAGCCTCTCTCTCTCCCTCTCCTTGGCTCCGTTGGCTTCGACGACCCCCCTGTCTCCTTCTGTTCTCTTTCATTTTGTTTTTCTTTCAATTTCAGTTGGCCTGCACCTACGTTGCCCCCACCGAACTTCTGTGATTCTGTTTCCCTCACGCGTCCCCGTTAGCAACGCGTCCGTGTGCCCTACCGAGTCAATTGTCCGTCGAAGTTCTAGAGTTGGTTCCGCGACCCAGCGTCCGAAGCAGCTCAACCTCGTCCGTGGTCATTCTGGTCGCAGCCCGCACCACCACTCGTGGCTGCCGAGTTCAGCTTCAAGCTGAGCCCGCACCAGCTCGCATCTCCACTCGCGGCCTCCGAAACCAATCAAGGCCGCACCCGAGGAGCTGCTGTTCTTCTCTCCTCAGAACCGGCAGCCCATTTGTGAGCTTTGCGAGGCCATTTTCAGGCCCGTCCCGGCTCGGGTTGGCAGTCCTGCTTTGGAGTTTATTATCCGCCGTCATGTCCCCGTTGTTTTGATCCGAGCGGATCGCAAATCAAGTGAGCTTAACTCACTAATCCTTACTTAGTAAGTTAATAACATTTAAGGGTTGATTAGTTTAGACTAAGTATAGATTAGGTGAATAGTTAGATTAGATTAACAATTTAATTAACTGTTATTGCATGTTAGGTGGCTAGAGTAGTGTAATTAGAGCTATGACAAGCTCTAGTATTTATCTAGAGTGATTCGAAAATTTTCCGGATCCGTTTCAGCTTTTAATTAAGCTTTACGGGCCTAAGTTTGCATTTTTGCTATTTATTGACATTATTTAATTATTTTCCGTAATTATTCAATTAATTAATTAATTTCCGGAAATTAGACCGGGATAGTTGGTGATCGGAATTTTATGTTGATTACAATGGTGTGATCTATTTATTTAATTGGCTGTTATTTTGTGCAATTGAGTGTGATTTGTGTTTGTGGGTAATTATCCCAAAAATCGATAATGTTCGTAATTAGTTGGAAAATTACCAGGTGTTAGTCTATAGCACCAAAAATCTATATTGGGACTGCTAAGTTTAGTGGGATGTTCAAAAGTGAAAATGTTGTATTTTGGCTAAGGCTGACCGTGTACCCACACACGATAGTTTTTATCGGGTATGATAAAATTGGTGATTTGGTCAGTTTCTGGCGAGCATTAATTTATCAGCTTAGGGTGAGCAACATAATTTGTGGTCAGCTTCTTGTGAGCAATAAATTATTAGCTTTAGGTGAGCGAGATACTTTATTATTAGCTTTGGGCGAGCGAGGTACTTTATTATCAGCTTTGGGCGAGCAATGTATTTTACCATTAGCTTTGGGTGAGCGATATACTCTATTATCAGCTTTGGACAAGCTGTACTATCTATCTTCAACTTAGGGTAAGCCGTCCTGATTTGATAGGACCTTATAGATAGTATTAATTGGGCCGACCATGGGAAGATTGTGATGACATATAATTGATTGAGTCGATTGATCGATAGTTTGATCTATCTTGATGTGTTGAAATGATTGGTTGAGATTGTCAATTATACTGACTTGCATGAAGAAACAGAGGCAAAGGTAAGACCTCCGACTCGTGATTGTGCTTAGGCAGCCCTTTGGGCGTATTTTCTTTCTAGTCAAGGCTTAGGAGGTTGAACTTGCTGAGATATCGTCTCACCTTGTTGTAAAATAACATTTTTAGGTCCCTAGGACGAAGAACCCGGAGCTTGAGGCGAAAAGGTCAGGAGCATGGACAGACCAGAAGTTTCTTTCGAAATAGACTTCAGATAGTTGGACCCTAGAGTTGGCCTTTATTTGTAAATCGGATGGTGGTTTTTATTAATGTGCTGATTTGTAATTTGTTATCCTGCTTTTCTATCCCACGTTTGTTATTGTCAAGGAATTAGTAATTCACTTCCGCATGCGTATTAAAACGAATGGATCGGCGACACGTCTTGTTGACCAAGGAGGGATAGGCACGTGCTCGGAGGATCGGGGCGTGAAACCTGTCCAGTATACATGCCGCGAAGACTTCTGTGTGAGCCTTTGATTGGACAAAGGAGGTGATTGGAGAGATCCATCTTGATGTGCAGATAGAGCCAGTAGTTTTCAACATCCCCTTTCAAGTGATGGACATCCCTACCGCATTAGATTTTTTGTTAGGTCATCCCTAGATACATACTGCTGAAACAGTGCCATGAAGTCTCCATTAAAGTGTAAATTTTGTGATTAAAGGGAAACTAGTCACTGTTTATGGCGAGGAAGACCATCGAATTTATCATGAGACTATTATTCCCTATGTGGAGCCAAATTTCGAACTTGAATCAAGTCACCACTCATTTAAGTTGATTGCCACTATATATGTTTCTCAAGGTTCATCACCACCCACTCCTGAAGTTTCTAATGTTGTTGTTATGGTGGGAGGGGTGATGGTTGGAAATGATTTTGTTCCTGGCCATTGTCTTGGAAGAAGAGATCAAGGCATGTGAAACCCTATTAAAGCCTCTCGGAGGTCCTGTTTTATCGGAATAGGATGCCATAGAAGAGGTGAAGAAAGTCCCGGAGGATAAGGACAAATAAGGCAAAACTTACCACCTGAGCAAGGGCATGGGAAGCAAAACTTGCTACCTCCCATTATTCGTGAGACATTCTCTAGCCCTGCTAGAATGATGCAGGATGGGAGAGAAATGATAGACACTCTGGGACAACCAAGTGGCAAATTTAACTACTATGTGAAGTGTTCGACTCCCCCCAGTTTTTACATTAACCCTCATAACATTGTCCCATATGGATGGGGTGGCATGGATGATCCGACACCTCAAAAGGCAGAAAACCTTGATGATCATTGGAAGGAATCACAAGCTTGTTTGATGACCTCTTTATAGGTGCCATTGGCAAAGGATCGTTAGAGAAAATGGGTGCTAGCCCACAAGAGTAACTAATCTATTATTCTTGCATGTTTCTCTGCGTATGCATTTTTATTGCTTTTTAGGAATTGTTTTCGATTTTTTCTTTTCCACTTTCTTTTTAGGGCTTGAATATTGCATTTTTTTTATTCAATAAGTGTCATTGATTGATGAATTTCAATAAAATTACAAGTTTTATTTTGAGAGCATGGTGAGGCACACCAAACTAGCCCGGTGATGATACCAACCAATAAAAGAAATGAAAAATCCAAGGAGAATTCTAAGATTTGGGCTTCATCATGCTTCCTTGTGTCAAAATGTCTCCAAAAATTGTTTTTGCAAAAGAGTTCCAAGAAAAGAGAATAGAAAAATCATTTTTGAATCTATTTTTAAAAGCATGCATTAGGTTAGCCCTATTTAACTTTTTGACTCATTTACTTCATGTTTCAAAGCATAATTTTCCTAGCCGGATGAGAAAGCATCTCAAAAAGGCACATCAAATTGCAATGATAGATCAATGGACTCAATTGTTACTCAACAAGGTTGAGAATACACTTCCAAAGAGTTAATGTGTTTTACATTTCCATGCTTAATGGAATTTTCATTCCTACACATCAATATGAAAATGAGGGGCAAGTAAAAAAGAGGACCACCCATTTTGGATGAAAGGGGTATATTTTGTTCTTGAATATAATTAATTTAAGAAATGGCACTATTATTTACCTTGTATCTAATAGATTAGGGGCATGATAGATTCTTGAAGTGACTTGAGTGAGATAAAATCTTGATCTGAGCCAAAATGGATAGCCAATTTGCATTTACTTCAGTGTTGCATAGTATCCTATTCATGCATGTTCTTTTATGCAAAAACAAAAGCAAGAAAGGTGCATTTCAAATCAAAGATCAGATTTAGTCTCAATTGACCAATTCGTGTGTTCATACCCTTTATATAGGAGCAATTCAAGGATATCCATTGCTGAGACAATCCCTTTGAGGGACAATTCATTGAATGAATGCTCAAAATCATATTTTCATAATTACAAAAGCACTTTTGAGTGCGATAAATTGTTTGAAGTCACGAAGTTTCATGTTTAAAGTTGTTGAGCTCTTTTGAAAAGGATTTTGCATAATGATATTTACATGTTTAGTCCACCAATATAATGAATGATGTGGAATGGATTGAGCATGCTAAATGAGATGTGTCAAAATGATGAAAGACAAACTCTATCTTATACACAATCCCCCACTTATACACTTGTGAGATAAGTATAGAAAGTTCTATATCCGCAAGGTAAAGAGTTCTTTTGTGAAAGGTAAAATGTCTGAAATGATGAGGAGTAATTCATTTCTTTAACCCAAACACTATAGGTGATCTGTTGCTTAACCATTTTGAGCCCTATAATTTTGTGGAGATTCCTTTTTAAATTGCCCTTGTTGAGAATTGTCCCACATTGAGGCAAACTAGAGGTAAGTCGGCATCAAGTGGTGAGAAAAATAAATAGAAATTTTCTTGCTCTCACTAGTATCAATTTTCTGATATTTTATTGCAGATAAACTCAAATGATAATCCAAGTGCCTTAGGATGACAAAGAGCATTTCTTTCTTTATCTTGCATACTTATATCTATTGCATAGTCTCCTTGAGCGTACAAACTCATTTTTTTGAACCCAGTTGGTGATCATCCCCCATATTGGGGTAAGGCGGAAGGTGATTGTTCAAACATCACATCTAGAGTGTCTATAGAAGACGAAGACCCCTGGGAGTCCAAATGTTAAAACATTGTGGTTATTCAATGTATGCAAAGTGTCAAAAGTAATATATATATATAACTAGGAGGCATGAAAAAGTAGTATGCCTGATAAAGGCAAGGCCAATGCCCAAAGACATAGGAGTAAAAAAGAAAAAGAAAAAGAAAAGGGGCATGAAAAAGCAATGTATCTGATAAAAGCAAGGCCGATGTCCATAGGTCAAATAAATAACTATTAGTTGTAAAAAAAAAAATGTATCCCTAATAGAGTAGTGCTCAAAGAGTCGAAACTGATAGTACATCTACGAAGTCAATCCCTGGTGAAGTAGAAGACTAGTGACAATTCCTAGATGATCATCGGCTGTTACCCCTATACACATCTTTGAGCTTAATATTTATTTTGTTTCTCAACCCTTAAACCTACCCTATGCTATATCTCTCATAAAGTCTATTTGGATTAGGGCACTTGAATTAATGTAGGAGTTCATATGTTTATAAGCATCGCTCGAAGAAGTGAGGGTTAGATTATTTCTTTCTCATTTTACAGGCTTCTTGGCTTCTTTCAATACCCTTGACTCAAAAAGTCCCTTTTGTTAAGTCATTGACCAAGCCCACATTACGATCTTTATTAAAGACCTCTTAGTTGGTAAGGTCGTATTGCTTGCAAGAATACTCAAACCCTTGTCGGTATGATAATATTGAGATGGAGTGATTCTCCTAAAATAGTCATTCTAAATGAGAGTGAGTGAAAGTCTTTTCTAACTGAAAGTTTATTATTTAATATTCTTAAGAAATCCATGTCATGAGTTAAAATTATCTTGAATGACAATTCATTCCGGTGGAAATTTGGGTGATGCAAATACCATAAAGTCCTTATGCATAAACCTTGATTGAATTGATGAAAACCTCACTAAACTTTGAAATGTGCATTCCAAAGTAGCTCGATTTTTTTTTACCTCTTTGATGAGTTAATATCAGTCTTTGCTCTAATTGTGTTTGACAAATAATACTCGACATTCAAGTTGCTCTCTAAGGCCTCAAAATTTGTCTGAACATTCTTGAATTTTATTTCTATAGGAAATTGATCAGGTGTGCTTTCATAACTTGGAGTCATTCAACCTAGAGTTCCTCTTAACCAACACGATGTGCTTCTGTAGTTTAGAGGCTCTTTCATTGACATGGCATGCTTCATGTCGCCCATAGTTTGTTTCCATCGATCTGGCAAGCTTTTGCAACCCAAAGTCACCACATCAATCTGTGAGAAACCTTCACGGATATTTAAGGTACGTCCTAGATATTCCAAAAATTCATGTACTAGGAAGTGAGAAACCTTCACACATATTTAAGGTGCATCTTCGATATTCCAATTTTCATTTACCAAGAGGTGAAAGATCTTTACGAACATTCAAGGTATGTCCCTAATGTTCCAAAACTTCTTTTTACTAGGAGGTATGCGACCTTTGCAAATATCCAAGGTACCAAAAGATGAAAGGCCTTTCATATTGAAAGATTCCTTATTTGACACATCCATGACACCTATGTGCTTGAAATAGATTATTCTCTTAAAATTACCCAAGTGGAGATTTGGCAATGCAAGCTTGATCAAAATCGTGATGCATGAACCACAAATGGATTGAAATATGTGTTTTGGATAGAACTGATTGCCCGTGATGAATGCATATACTTGTTGTTGCTAACCATGTTCGACAAATGAAGTTCTTATGAAAATTAAGTAGTTGTGATGCTCGACTCACTCTATGAAGCATTAGGACGTGTCCCAACACTCCTAGATTCCCAAAGCACTACTAGTAAGCAATCTCACCCTAGGCAGGTATCAAATCTCTTTGAGTACCCAAGACAAAACTCAGCTAACTCATGCTCTAATTTAGATTCGAGTGCTTGAGGTAAAATTTCAGCATCTCACCCAATTTTAAAAATTGAGAGCCTGTGAAATTCACTCATAATCTTTCAATCAGTTGTAACATCTCAGTCTAGATATGAATATCACAAAATCTTTTCGTTAAACATTTCATTCCAGTTATGAAGGTTTTTCGATATTTTTCATTATATCTTAGTCTGGATCTAGGTATTCGAATAATCTTAATTCAATATTTGTCTTACCAAGCATTAAGCATCTATTGGTTAAGCTATCTTAATCCAATATTCATCACACCTAACATTGAATGTTTATTGGTTAAGTTCCCCAATTCTTGATGTCTTAGTTTGGATTTGGATATCTCGAATATTTTTGTTAAACACTTCATTCTAGATATGAATGTTTTTCGATCTTCTTTGTTATACCTTAGTTTCGATCTAGGTATTTTCAATAATCATAATTTTATATTTGTGTCACTAGACATCGAGCATCTATTGGTTCAGCTGTATTCATTCAATATTCATCTCACCAAACATTGAGTGTTTATTGGTTAAGTTCCCCAATTCTTGAATCTTTTCATTGAATATTTCATTCTGAATATGAATGTTTTTTGATCTCTTTCGTTATACCTTAGTCCGGATGTAGATATTTCAAATCATTTTAACACAATACTTGACTCACCTAACATTAGGCATGTATTAAATAGTCATCTCACCTAACATTGAGCATCTATTAGTTAAGTTCACCAAATTCTTGACATTAGTCTAGATCTAGATGTCTTGAATCACTATGTTAAATATTTCATTTTGGATATGAATGTTTCTCCCCCACCTCTTCCATTATAGCTTAGTTTAGATCTAGGTATTTCAATAAATATTACACTCTTCAAGGAATCTGAAATGAAAACCAGGTACTTGTGGAGTAAATAAAGATTCATCTTGTATCTCATGATACTCTACCACATAGATTAGTAAGTAACTACAAGTGCGCTTTCTCCTTTTGCATCATACATTTGCATTAGCTGTGATACCTAAATTATCCTAACTTTAAAAATCATTAGGTGAAGAAGAAAAAAGTTCAGAAAGTTGAAGTGGGTCAATTTGAGCCATGGTTTGGGCCTTAAGATTTATTAGTGGGCCGCTCCATGAAAGAAAGAAAGTCAAATTGGGCTCACAAGCTTTATTTTAGCGCCGTGAAAGCCCGGTTTTGTTAACAAGAGAATCAGGACAGTCCGTGACGATGCGAGCTTTATTTTAGCGCCATTTAGGCCCGTGTGAGGTTATAAGAGACCTTAATTGTTTGTCTAGTTTAAAAGAAAGCCCTTTTTAGCCTTATGAATGTCTTGAGGTGCGAGATTTTAGACTGCAAGAAGCCTCGTGTACTGCAAAGGTGTTAAGGCGCCTCTTGTCGATTAGATGTTGTATAATTTGTCATTGAAAAGTGTTGTACTTTAGCTGGTACGTCCATGATGGGGTGCGATTGGATCGTACCGTATCGACTTGATACGTTGCATTGGAAAGACACTAATGGAGGGGTACGAAGGGAGAGGTATAAAAGCCTCCCGAACACAATCATTGGAGCGGTTGGCAGATCATTCACACCAAAATTTTTCTCTCCCTTTCCATCAAAGAAGAAGGCATTCCATTTCAGTTTTATAAGAACAATTTGCATTTACGCCGTGGAAATCGTGTGTTTTCCTTGTGATTGCATCTAGACTAACGTGAGGAAGTGTTGTTCGTGTTTCATCGGCAATTCAACGTTCGTTCCAGGGCCATTTGCTATTTGTGCATCGGAATCAGGTAAGCCGTCTTCCGCCGACTTGAATTCCTACATTGGTATTAGAGCCAGGTCGTGATTTCTACCTTGTTTTTCATCGAGTTTTCTCATTTACCATTTGATATTGAGATCAAGAGATTGTATTCTACACTGTTTTTGATGTTTATTGGTCGGAATTGCAATCTGAAAACTTGAATTCGAACCGAAGCGAAGAATGGGTTCGGGGTCGCGTGCATCTGTGAGGTTTTGGCCGTTTTTCGAATTATTTTTTTTGGCCAAAATCAACTTTTGAATATACAGGATGAAAGTATTCGTCGAGACGAGTCCGACGGTGGTTCGAGCGCGATCGGAAGACGTCAAATGCGCCCACACGCGCGGCCAAAAGCCGCTATGCATGGGCCTCACGCGCCTGATGCGCTGGGGACGCCAGCGAGTGCAACATGTGCCAGTCGGCGAACTGACATGTGCGCGTCATGCGATCGTCGCGCAGAGCGACGCAACGCTCGATGAAGTCACGGATGACGTCATCGATGATGTCATCCAATGGTAACCGCTAGGATGATGTCATCGATGACGTCAGCGCCGGCGGCAGTTGGCTTGCCGGTGACCGACGGGCGACCCGACCCGACTGGCAAACCGTGACTCGAATCGACTCGAGATCCGACCCGGTTGACCCGACCCGACCGTTGACCGGTCAACAGTTGGATTGGTCAACGGTCAACAGTAGGACCGGTCAACTGGTCCGGCGGTCAAACCGGTCGGATTGGTCAGCGGTCGGACCGGTTGGACCGGTCGGACCGGCTAGGAGCCATTTGGTCAATGGCGCGTCTGCTACACGCGCTGCGCACTCAGGCGGCACATGGAGGCTCGTGCGGGCTCCGATCGGAGCGTGGTTAGCGACGTTTAGTTCGTATGAATGTTGTCTACACAGTGGTATAATTATTTTATACTTTTGAATTTTATAAACGTATGAAAATGCATAGGAAACCCTATGTACGCATATTTTTTTTTTAGGTTTAATGCAGTTTATTCATTTGTAACTTGTATTTTTTTGTGATTTAGGAAATACAGTAGCTAGTTTGTGTGCAAATGATGTTATATATATTGTGTAGAGCTTGGTTCAATGATATGATGTATATATTTTTAATATACTTGCAATTCTCTAATTGCTAGAAAATTAGAATAATGGTAGGAAATCCATTACACGTTGAATTGCATTTTTGATTATAGTTGAAGCATAATTGTTGTTTACACGTTGGTTATTATCATGCTATATTTTTGTGTTAAAGAAAAATGTAGAAATTACATAAGGTCATATAATTATTTTTCCTAGTGGGAGTTCGTAGGTTGGTAGAATTTGAAAGAATTCTCACATAGAAGTTAAAATTTGCGCAAATTAAACTAATTAATGATAATAGAACAATTGTACATATAAGTTGATTGGGAATATAGTGAACTTTTGCCTCTGTGTCTTTTGTTGAATTATCATTAATTTAGTTAGTCTTCGCTGCAAATTAGATATGTGTGTTACTCTATAAAGTGTGCTAGTATTGATTCTGCGTTTATTATATCAATGTGTTATAGCAATTGATTATGGTTTCGGCATCCAAGACCATTGTGGCTGACCTCAATAAGGGTGAGAAGCTGAACGGTGACAATTATGATATTTGGCACCGAAAGGTTCAGTACATCTTTGAGGAGTAAGAGGTTTTGGAAATTCTCAACCATACCATGGATGAACCTGAGCATTGAACTTCAGCTCAATACAGGAGAGATCTAGAAGCTTATCAAGTTTGGAAAAAGAAAAATAGCATTGCTCACATCACGTTACTGAGCTGTATGCAAGATGATCTCATGTGTGAGTTTGAAGGTTATGATAAAGCTCAAGCTATGTGGGTTGCCTTGAAGGATAAGTTTGGGGGTACATTTGCCACTAAGCTGAGGAGACTCACCATCAAGTTTGACATATTCCGAAAGCACCCAAATGTAACAATGAGGCAGCATCTTCGAGAGATGTCAAACATGATTTGTGAGCTAAGGACGGCAGGTCACTCCCTTACTGATGAACAGCAAGTTCAGGCTGTTATAAGATTTCTTCTTGACAATTTGGAGCATATGAAGATCAATATGACGCATAATGAGAATATTGTCACTTTTGATGATATTGCGAGTCATTTGGAATTAGAGGATGAGCGCCTAGAGGCTGCGAGATCCTCTACCCATGCTTATGTTGCTGAATCGAGTTCGCGCAAAGCTTCGGGCTTCAAGCGCAAGAGGAATCTTCAGTTCAACAACAAAGGGAAGATGACTGATCAGACACCCAAGAGGGCTAAGACCTTCCGACGCAAGAAGCATGGTGGGAAGAAGGACAATGCTAAGATGGAGTGCCACAATTGTGGCAAGATATGTCATTTTGCTCGTGAATGCACTGAGCTTAAAAAATGTACCCTATTACTCCATTACTTTGACTAATGCTTTTGTTTCTAGTACTGTAATGTTTGCTGAATCTCATCC
This sequence comes from Eucalyptus dawsonii, assembly GCA_016097615.1. Classification (NCBI taxonomy): domain Eukaryota; kingdom Viridiplantae; phylum Streptophyta; class Magnoliopsida; order Myrtales; family Myrtaceae; genus Eucalyptus; species Eucalyptus dawsonii. The sequence goes on along the minus strand of CM027879.1, from coordinate 21,065,795 downwards.
AATGTGGACTGTAGACTCAGGAGCAACAGACTATGTAGCTAGAGACCGAGAATCATTTGTGGAGTATCGTCAGATACCGCTTGGAAGAAGATGGATATATGTTGGGAATAACTCAAGTGTTAAAGTGAAGAGAATCGGCACATGTAAATTAATCTTACGTGGTGGTCGAAACCTATTCCTGCATGATGTCCTTTATGCTCCATATATTCAACGAAACTTGGTCTATGTAGTTGTTTTTCTTAGTTTAGGTTATGTATTGAATTTTCATGGTTATTGTGTTGACATTTTGTATGGAACAATTTATTATGGTTCAGGTCATGTATCGAATGGTTTTATGGTGTTAGACATTGACTATGATTAGTACAATGGTAATGTTGATTGTTGTTTTTCTTTAATTGCATCTTCTAATAATGTTGAGATTGATGTAAGTACTTGGCATGCTAGATTAAGTCACATTGGATTGCAAAGAATGCAAATATTAGCTAGAGAAGGCCTTTTAGGGTCACTCACTAATGTTAGTCTATCCGTATGTGAACATTGTCTAGCGGGAAAAGCAACTATAAAACCATTCGGTTAAAGGGACTAGAGCTGAATTTCCATTGCATCTCATACATTTTGACATTTGTGGTCCTTTGAATGTGAGGGCAAGGCATGAAGCCTCATATTTCATCACTTTGATGGATGACTTCACACATTTCGGTTATGTCTTTCTGATCTCCCGTGAGTCAAAAGCATTAGACTGTTTTAGACAATATATAGTGATGGTAGAGAATCAGTTGAACAAAACAATAAAGGCATTGAGAACCGATCATGGATGTGAGTATCTATCGGAGCAATTCAAGGCTCTTTGTGATGAAAAGGGAATTATACGACAATTGACTATTCCTGGTACTTCACAACAAAATGGGGTAGCTGAGAGAAGGAATAGAACCTTATTGGAAATGGTTAGGTCTATGATGGTGCAAGCAAATTTACCTATCTCCTATTGGGGAGATGCGTTATCGACTGCTGCCTATATACTTAACCGTGTGCCCTCAAAATTGGTCACTTCCACCCGTTATGAATTATGGACTGGTAGGAAACTGGACTTGAGTAGTCTACGTCCATGGGGATGTGCAGCTTATGTTTATGAATCTTCCCATAAACATGGCAAATTATGTCTTAGAGGGAAGAAATGTATCTTTATAAGATATTTAGAACACTCCAAAGGGTACATATTCATAGGTGAACAAGCTGATGGAAGTGTGATCGAAATGAAGTCACGATATGTCACGTTCTTGGAGAACGATTTTCCTAATAGAGGTGAGATTGATAAGGACTTCCAACTACATGAGATGGAAGATCCTGATAATACACTCACTGATGTTATAGAGGGAAATGAAGATTTACCTCAATACACAAGACTTCGTGAGAGTGTTGCATCACCTGATAAATTGAATTCAAAAGAAATTCAATTGTGTAAAAGTAATCGTAAAAGTATTCCCCGTCGTCGTTTTGAGATTGAAGGGGAAGTATTTATGATTGCTCAAAAGGACGATGCCGAGCCTAAGACTGTTCAAGAGGCTCTCTCATCATCTAATTAGGAAGAATGGAGAAAAGCTTTGGAAGATAAGATGGAGTCAATGAGGGCAAACAATGTCTGTGACTTGGTTAATCTACCACCCAATCGTAAGGCCATTGGAAACAAATGGGTCTTCAAGATTAAGCGAAGGGCGGATGGATCCATTGAAAAGTATAAGGCTCGCCTTATGGCGAAATGTTATACTCAACAAGAGAGTATAGACTATGAGGAAACTTTTTCACCAGTTGTAAGGTTTGCCTCAATACGCCTTATTTTAGCCATCGTTGCACATTTGGACCTTGAATAACATCAAATGGATGTAAATACGACATTTCTCAATGGAGAACTAGATAAGGAAATCTATATGAAACAACCAATATGTTTTGTAGTTAAAGGTCAAGATCATAAAGTTTGCAAGCTTCATCGCTCAATATATGGCCTTAAGCAATCATCTAGACAGTGGCATCTTCGTTTTCATCGAGTCATAACTACTTTTGGTTTCACGATGATCGAGGAAGATCATTGTGTATATGTCAACCAGTCCAAAGATAAATTTGTGATTTTATCACTTTATGTGGACGATATTCTATTGGCTGGAAATGACAAGGTTTTGGTTATCACCATTAAAGAATGGTTGTCCTCCAATTTTGAGATGAAGGACATGGGAGAAGCTGTATATATATTAGGAGTTAAGATCGAAAGAGATCGATCATCACAAGAGTCTTATATTATGAAGATTCTTGAACGTTTCAATATGCAGCATTGTAATCCTATTGATACCCCTGTCATGCAAGGTGAAGGCCTAAGTACTGAGCTATGTCCTAAGACTCCAAAAGAAATTAAAATGATGGAAACTATTCCTTATGCTAGTGCGGTCGGAAGTTTGATGTATGCTATGATGTGTACTCGACCCGACATATGTTATGCCGTGGGATTGGTGAGCCGATATCAATCAAATCCTGGTCAAGCACACTGGAAAGCAGTGAAGAGGATCTTGAGATACTTGAAGGGCACCATGGATTATCGACTTTGTTACCAAGAGAATGATTTATGTCTATTGGGTTATTCAGATGCCAATTGGGGTGGAGACCTAGATGAGCGTAAATCGACTTATGGATATGCGTTCTTGCTCAATGGAGGTGCGATTTCTTGGAATAGCAAGAAACAGATATGTATGGCCTTGTCTACGATGGAAGCAGAATTTATTGCATGTTCTGCCACAGTGCAAGAAGCAGTATGGCTAAAATGTTTCTTGGAAAATTTAGCCACCGTCACTGAAGTTCCAAGACCGGTGATAGTTTATTGCGATAGTCAAGCAGCCATTGCCTATGTGAAAGATCCCAAGTATCATGGAAGGACAAAGCACATTGACATAAATAATAACTTCATCAAAGATATTATAGCGCAAAAAGAAGTGATCCTGTAATACATTTCAACCAATAAAATGGTTGATGATCCATTTATGAAGGCTATTCCTAGAGACATATTCTTGACCCATAGGATGTCACTAGGATTGCGTAGAATGTGATATCGGTTATTGTAGAGGATCATTGGTTTATGTATTTGTGGATAGATGTATTGTATTTGTTTATTTATTAGTGATTTGATGTTTTATCAATAAGTATAAATCCATTATGAGACTAGCATAAACACACATGTATTATTTAAAAAAAGGTATGTCAGCAGGCAATGATTGGCTCACTTACACGAGCAATCGCCTCAAGTGCTGTAGTTAGCACGTTGAGATGAGACGTTATATACAAATAAATACTGAAGAGCAAGTCTGATATATAAAATATGTCGCCTTGATTGGAGTCAAGATGAGGTTTGTGATTTGTTTATAACAAGACCGAACATGACATTCCCACAATCATGTATGCCTGAAAGATGCCGGATGTGAGTACTTAATTGGGTGCTATAGAAAGCGAGTTGAATAGCATTCGGGCTAAACATGAGTACGTGAAACATGAGTATGTGAGAAGCACGTGACTATGTTTAGGCTAAGATCTATATGGTGGATATATTTAATAAATGACATACGCTCTTATAGAAAGAGTAATCCACTATAGCATGTAATTCATACTACATGTGCATTGTACGACCAATAAGGGAAGATGAGTAAAATTATTCCTATTTACTCATCGTGTGAACCCTTGACGTAATTTATAATTTACCTCAATTTTGTGCCGTATGTTATTTCTGACTATGTTCTCGAAGTAAAAGATCAATGTTGCTATTTTAGCATGTTACGAGCGGTCATGAATAGATATGGCCTATGGGGCATGTCTAGGAAAGCAGTTGTTCTGAAATTGAGAGAGACATGAGTGCGAAGGAAGACTATTGTTGTTTTACTGGTCGACCAATTATATTGCCCTATGTGGTTGCAGATGTAATTGTAAATACATGGTGTTTTTGAGAATATAGTATAGCCTTTAAGGGATAGGTATACTTGGACTGATGTAACAAAATATGTCTGGGGCATTGTGAGACATTGATTGTTTATTTTTTTTCAGGGCTGTAGCCATTATGTCATTCCTAACAGGTGCATAATTTGAGCTCCCAAGTGCAGGTGTACTCACTGGTCGCACGATTTATTTGCCAGAATGAATTGTTTTGTAAAGTTGATGAATGTTGAATGCCTTATATTCTCGATAGAGCGCTATCAAGCCCATCATGTCCAAGTGGGAGATGTTGTACTTTAGCTGGTACGTCCATGATGGGGTGCGATTGGATCACACCGTATCGACTTGATATGTTGCGTTGGAAAGACACTAATGGAGGGATACGAAGGGAGACATATAAAAGTCTCCCGAACACAATCGTTGGAGTGGTTGGCAGATCATTCGCACCAAAAATTTTCTCTCCCTTTCCATCAAAGAAGAAGGCATTCCATTTCAGTTTTGCAAGAACAATTTGCATTTATACCGTGAAAATCGGGTGTTTTCCTTGTGATTGCATCCAGACTAACGTGAGGAAGTGTTGTTCATGTTTCATCGGCAATTCAATGTTTGTTCCAAGGCCATTTGTTGTTTGCGCATCGGAATCAGGTAAGTCGTCTTCCACTGACTTGAATTCCTACAAAAAGATTTACGGATATATTTTGAAAACTTTGGAACGTGCATGGGAGAACATATGCGCTTGGTATTAATTCTTTTCAAACCTAGTTTTAATGAATTCTTTGATTTAATTATATCAGCTTTTTTTTTTTTTTTTGGTTAAGAGGGGGAGAGGCCACCCTCATTCCTTCTGCCCATCATCCTCGGCCACCACCACCTTTGGGATTAAGGACACCATCATTTGCATAGATTTTCCCTCAAAAAACCCAAAAACCCACATTCTCCCTCATCTACTTCATCCCTTGTCATTCTCCCTCTCCTAAACCTACTCTCCTCTCTTTCTCTCTTCTCGTCAACAAGCGCTCTCCATTTTTCTTACCATTTGCTGTTCGTGTGAAGCTGAGGGAACTTAGGATTTTCGGTGAGGCTAATCCAAGGTGGGGAGGGCATTCCGCAGTTTCAAAGGTAGGGGAAATTGTCACGTTTTAGGATGCTTATCCTCTGGTTACTAGGTAAGACGGCTAGTTCGGCATGAGGTAGTTTTTAATCGTAGGTGGTTTTTCTGGATAGAAACCTTTCATGCATGTGTGCTAGGGTCTGTGATGGTCCATACATGAGGAGATCCCGTGTGTTCTTGATTCCAAGATGGTTATGGTACATAAATTCGTGAGGCTATAAGTGTTTTCCAGAAACTGACTATACTAGACCTCCTAGATTTTTCAATTTTATAGTGTAGCTTGTGGCACGATCCTGTAGAGGTCTCCTTCATGAAATTGCTCCAAATATCTTAATCTATAACATATATTTAATTCATTTTTTTCTAGTTTGGCATAGTTGACATATATGCATAATTTCTATTATAGCGATTCTGCCCAGAATCACGATTTTTGTGACCTTAGAAGATTCTTGACTTCATATAAAATGTCCTATCTAGAATCATAACATACTTCCTTCATAAAAGTTGTTTGACACATCCATATGTAGAACATACTAAAATTTCAGGTTGATTGGTGTTGTTTTAGCTGTAGAAATTGTTGGAGAAAACTCATTTGATGTTTTGAAGTTGACAAAACTTATCCACAGTCTATTATGAAGATTTCCAGACTTCTGTGTCAAAGTCTAAAGACTGCTAGACTTTAGTGTCAAAGTGTGGCACCCCCCAACGGCCTCCGATCCATTAAGGTCACCACAGATCATGGCCTTTCTCTTTATCTGAAAGTCTATTACTCTGATACCATAAAATTTTGATAAGTCCCTGAGTCTTGGGGGTTTACATCTTTTAGATCGGTCCCTGCGCAATTTATATGGCGGAAGCGTATCTAACAACTCCTTTCTCAGAAAACGATGCACACCAACTAAACATTTTTATAGGTAAAAGCTGAATACTTTTATTTACATAGACTTGATAGACATCATCAGTCGGTACACCAAAATTTGTCGTGGTTTTCTATACCCGGCTACATACCAAAAGATAACCAACTCCCTTTTTCTTTTCTTTCCAAATAGTCATATACATAAGTCTATCAGTCAGTGTCGGTGGTCCAAAAATGCTTCATCTGCTAACCGTCACTCTCGGTCACACCTAGCTCGATCCATTAGCTAGCGGCGGCGGCAACATCCCCACCATGATCCTATCACGGCGGACGAACACAGTTAGAAACTCTTGAATCACTGGGCCGGCGGGCGAACCAATGTCATACAAGATCAGTGCCCATACTCGAACAAAGACTAACCCTCGTATCTCAAGGTGATGATGCTCCGAACACTCACATTGAAGGTCAACTGGTAGACTGTAAAGTGTGCCGGGAGTGACTGGTAACAGAGGCATATCTTCTAGTCTGAAATATTAGTCCCCAAACGGGGTGAGTACAACCACGTAGTAGTAAAAGATTCATTAAGCTATATCACTCAGTACCATCAATATCTAGATTCATGCAAGATAGACAAAAACAAGTAATCCAAGAATAAGTATGCATCAAAATCAGGAAATTCTTTAATGCAATGGCAAATGCAGTTTCAAAGGATTAAGATGCATCATGTCCAGTTACATAAGTCCCGATCATAGGGCCAAACTGTAATGACACATCCCATTCCATGCCATACAATTTAGTCCCATAACCAAACCACACGCACACTTAGTAGAACCATCAATTTTAATATTCAAAAGGTTTCATCCCCTAGAGGACCAGCGTTTGCATCCTTCTGGGATTTCGCACCCAATCCTGGCGTCGTGAAAGGCTCCAGCATTTAGCCACTAGGGCCACCAGGCATCCAGAGCGTGTCACATCACACCTCTAGGCATTTCGCACCTCACCTAGCATCACGAGGAACCTCCGGGGCTCTTCATGAAAATGGTTACCGCGGCCCTTTGGATTTTGGTATCGCCAAGCATACAACTGGGCATCCCGAAGCTCCCGGGGAAAACCTCTGGGACACTACGGACCCCAGGCATCCAAAGGACATCGACTCACTCGAGCCTTTGGGCCTCCTGACTCCCGGGACATTGTTGACCCTAGGGTCCAACGGCAACAATTAACATCTTAATTTCCAAAAATATGTTCAATGCTATGTTGGAAATCACATGAGTTTCATTGAAATATTTGATGTTGAATGATATGCCAAATGCCAAAATCCATCACGTCCAATAACAACTCAAGATGCATTCACCTTTTGGAACCAGTTGAGCAAATTCAGAGTAAAACACCTCAAAAAAACCAGAATGCACAGTTTTAATGAAAATTTTGGAATAGCCCCTAAATGAATTCAGAAAATTCCAAAATTTTAGTATCTTATAGATGAGACCTAAAGGAAGAAATTTCGTGAAGGACACTAAGTTAGATTCGTTGTGTATAAAGAGTAATAAATCATGCAACTCGGTTCCAGATTTCCTATATCACCGAATTCGCACACTAGCAGAAAATACCGTTCGTTAAAAGAAACTTATGCTGCTATATGGATTCCGAAAAATCTGAGGAAAATTATATGATATAGTTTAAACAATCATTTATAACATTCATGAAAAAGTCGAGACCAAAATCACACTAGAATTATCCCTAGAAAATTTACAAAACTGCTGAATTTCACTTGACCGAATTCGAGCACCACTGACCCAATAGGATCCCACGCCTATACTGCAGCTATTTCATTTCAAAATTTCACCATGAGTAGACCTTTCAATCCCTACTTCAGCAAGAACCGAAACCACATAGAAATAATTCTGCTCTTCCTCAATCTCATGGTCCTAATCCACCTCAATCATCCAAGAACCCAACATGCAGTTTTCATTTCAGCATTTCCTCAAGTCTACTTGTACTTCACCAGATAATCACAGCATGCATAACATAGATTAATGAACTTCTACTTGCCTCACTCCTAAGCTCGGTGACAAGTAGGAACGAAAAGCTCGGGGTCCTCGTGCGTGACTCAACGGCGACGAAGACGGGCGGCATCGACGGCGGCAGCACTGTGCTCGACTGAGGGCGACCTCCTCCTTCCTCACGCCGTGCACCCGCTCGCTGCTCGCACTTCTATCGCTCACGGCCCTCTCAATTGATCACTCTCTCTCTATTAGAATTTTCACTCGGCTCCTTCTCTCTCTTCTCGACTAATCCGCCCCTTTTGCTCCTCAATTAATTTCACTAACTAATCATTTGCATGCAGGTTGAGGTGGCATCCAAGATTGAAGATAGCTTGCATGTCCATGCAATGGGCGAGCGTCCACTTGTCTGGTTCTTCTCCATGCACTGGCCACCAAATGAGAAGCAACGTGGTTGTTGCTGGCCATGCTTCCGTCAATAATCTTCGAGATTATTGACTCCATTAATCGACAATTAAGAGAAAGTTAGAGTTGCATGGGCCTGTGGACTTGTGGCCGCACTATCCTTAATACATGGCCCAATTTCCTCCAAAGATTTATCCTTAATCAACGCATGTGCATGGGCTAAATCACAGCTTACTTACAAGGCCGCACGGTGTCACAAAAATGAACAAAGGATATTCGATTCATAGAGTACACAATTGGACGGCCAAATTTAGTATAGAAAACATCTTGTCGACACAAATCATGGAATAAATCTTGGTCTCACCAGTGGTAGTATGTAGGAATGAGACTATAACTTATTCAACGATCGAACCATTACAATACGTAGCGCATTGGCCCAATGATGAAAATAAAACAATATCCGTTGTGGTGTCGATAATATAGTTCGATGATGCTTCCATCACTTAATCATGGACCGTCATATATCTAAGGGTTGTCATAAAATTTCGGATGCCACACAAAGTCTATTCGATATCAGAAGTCTGCCCATTCTAACAAATTCCAGACTAAACGCAAGTGAAGAAAGAAGATTTATCAAGACACGAGATTATCTTTCTTACTTCAAGAGTTCAGTTCGTACGTTATATATGGCCTTCTGGATGAAAATATTACCTACATGATTGATTATCTTATTGGAATCAATTTAGATATATCAAATCTTTTTGGATTGCAAGTAAATTTGAAAAGAATCTACTTATGGAAACCAAGATCTTGATTGTACGGGTGAACAAGATTGACGAGCTTTCATCACAATCTTTAAATGGCTCGAAATCTCCTTGATTGATTCTATCCAATGGGTTGATTGGAAGAATTCATTTGGAAAGTGCCAACGATCGAGAAGGCATGAAGGAATATTTAATGTAGACTCTCTAGTTGTTCGATAGAGCACATGAAAGAAAAATTTCAAAGTCTAAAGCTTTCCATTTTCTTGTTTCTCCAATTATTGAGCTCAAAATTGTACACAAAAGAGAGAGACTCATAGTGAGACTTCATGAAAGAGCAGTAGAGACTCTTCACTGTGAAGTCAACATCGAAAGATTATAAATTCTCTTTTGATTCTTAGTGGAATCTAACCAGGATGCTGTCGGCATGGAGAGTGGACGTAGGCTTGATCTAAGCCGAACCACTATAAATTCCGTGTTCTTATTCTCTTTCCTGAACTCCTTTATTTTGTTCGTAGTTCTATTTAATTGCTAAAGTCTGAACTTACTCAAAGTCTGTTGCTCTTCAAACTCAATTTTAGAAGCAACATATTTGTACTGTTCCTTGCGAAAAATTGTCTTCACACCTATTCACCCCCCACTAGATGTTCATACTTGCACTTACAGAAATAAGATTTCTCTTACAGTCAGTGATTCTGCTTTGTGGGTCTAATTCTATGCTATTTTGCGTGAGTTGCTACTCTTTATATAGATAGAATTAGGCTTAACTTTCTTCATGAAAGATGTTTGTTAGGGTCTTATTTACAACATCTTAAAAATTCAGAATTTTTAGAGATCTTCAATTAAATTCCCAAAATTGTGCCATTTTGATTTTGCATGCTCTTATTCCAAATTGTATAGAGTTTAAGGGAACATTATAGAATTTTGATTCATGGCCTACAGATGATGTGAACTGCATTCATTGTGCTATTTATGATACATGTTAAAGATTATTTTGATGCCAATTACTTCTGGAAATGTGAGGTATAGTTTGAGGACATATTCTGGAATTTAAGCCTTATGTGTTGTGAAAGTCGATTGGTGACTTGCTATGCTTGTGACTGCTGTGAGAATTGGCTCCCTGTGTGAATTGCGGTTAAAGTTGTGATTGTAATAAAAAAGAATTGAGGAAGATATCTTGTTACTAAATGGTGATTAATATCCTTGAGATTGACCGTGTGAAGAGATCTCGTTACTAAATAACCAAAGAAGTTTGTGATAGATTACATATTAACTACGAAGTGACTGACCATGTGAAGGAAACCAAAATTAACAATATGCTTGGACAGTATGAAGCCTTCAGAATAACTCCTGGAGAATCTATAATTGATATATTCAGTCGCTTTACAGAGATTGTGAATTCCCTAGCGTATCAAGGTCAGCCAATCTTAGGACCAATGAAAGTCAACAAACTGCTATGTGGGTTCTCGAAAGATTGAAATCATATGAAGACTTCAATTAGAGAAACCCAGAGGATTATGCCTTTATCAGTTGATGAACTGATAGGCACACTTCAATCATACGAAGTGGAGTAGATCAATGATGAGGAAGATCCTAAAGGTAAGAAACCAATTACTTTAAAGTCTAACATTGATTCTGATGATACAGATTCAGATGATGATATGGACGATGAGGAGTTGGCGCTTATGATAAAAAAATTCAAAAAGCTAAATAGAAAGGGAAGAAGATTCAACTGGAAGAAACAGAGTACGCAGAATTTCCAAAAGAGAACAATAGAGGACAATGAAACCAGCAAAGATGTGATATGCCCTAAATGCAAGCAAAAGGGGCATATTAGACCAAATTGTCCACTATTGAAGAAGAAGAAAGGAAAAACTAAGAAGTACAAAAAGGCTCTCAAAGTTAAAACTTGGAGTGACACAGAGTGTGAGAAAAGCGAAGAAGAATATGCCAACATATGTCTGATGGCTCATTTTAACTCAGACTTAGAATAAAAAATAGACTCTGATTCAAATTCAGACAAAGAAATTAAGGTCAGTGATTTAAAAATTCCTATTAAAGTCTCTAAATACATAGATGAACTTTGTCTCAGTCTCAAATCCTCTCTTAAAAGGATTTCTGAACTAAAAAGGGAAAATTCTAAGCTCAGGCAATAGGAAGTTTCTTGGAAAGAAAAATTTGAAAGTCTGAAAACAAGTTTTGATAATTTGAAAGAAAATTCTGATTCTCTTTCAAAAGAAAATAATATTTTGAAAAGAGATATTTCCAAAATTATAAAAAGATTTTCAAAAGGATCTGAAAAATTGGAGAAAAATTCTTTCAGCCTAAATACCTTATTTTAACAAATCTGGTTTAGGTATGACTTCAAAAATTGTTCCATTAATTGATTTTCCCAAAGTAAATGAAAGAGTTAAACAAAGACCTGCAAAGGCATTTTACAAAAATCATTTTCAAAACGTTTTTGTAAAACCTGTTGACCGAAGTACACTAAGATGTTCAAAGTGTAACAGCTCAGAATATTTCGAGAAAGAATGTCCGAAGGTTTGGAGACCGGTTAAGAAGGACTAGGCTAAGACTGCTTTTAATACTAACTCTCCTGGACCTAAGAAAATCTGGGTACCAAACAAAGTTTGAGTTTTTCTTTTGATAACAGGTCACTATTAAAAGGAAGATCAAATGGTATCTAGATAGTGGCTGTTCGAGGCATATGATAGGAGACTTAAGCTGCTTCATAAAGCTTATAGACTAAATGGTGGAAAAGTATCTTTTAGAGGAAACAACAAAGGAAAAATAGTAGGATGTGGAACTGTGAAGATTGGAAGCCTGACCATTAACAATGTTTCCTTGGTGGAAGGTTTGAACTACAATCTGCTGAGTATAAGTCAGCTTTGCAATACTGGTTTCAGAATAAACTTCCAAGAAGGTATTTGTTCTTGAACAATTCAAGACTTCTCTCAAATCTTTATTGGTCGAAGGCATGGCAAGATTTACCTTCTAGATATAGACCTAGAAAGTTCTCAATGTCTCATTTTTATTCAAGATGAAGCAAGTCTGTGGCATCGGAAGTTTGGTCATGTTAATATGAAACAGATTGCCAAGATTTCTTCTAAGAAGCTTGTTCGAGGACTTCCTAATCTGACTTACCAAAAGAATGAGTTATGAACTCCCTGTGTCTTGGGAAAACAAGTCAGAAGCTCTTTCAAACCTGTGAATCAAGTTTCTACCAGTTAAGCTCTGTAGTTTCTTTATATGGACCTCTTTGGACCAACCAGAACTCAGAGTATTGGTAGAAAGAAATATTGCTTAGTAATCGTAGATGATTACTCTTGCTTTACTTGGGTCTACTTTCTGGCAAGTAAGTCTGAAGCCTTCTTTTATTTCTCAAAGTTTGCAAAGAAAGTTCATAATGAAAAGGGTTATGCTATTTTGAGTATACGAACTGACCATAGAGGTGAGCTTGAAAATCAGGACTTTGTGAAGTTCTATGATGAATATGGTTTTCAACATGTTTTCTCTTCTCCATACACTCTAAAACAAAATGGGATTGTGGAAAGGAAGAATAGATCCTTACAAGAGATGGCTAGAACTCTTTTGATAGAGAGCAAGATATCCTCTTGATTTTGGGCAGAAGCAGTCTCCACTGTTTGTTATATTATCAACAGAGTTTTCTTGAGACCTATCATAGAGAAAACTCCTTATGAAGTATATAAAGGAAATAAGCCTATTGTTTCCTACTTTCATGCTTTTGGTTGTAAATGTTTTATTTTGAAGAATGCGAATGATTGATCTAGAAAGTTCAAGGAGAAATCAGACGAATGAATCTTCCTTGGCTATTCGACTTCAAGCAAAGCTTACAGGGTCTTTAACAAGAAGACTTAATCTGTAGAAGAATCTATGAATGTCAAGTTTCAAGATTATGTGCAGAATCTACCAAACCAGACTCAACTTGAAGAGTCTGAACCTGTTCCAGACTTTACAAAGTCTACTTCCCTTGAAGAGGTTCGGATTTCTAAAGAATAGCAACAAGCCGAACGAGAAGATTCAAACGAAGCAGAGGATCAACAAACTCTCAGACCAAACAGCAATTGGAAGCACAAGTCGAGTCATCCCAAAGAACTCATCATCGGTAGAATTGATGAAGGAATTCACACCAGATCCAAAAAAAGAGAAGAGTCCAGTGCTCTAGCACTTGTTTTTGAAATAGAAACAATAGGTATAAACGAAGCCCTATCTGATGAAAGCTGGATAAAAGCTATGCAGGAAGAACTTAGACAATTTAGCATCAATGATGCATGAGAGCTGATTCTAAAACCCAAAGGAAAATCCATGATTGGAATGAAGTGGGTTTTTAGGAACAAGATGGATGAGAAATGAAAAGTGGTAAAAAACAAAGCAAGACTCGTGGCAAAAGGATATACACAGGAAGAAAGGGATAGACTATGACGAGACTTATGCACCAGTAGCGAGGTTAGAAGCAATTAGATTATTACTTACTTTTGCTTGTTATAAAAATTTCAAGTTATTTTAGATGGATGTGAAAAGTGCATTACTAAATGGGTTCATAAAATAAGAATTCTATGTGGAACAACCACTTGGATTTGAAGATCTAAGGAAACTAAACTCAGTCTATAGACTGAAAAAGGCCTTATATGGATTGAAGCCAGCACCTCGAGCCTGGTATGAAATGTTGAGCAAGTTTTTAATTCATAATGGTTTTGAAAAGGGAAAGGTTGATACTACCTTGTTTATAAATAGAGAATGAAAAGATTTTGGGCTCGTACAAATTTATGTAGATGACATTATTTTTGGTTCTCCTAACGAAAGTCTGTGCAAGAAATTCTCTAAAATTATGCAAGATGAATTCGAAATGAGCATGATGGGTGAGTTAACTTTCTTTCTAGGATTACAAGCAAGACAATCAAAGAAAGGAATATTCATTCATCAAGAGAAGTATGGAAAAGATCTCATCAAGAAGTTTGTGTTGGAGAATTGCAAGAAGACAAAGACATCAATGTCTAGCTCTTCGAAACTGGACAAGGATGAAGAAGGGAAGAAAATATATCATAAGCTATACAGAAGCATAATCGGTTCACTTCTCTACCTTACTGCTTCTAGACCTGATATTTTATTCAGTGTTTGCATCTATGCTAGATTTTCAGTCTAATCCCAGAGAATCTCATTTAAGTGCCGCAAAACACATCATTAAGTATGTGGTGAATTCTCCAAAGCTGGTTCTGTGGTATCCGAAAGGAGACTTGACTCTTCTTGGATATTCAGACACTGGTTTAGCCAGTTGTAAAGTGGATAGAAAGAGCACTTCTGGAACCTGTCAACTGCTGGGAATTATTTTGGTACCTTGGTTCTCAATAAAGCTAAATACTGTAGCTTTATCAATCGCAGAAGCAGAGTATGTTGCTCTTAGGAGTTGTTGCTCTCAAATCCTATGGATAAGACAACAACTGATAGATTTTGGAATTGAAGAATCGTGTACTGAGATCAGATGCGACAACACTAGTGCTATAAATCTCACAAAGAACCTAATTTTTCATTTAAGGGCAAAACATATAGAGATTTGACACTATTTCATAAGGGATCATGTCCAGAATGAGGAGATTATGATTTGGTTTATTGATTCAAAAAATCAGTTGGCAAACATAATTACGAAGCTTCTGGAGAAAAATCTATTTGAGTCAATTCGCACCAAATTGAATATTACTTCTCCTTTGGAGTAAAGTCTGAAGTTGGTCAGACTCAAAATGTCCAGAAGTTATTTCAGTAAGAGAATGACTCGAATCTAGGTATTTTAATTTTTGGAATGAAAAAGGGTATGATTATCTAAATCGTCGCTTACCTAATTTATTTTTGAAATAATTATTTCTATGAAAATTTTTGGATTTTGAATTTTTGAAAGTTACCTTTCTAAACTTGTTCTGAAAAGGCATTTTATTGTGACACTGCAAGTACCCCGTTCCATTCTCTTTATATACCCTTTAGTATTTCATTCGAACACACTGCTTCAAAACCCTAAAATACAGACTCTCTACTCCCTTGACTTTTGCTCTCAAGTTTGCTCTACAAGTTTCCATCTTTTCTCTACTTGAACTTGTCTGTGAAATCCTTCAAGCCTGCAAAGATGTCTTACCAAAGAAAATCCTCTTGGATTGCGAGCAAAGGGCCTCGGAATGTGCCAGAAGGGGAGACACATTTCGATCTCACTGAAGAAGACTCTCCACAGCAATCTCTGCATAAGTCTTCACAGAATCCTCCGCGCCAACCATTGGAAGAGAAAGTTGAGTAAGATGCTGTTCCTCTCAGAACTTTAACCCCTAGGTTCTTTATAAGCTTTATGGTCATCTAAAAAAGGGTGGTTCCATAATGTCCATTACTATTGATTTTCTAAGAGAACACGGGCATAGGAATGAAACGTTGTTTCTGAGAACGATGGAACGGTTAGGAATAGTGTTGAAAGGAGCGGCAGATGAAGCTTTTCTTAACTTTATTGCTGACCCTAAGTTCAGGGTTGAGCATCCTGAAAACAAGGATGATGATGAAAATGATGTTTTTGAACTTTCAACCTAGAATGGGTGTGGCTGCTAATGAACAGGGTGATAGAACGAAACTCTTTCACTCTAGGGAACACAAAAAGGTTTACAACCAAATGCTGAAGAGAGGGGTGATGAACCCTCGAACTGTTAATTTTGACTTTCTGGACTCAATTGAGGTGAACTTAAGGGAAAAATTGCTTTTCCTTCAACTCAAGAATTTCTGTTTTGAGACAGTAGTTGCATATCCTGAATTGACTGCATTTTTCTATTCGAATCTATCTTTTCTTGACCAGAATCAAGTCTAGTTTACTGTGAGTGTGACATCCTGATTTTTAGGTACTAATTTCGATCGGATAAGTTGGGCTTTTCATCGACGCACCTATAGTGCTTTTCTCTAAGATGGCCACTTATGAGATAACTGGCCTATCCGGTGAAGCCATTAAGGGATTTTAATGCAATAGACTTGAGAACTCGACCATGAATCGACTACTCAAGCATGCTAGTCTGTAGGGGTCATTACTGCACAATTAAAAATTGATTGGAGACTGGACAAGGGTCGATTCGACAGAGATGTATGATCAAAGTGTGGGTGATTCCCCTGGATTACAAAATTCACGTCGATCGGCACTAGACCGATTTTCTTTCGTTTTGGGTACCCTGTGTTTGTATTTGAAACCTAGAAATTTTCACGACTACTAAGATGTGGCATCCCAAAATTCATGGCAATCTCTAGAAGCATTAAAGTGTATGAATAGGTGATGGAAGTACCATCAAGTTATATTGTAGCCATTTGATCCATGATTTGCAATAAGATTTATGGCCAAGTTTTTAATGGATAATTATTTGATAGGAAAGAAAATTGAATCATTGGCCATGTGTTTCATAAATTGAAATTTATGGATTTGTGATTACAAGTTTTATGGCCATATGAATTTATAATTTGATATTTATAAGAGAAAATTAAGGTAAATTACTAAAAGTAAACATGGACTCAATCAAGAAAATTTTGGGCCATTTAAGTTTGGATTTTAGGCCCAAGAGTGTTGAGCCTAAAGTGGGCCAAAAGGCCGGCCCATGAAGCCCCATTGGGCCGTCGACCAAGCTGGCCCAAGCCCAGCCAGATTCAAGCCCATCTTGCATGGCAATTGCCAAGTGGCGTCGACATGCAAGATCATGATTGTTAGTCATGAGGGGGAAGAAATTAGAGGGGAAGAGGGGGTGGATTAAGCGAGAGAAAGAGGAGAGGAAGAGAGAGAGTCGTCTGAGAGAGAGAGGAGAGAAAGAGAGAAATGAAAGGAAGAAAGGAAGAGAGAAAGGAGAGGCCGTGTGTGCGAGAGAGAAGAGGGAGGTCTGTCCACCGATCATCCGCCTAGCTTGCCGCCGTTCGTTCGCTGCCTTGCCCGCCGTTTGTCGCTATTTTGTGCTTAAATTCGAGGCAAGTAGAGTCATAAAACCTATCATTTGCTTGCTGTGATGTGTGTGTAGAAGATGGTGAATTTTGGTTGTGGTAGATGCGATGAAAGGTCGAAGCTATGGGGAGAAATTCGTTGGCCTAGCATGCTGTTTTCTGGAAAAACTAGTCCGACCCTTCACGAGTTTGTGAGCTGCATGCGACTTTTTAGTTTGAATCTCGCTTTGATTTCTTGACCAAAGTTGTAGAGAACATCTTGAATAATAACATACTAAAATTTGAGACAAAACGGATAAGGATTGCCTGGTGAAACGATTTTCCTTTGGAAAGATTAGATCTGGAATTTGTTGTGCTGACCTTTAGTGATTTCGTGGACTGTAAAGTAACTTTCTTGCGAACATTTCACTTTGAGTTCTTAATGAAAGTTGTAGTGTATTTCGTGAGGTAAAACATATAAAAAATTTAGAGGAAATGAACAAAAATAGGTTAGTGAAATCGTTGTCTTGTGAAGAAACTGGATCTGGGAAAATGCTACCTCGACCTAGTATGATTCTATGATTTTTATAAAATCATACAGTTAAAATTTGATTATGTGTCCTTAACGAAAGTTATAGATAATATTTTGGGGTAAAACATATTGAAAATTTAGAAGAGACAGACATATGTAGATCGGTGAAACGAGTTTCCTTTGAAAGAAGATAATCTGGAAAAAACGACACCGAGAACAGGGGAATTAATCATCTATATCTGTTAATCTAGAACGATTTGGGGTTATATTTCTGCATGAGATATTTACCCTTAGGACTTTTATATAACATATCAAAATTTCAGAATTTTCGGAGTTCAATTGGATATTTAATTTAAATTACTTCCGAAACTGTGTAAGCTGAAGTGTCAAAATTTTGAAGACTGTGATGCATGGACCGTATTGTTTTGTGTGAGATTCTTTTGGTATGGTGTTTTTCACGAGATATCTGTCTTTAGGTGTCATCTATAATGTGTCAATTTTTTAGAATTTATTTATGGCATTTACTAATTTTTCTAGAGTTTTAACCAAAGGAGGGTATTCTGTTTTATCTAAAAATTGATGTGTTTTCATAAATAAGTGAATTTTTTCATGTGAGGCAATGCTTTGAGTGGTTGATCTTGCTGCATATGTGATGACATATGGCATGTTATATGGTATCAAAAACTGGTTGAGACTGTTTATATTGATGCATCAAATGCCATGTTGAAATTGAGATACATATGTGAATATAAATTGAGATAATAACAAGACCGTCGGAGATGTGAGCCGACGATACCTTGGGAGTTTTGAGATTCCCGGAGTGTGTGTGCCGGATGTCCTCGGGAGTTTCGGGATGCCCGGAGGTGTGTGCCAGAAGCCTAAGAGGTGTGTGCCAGGGGGATACCTCGTGATGCTAGTTGGGGTATGAGATGCCTGGAGTGTGTGTGCCGGATGCCCGGAGGTGTGTGCCGGAGGTTCCTCGTGATGCCAGGTTGGATGCGAGCGATAAATTGAGGGATGCAAACACTGGTCCCTGGAAAGATAAAAATTGAGACTCTATCATACGCATGGATGTGTACATATGGCATGGTGATATATATATGACTGCTTGATGATAAGTGCATGGTGGTATATGCACATATGGCATGGTGATATACACATGACTGCTTGATGATAAGTGCATGGTGGTATATGCACATATGGCATGGTGATATATGCATGGCTGCAAGGTAAGGTATGCTTGAATGCATGAATTATATTTATTTATTCATGATACCTTGATTGTTCTGTTTGATGCACTGTGTAATGTGGCAGATCTTTATTGCTGAGTGGTTGTACTCACCCCTTTTGGGGATTAACATTTCAGATTAGAAAGATGCCTCTTTCACCAGTTGTGTGTGGTACCTTATATGGCATACCTACTGACGTCGAGGTGGAGTGCACCGAGCATTCTAGTATTAGTATACTTGGTCTGGAGTATGTTCGAGTTCGAGTATTGGTGATGTACGACGTGGGTTCAGCTGATGGCCCTATCATTCAAGAGTTTTTGTCCGTTCACGTTCGACGCAATGGGGTGATGCTAGGGACAATGCACCGGGGTGGGTGTGATGGCACGTAGGATTGGTGGGAGCTTGCGTTTTATTTTTGGGGATAGCTTACACTTGTTGATGGAGGGATGTACATGTTTTGTGTAGGGTCGAGTTCTCTTTTGGGTATAGCCAAGTGTAGTTAAAAATCTTGGCCTTTTTGTTGTATCGACCTGAATGTCCATCACGAAAAATATAAATAAAAGTTAATCGGCTTTATCTTTTCTTCTAGTGCGTAGTTGGTGTGTATTGCATTATTGTTATTGGAGGGAGAGATGGTGAGACTTGTTTATGCTTCCGCTGATGAACTGCGCTGGGACCTTTACAAAAAATAAAATATGGAAAAGTATTCTACAGATCAACCCCTATGAACTATGGTTTCACTTAAATTAAAAAGTTACCTTATTGGTATGTAGTAGGATGAGTGTTAAGTAATCTGTGGTGACCCTAACGGATTGGGGGCCGTCAAGGGGTGCCACATGAGAGTCGCCAATGTATCGAAGAGGTCTCTCCTTCTCATTTCCGCATGATCCCCTCATGTCGGTCGAACCTTCGCCCTAGCCTTTTACTATTTTTCTTTTCTTCTTTGATTGGTGGGTCTAGTCTTATCTCTTTTATTTCATTCTTTTCCCCCTTTGGTTGCCGACATCTCTCCTCTCTCTCTATTTGACCAAGCCGCCAGCTGGCCCTTCAATTTCCCCCTTCAGTCTTCTGCTTTGACTTTCCTTTTTCCATCGGGCTGTTTGTCCTTTCCCCTTTGGACGAGTTGCAGCTGTTCTTTTTCATTTTCTTTGGTTTCTTCGAAACCCACTGCCTCTCCATCGTGAACATCTCAACCGCGGCAATCCCACCGAGCTTTCTACTTCTTCTTTATTTGTTTTCATTTTTCCCACATGTTTCTACCCCCACCGAGCCCCACTAGTTTGTCTTTGGCTACCACCGCTCCACCATTCGTCCAAGTTGGCCCACCTTTGTAGCCCAACAGCAGTGCTCACACGCCCAATTTCAGCAAGTCCAGCAACTGTAACTTGGCCAGACTCATGGCCGTTCTAGTCATGGCTCGCACCCCCTTCTGTGACCGCTGAGTCTAGCCTAAGCCGTGCTCGAACCGGCCATCGTTGCAACTTCTTCAGCCTAAGATCTAAAGCCAAAATCAGCAAGGGTTTGTGGGCATTAATGCCCGTTTTCGAGCCCGTCCCAGCCCCGCTTGGCGGTCCCGCTTTGAAGTTTATCGAGGCCCTCCGCGTCCCTATCGTTTTGATCCGAGCAGATCTCTAAACAAGTGAGTTTAACTCACTAATCATTACTTAGTAAGTTAATGATGTTTAAGGGTTGTTTAGATTAGACTAAGTATGGATTAGGTGGATAGTTAGAATAGGTTAGCAGTTTAATTAATTGTTATTGCATGTTAGGTGGTTAGAGTAGTGTAGTTAGAGCCTAGACAAGCTCTAATATTTAACTAGAGTGGTTCGGAAATTTTCCGGATTCGTTTCGGCTTTTAATTAGGCTTTTCGGGCCTAAGTTCCATTTATTTGCATTTAATAATTAATTTCCATAATTATTTTTTTAATTAATTATTTTCCGGAAATTAGATCGAGATAGCCGGTGATCGCAATTTTATGTCGATTGCGATCTTGTGATTTGTTTATTTAATTGAGCTTTAATTTATGCAGATTTTGTATGATTGGTATTTTAGGAATTTATTCCTAAATTTATTTAATTTCAATAATTAATTGGAAAATTATCGGTGTCGATCTACAGCAAAGACCAAAAATATTTTTGGGACAACTAAAACTAGTGGGATGTTCAAAAGTGAAAATATTATATTTTGGCTAAGGATGACCTCATACTCACACACGATTATTTTTATCGGGTATGATGAAAATGACAAAATTGTTAGAAGATCAGTGTGGTACATCATATCGGCCTACAGGCAATATGGCAGCTTCTGGTGAGCATATATTAAGTATACTATTGTAGTATACATGGCAGTTGAGTGATCAGGATTCAAGAACTTCTAGCAAGAGGACTGTTAGGGCTGTGACTCGGGGTAGAACGCCAACCAGGGTTGGTACCCGAGGAGGCCGAGGTCGAGTGCTAGCTCAGGCTAGCGCGAGTGGAGTGGCACCGCCTCCCGTTGGTGCCGGGGTAGCAACCACTGGTGATCCCATAATTGAGGGGATCATGCCGGCGGTCCAAAAAGAAGCTTCATCCTCCCTCTATCGCGTTCAGTCACACCCAATCTGGTCCATCAGCCGGCGGCGGTGGTAGCGTCCCCAGTATAACCTCATAGAGGCAGACATGCACGGATAAGAACTCTTGAACGTCGTACAAAACCAAAACCCGCACACGACCAAAAACTAGCCCTTGTATCTCGGAATGATGAGGCTCTCTACACTCAACCTCGACGTCGGTTGGTATGCCATAGAAAGTATCAGAGGTTACTGGCGACAGAGACATAACTCCTAGTCTGAAATGTTTGTCTCCAAAAGGGGTGAGTACAACTACTCAGCAGTAAAAGATCCACAAAACTACACAATACAACAAGCAAGGCAACCAAGATTTCATGCACATAACATCTATGCAACCATGCATATAAATCCATAAGGTTCATCCCATACCTTAATAACCACATTTTCAATGCCAAATAATACCAACTTAAAATTCATAGACAACTCATGTACCATGCCATATGCACACACACGTACATGATTCACTTCCCATTTTGATATTCAAAAAGATCTCATTTTGGGGACCAGTGTTTGCATCCCTTCGAGCTATCGCATCCAATCCTGGCATCGCGAGACCTCCGGCACACACCTTTGGGCATCCAGCACACACCTTCGGGCATCTTGTATCCCAATTGGCATCACAAGGCCTTCGGCACACACCTTCGGGCATCCGGCACACACCTCCGGGCATCTCGAAACTCCCGAGGACATCCAGCACACACCTTCGGGCATCCAATCGGCATCGACTCACTCGACCCTATGGGCATCCTGACACTCCCGGGGCATTGTCGACTTAGTCGTTCGACGGTATCATCAACAACATGATATATATACACATATATGTCTCACTTTGAAAATAACATTTGATGTCATACAATATGTTAAATGTCACGGAACCCATTGTATAAAAAATAACTCAAGACATCACAACGCATAGAGCAATTCAATTGTTCTTGAAATAAAATAGTTTTTGAACAAAACATAATGCACTTCACTAATTGAAATCAGTTGAGCAAAGTCGGAGTAAAACAGCTTAAAAACCAGAATGTGCAGTTTTAAGGAAAATTTCGGAATAACTACTAAATAAACTCAAAAAATTCTGATACTTTAATATGTTATAGATAAAACCTAGAGGTAAAAGTTTCGTGAATAACTCGAATCACTATAATTCTTCCTAACCCTCGGTAACAGTTTCCAGATCTAACACTTACAAAGAAAAATCATTTCACCGACTAATACTCGTCCGTTTCTTCCCAAAGTTTAGTATGTTACTCCATAAGATATCATCTACAACTTTCATCAATGACACTAAGTCAGATTTCGGCTAGATAATAACAGAAAATTGATGGTGTCGCAAAAGGTCAAGCTGTTTTTCCATGAAACAGTTTGGTAGCTTAAAGAACTACTCCTATACTTTCGAAAATTCCAACATCCAGCACATCTAAAAATCTATTAAACTTCACACACAACCACAACAAGAATCGTGTAGATCAATGGACTTCACTTGCCTTAAGTCCAACGCAACCATAGCAAGCAAAACAACGACTTGAGGACTTCGGGCACGGCTAGATCGACGGCGAAGCTAGGCGGTGTCGACAGTTGCAGCAGGTGCACGCACAATGGGGCTGGTCTCCTTCTTCCCCTCCCCTCTCACTTGCTCGCCTCCTCGAACTCTCTCTCGGTCTCACTCTCTCCCTCTTCTCTCGATTACTCTCTCTCTCTCTCTCTCTCTCTCTCTCTCTCTCTCTCGGTCGCTTCCTTGTCCATTCTGCCCCTCCTCTTTTTCTTTTACTCTCATGATTAGTAATCATGAGGTTTTGCATGGAGGATCTCCGGTGAAGCAAAGGGGTGGCGACACCTCATGTAGCCCCTTCGCCACTTGTCAAATTCCATGCAATTGAAAGGGCCTCATTCGGTTGGGCCTTGGTTGACCGATCCAAGAGGAAACATGGCCCGGTTTGGGCGGTTTTTGGTCCTTTAGAAATCAGCCCACATCTACTCCTAATATCTCACTTTAATCCCTACTTATAATTACATAATCACCAATATTCGTAGGCCATAAATATTACAACAATACACAAGGATAATTCAATCCATAGGGTTCACGGCCAAAGTTTCTTATCAACCCATATTATAGTACCACCTCGGTCTCACAAGAGCATAGGATACATTTGCAACCAAGCATTAGTCCATTCAATGCTCGTCCTTGTTTAATTGTAATCCATTGGTCTAATGACTATAATATAGTCCGATGGCGCTTCCATTACCTATTAATAGGTTGTAGTGAATTTAGAGATCTTTATGAAATTTTAGAATGCCACAATTCTCCCCTCCCTAGAGAATTTCGTCGTCAAAATTAGACATTACTTATGTCTCTTTAAACAAGTGAGGGTACCTTTCCCTCATTTTATTTTCACTTTTCCATGTGGCTTCCTCCTCATCATGATGTCGCCATAATATCTTAACCAATGGAATTTTCTTGGTCCTAAGAATTTGCTCCTTTCGATCCAGTACTTGCACAGGCTCCTCAATGTATCTCACTTCCTCATCCACTTTGATGGCTTCATGATCGAGTATGTGACCAGGATCCGGTCGAAATCTCCTTAGCACCGACACATGGAACACATCATGTAAATTTCCCAATTTAGGAGGCAACGCCAAACGATAAGCTACGTCTCCTATTCTTTCAAGTATCTCAAAGGGTCCAACAAATCTGAGACTTAATTTTCCTTTCAGAGGGGACACTTTAAGGAATACATGATCCCCCACATCAAACTCTAAAGGTCTTCTACACTTGTCTGCGTAGTCTTTCTGCCTACTCTGGGCTATTTTAAGTCTTTTCCTGACAATTTCAATAGCTTCAGTAGTAATTTGTACTAGTTCAGTTCCTGTCAATCTCCTTTCACCTACTTATTTCCAACAGACAGGGGTCCCGCATCTTCTTCCATATAATGCTTCATACGGAGCCATGCCTATACTTTTCTGAAAACTATTGTTATAGGAGAACTCTACTAAGTGCAACTTTTCATCCCAACTTCCCCTAAGATCAATAATACAAGCTCTCAGCATATCTTCTAGAGTCTGGATCACTCTTTCCGTTTGTCTATCTATTTAAGGATGAAAAGCAGTACTAAATTGAAGCTTTGTTCCTAAGGTATTTTGAAGTAAACCTAGAGCTTTGATCATATGTGATCGTTACAGGAATACCATGTAAGCGTATTACCTGGCTTACATATATCTCAGCAAGTTTATCCATTTGGTAGTCTACGCGAACCGTTAGGAAATGGGCAGACTTAGTCAAGCGATCTACTATTACCTAGACAGAGTCGTGACCACTTGATGTCCTTGGTAATCCTTGCACGAAGTCCATTGTCACGTGCTCCCATTTCTATTCTGGTATATCTAATGGTCTCAATAGTCCTGCGGGTTTGCGGTGTTCCACTTTCACTTACTGACATGTTAAACACTGAGAAACGTGTTTAGCTACATCCGTTTTCATACCATTCCACCAGTATTGTTGGCGTAAATTCATGTACATCTTTGTACTACCTAGCTAAATACTATAGTCACTCCTATGTGCTTCCGATAGGATTTCTTTCTTCACTTCCTCATTGCCGGGAATACAGAGCTGTCCCTAACATCTTACCATTCCATCATCAGAGTTGAAATTCTGGTGTTTTTCCTAAAGACACAGCATTTTGTATCTTCACAATCTCCAGATCAGATTCTTGCAGAATCTTAACTTTCTAAATAATTTCAAGTTCAATCCTTAGTGCCATAAGCATACTTATGAGGTGGTCTATTTCCAACTTGAAGTTTGAATCTACTACTGACTTTAACAGATTCCATTATGTTATCTTTAGACTAGCCATGTCCATAGCCAACTTTTGACTAAGGGCATCTGCCACCTTATTTGCCTTCTCTGGATGGTACAGTATTTCACAATCATAAACTTTTAACAACTCCATCCACCTTCTCTGTCTCATGTTCAACTCTTTTTACGAAAATAGATACCTCAAGCTCTTATGATCTGTATAGATTTCAAACTTCTCTCCATATAGGTATTGTCTCCATATTTTCAAAGCAAATACTATAGCTGCCAATTCTAAGTCATGGGTTGGGTAATTTAACTCATGAGGTTTCAACTGCCTCGATGCATAGGCTATGACCTTGCCATGCTGCATCAGAACACATCCCAGTCCTTTATGAGATATATCACTATACACCGTAAATCCATCAGATCCAGATGGTATAGTTAAAATTGGAGTTGTAGTTAACTTCTTTTTAAGTTCTTGAAACTTCTTTCACATTTTCCACTCCATTCAAACCTCACATTTTTTCGAGTCAATTTCGTTAAAGGGCCTGCCAATTGTGAGAATCCTTCAATAAACCTCCTATATTAGCTAACTAGTCCCAAGAAACTCCATATTTCGGTTGGTGTCGTCAGTCTCGGCTAGTTCACTACCATCTCAACCTTTGCAGGGTCTACTGCAATTCCATTTCCTGACAGCACGTGTCCCAAAAATATTATCTAGTCTAGCCAGAATTCACACTTACTGAATTTGGCGTATAACTTATGATCTCTTAGTGTTTGCAATGCTATCCTCAGGTATCGTTCATGATCTTCATATCCTTTAGAATATATCAGGATATCATCAATGAAGACAATTACAAATTGATCCAGATAAGGCTTAAATATCCTGTTCATTAAATCTATGAATGCGGCCGGTGCATTCGTTAATCCAAAAGGCATAACTAAGAACTCATAATGTCCATAACGAGTCTTAAATGCAGTCTTAGGAATGTCTTCTTTCTTTATCCTTAACTGATGGTATCCTGACCTTAAGTCAATTTTAGAGAAGACTAAACTTCCTTGCAGTTGGTCAAATAAATCATCAATTCTAGGTAAGGGATACTTATTCTTTACAGTCACTTGGTTTAGCTGTCTATAGTCAATCCATAAACGCATTGACCCATCCTTCTTTTTCACAAATAGGACTAGTGCACCTCAAGGTGAAGCACTTGGCTTAATAAATCCCTTATCAAGCAACTCTTGTAGTTGTACCTTAAATTCCTTCAGCTCCATCAAGGCCATTCTATACGGGGCTTTTGATATTGGTCCTGTTCTAGGCATTAGTTCAATTTCAAACTCAATCTCTCGTTCCGGTGGTATTCCAGGTAACTCCTCAAGAAACACATCGTGAAATTCCCTGACTATTCGAATCTCATTGATTTTAGTCTCTTTCTTAGTAAGATCTCTTACTATTGCTAGGTATCCTTGACATCGTTTGTCGAGTAGTTCATGAGCTTCTACCATTGAAATAATGGCTAATAGAGGGGTTTGTCTGACCTCCAAAAATTTCAAAACTAGACTAATCAGGTAACATGAACTAGATCACTTTCCTATAGCAATCCACCTTAACCCGATAATTATGGAGCTAGTCCATTCCTATGATAACATCAAAGTCATACATAGCCATCACAACTAGATCTATTTCCATATCCCGTCCTTCTATAGTTATCTTACATTTTGCACATACCATTGTAGATAACACCATATTCTTTAATGGCGTGGAAACACAAAGAGGTGTCTTAAGAGGTGTAGTTTCTATTTTACTCAATTGCCTATATCTTTCAAATACAAATGAATGTGTAGCACCCATATCAAACAATGCATATGCCTTCTTGCCATTTATGAAAATCGTACCTGAGATAATGTTTTCGAAAGCCTCTGCTTCCTCTCGGGTAACCACATATATCCTTCCTTGTGCTGGTGGTCTCTGTGGATTCCTTTGTGGATATGGTCTAGCAGTACGTTGTTGTACTCGTCGCATCGAGTTGACATTCGACTATGACTTTTCTTGTGGACAATCTTTCTTGAGGTGACCTACCTGTCCATAATCATAACATTTTAGCCATCCATTGCAAGGTCTTGGGCCATGTTGCCCATCGCATCTTCGACAAGCATTATTTTGATAGGATAATTCAGGCCAACCTAGCTTTTCCAAAGTTTCCAAAATTACTCTTTTTCTTAAAATCCCATGTCCGACCTTGACCAGCATACGGTCTCTTACCCCATCTAATATCACTAAAGGTCAACTGTCTCTTAGACTCTGATTGCTCTCTCACCAATTCTTGTTCCACCAACTGTGCCATTTCATAAATCTCATTATAAGCCCTTATATTCAAAGGCACTAGTTGTTACCTGATATCAGTCCTCAACCCTTTCAGGAATCTCTTAGCCTTTTCCTCTCAATCTTCAATCAACTTAGGAGCATGTCTAGACAATTCAGAAAATTTTGCCTCAAGAATAATCTGTGACTATGTCTCCACTTAAAAGCAACTACAAATATATATAAGTAACATAAACATATTACTGACACCCAAAAGCAACTCATAAAAATTACTAGGGATCTACGAGTGAATGCCCATCACTCGTTGTTCAGGCTAGTCAACCATCCTAGTTAGTATCCTATGCCGTGCATTGTCATCATATTCCTCAACTTCCAAATGAGGCTTCTTATCACTCCATATATAACCATTGCTCTGATACCACCCACTATGGCACCCCCGAAACGGCCCCCAATTCATTAGGGTCGCCATAGTTAGCTTACCTTTTATTTGACCTTATAATATTTCACTCTAATACCATATAATTGTAATGGCTCCATAAGTCCTAAGGGTTTATATCATTTAGATCGGTCCCAGTGCAGTTCATATAGCGGAAGCATATTACCTATCTCCCTATCTCATACTCCAACAAAATAATGCAATGCACACCAACTACACATCTTATATAAGTTAGAGCCGAACACTTTTATTTACATAACTTTGATAGACATCATGAGTCAGTACATCAAAAGGCCAAGGCTTTTCTAAGCTCGGCTATAACCAAAAGTACCCGACTCTACACTAGTCATGTACATCGGTCCATCATTTAGTGTCGACGGTCCAAAAAGAAGCTTCATCCTCCCCCCATCGCGCTCAGTCACACCCAACCTAGTCCGTCAGCCGGCGGTGGCGGCAGCATCCCCAACATAACCCCGTCACGGCGGACATGCATGAACAAGAACTCCTTAATGACAGGGCCAGTGGGTGATCCAACGTCGTACAAAACCAAAACCCGCACACGGACAAAAACTAGCCCCCGTATCTCGGAATGATGATGCTCCGTACACTCAACCTCGACGTTAGTTGGTATGCCATAGAAAGTACTGAGGGTGACTGGCGACAGAGACATAACTCCTAGTCTGAAATGTTTATCCCCAAAAGGGGTGAGTACAACCACTCAGCATGAAAAGATCCACCAAACTGCACAATGCAACAAGCAAGGCAACCAAGATTTCATGCACATAACATCTATGCAACCATGCATATAAATCCATAAGGTTCATCCCATACCTTAATAACCACATTTTCAATGCCAAATAATATTAACTCAAAATTCGTAGACAACTCATGTACCACGCCATATGCACACACACGTCCATGATTCATTTCCCATTTTAATATTAAAAAAGATCTCATTTTTCCCGGGGACCAGTGTTTGCATTCCTCCGAGCTTTCGCATCCAATCCTGGCATCGCGAGACCTCCGGCACATACCTCTAGGCATCCTGTACCCCAATTGGCGTCACGAGGCCTCTGGCACACACCTTCGAGCATCTCAAAACTCCCAAGGACATCCGGCATACACCTCTGGGCATCCAATCGGCGTCGACCCACTCAACCTTATGGGCATCCCGACACTCCCAGGACATCGTCGACTTAGTCGTCCGATGGTATCATCAACAACATGATATAAATACATGTATATGTCTCACTTTGAAAATAACATTTGATGTCATATGATATGTTAAATGTCACCGCATCCATTGTATAAACAACAACTCAAGACATCACAACTAATAGAGCAATTCAATTGCTGTTGAAATAAAACAGTTTTTGAACAAAACAGAATGCACTTCACTAATTGAAATCAATTGAGCAAAGTCGGAGTAAAACAGCTTAAAAACCAGAATGTGCAGTTTTAAGGAAAATTTCGGAATAACCCCTAAATAAACTCAGAAAATTCTGATACTTTAATATGTTATAGATAAAACCTAGAGGTACAAGTTTGGTGAAGAACTCGAATCACTATAATTCTTCATAACCCTCGGTAACAGTTTCCAGATCTAACACTTACAAAGAAAAATCGTTTCACCGACTAATACTCGACCGTTTCTTCCCAAATTTTAGTATGTTACTCCATAAGATGTCATCTACAACTTTCATCAAGGATACAAAGTCAAATTTCAGCTAGATAATAACAGAAAATTGATGGTGTCGCCAAAGGTCAAGCTGTTTTTCCATGAAACAGTTTGCTAGCTTAAAGAACTACTCCTATGCTTTCGAAAATTCCAACATCCAGCACATCCAAAAATCTATTAAACTTCACACACAACCACAGCAAGCATCATGTAGATCAATGGACTTCACTTGCCTTAATTCCAACGCAACCACAGCAAGCAAAACAGCGACTTGAGAACTTTGAGTGCGGCTCGATTGACGGCGAAGCTAGGCGGCGTTGACGGTGGCAGCAAGCGCACGCACGGCGGGGCTGGTCTCCTTCTTCCCCTCCTCTCCCACTTGCTCGCTTGCTCGAACTCTCTCTCGGTCTCACTCTCTCCCTATTCTCTCGATTACTCTCTCTCTCTCTCTCTCTCGGTCACTTCCTTGTCCATTCCGCCCCCTCCTCTTTTTCTTTTACTCTCATGATTAGCTAGTAATCATGAGGTTTTGCATGGAGGATCTTCGGTGAAGCAAAGGGGTGGCGACACCTCATGTAGTCCCTCTGCCACTTGTCAAATTCCATGCAATTGAAAGGGCCTCATTTAGCTGCGCCTTGGTCGACCAATCCAAGAGGAAACGTGGGCCGGTTTGGGCAGTTTTGGGCCTTCAAAAATCAGCCCACATCTACTCATAATATCTCACTTTAATCCCCAATTATAATTCCATAATCACTAATATTCGCATGGCCATAAATATTACAACAATACACAAGGATAATTCAATCCATAGGGTTCACGGCCAAAATTTCTTATCAACCCATCTTATAGTACCATCTCGGTCTCACAAGAGCATATGATACATTTCCAACCAAGCATTCGTCCATTCAATGCTAGGCTTTGTTTAATTGTAATCCATTGGTCTAATGACTATAATATAGTCCGGTGGTGCTTCCATTACCTATTCATGGGTCGTAGTGAATTTAGAGATTGTTATGAAATTTTAGGACGCCACACTTAAAGATTGGCTCTGTCCCGAGTGCTAGTTCAATCACGAACTCAATTTCTCTCTCTGGCGGTAATCCTGGCAATTCCTTTGGAAATAAATTTGGAAATTCTTGCACCACGGCAATGTCTTCCATCTTTAACTCCTCAACTGTCGTATGCACGACAGTTGCCAGGTAACCTTGGCAACCGTCGTCTAACAAACGAGTTGCCTCAGGCGATGAGATCAAGATAATCGAGGGTCCTCCTCGATTCCCGACAAACTCGAAGCTCTCACCCTTTAACGAGTCAAACTGAATTGCCTTGCGATAATAGTCCATTTTAGCTCGTTGCTTGGTGAGCCAATCCATGCCAATAATTAAATCCAAGTTGTACATGGCTAGGACTAATAAGTCTATTTTGCCCACTCCCTCACAAATCACTAACTTGTGACCAGAACAATCTAAAGCAGCTATTACTTTATCCTTCAATGGTGTAGATATACTAACTGCCGACTCCAATAATATAGGACTTACTTCTATCAACTTAACATACTGCTCAGCAATAAAGGAATGAGTTGCTCCTGAGTCGAATAAAGCGTAAGCAAGATGGTCATTCAGCGAAACCATATCTGTGCTCACGTCAGGCGCAGCCTCTGCCTGACCTTGTGTGATCGCATACACCGTGCCTTAAACCGGTGTTCTAAGTTGTCCTCCTTGCGGTGCGTTCTGAGGCGTATATCCTCTGATTTGACCCATGGTGGCGGCGGCGGCAATTATGGTTGTCCTCTTGGTCGCCTCGGACAATCTCTAGCCATGTGACCCTGTTGGCCACATTCAAAATAGATGCCCATCCTTCGGGGATTGATTCGCACCATGTCATCTTCCACACAAACGACAAAAACCATTTTGGCTCGACCCTGACTTTCCGACTCCACCCCTCCTATTAGGCGGAATTTGAAATCAACCTCCAAGCATGGGCCTCTTTCCCTGGAGAATTCCTTCTGTGTGAAGTAAACCTTGATCCATATGAGGTGTTGTTTACTCAGGCTCCTTTCAAGCAACTATGCTCAACGATAGATTTCTCGATAATCAACCAAATCGAACGGCACCAACGGCTGCTTTAACTCTTGTTGAAGGCCATTCTTAAACCTTCGAGCCGTTTTCTTCGGAATCTTCAAGCCGTGATCAACTGGCCAAGACCGACTACAGTGACAGAGATCAGAAATGTTTTTGTGTTTGGCAGGTTATTACAGACGGTTTGTGGAAGGGTTCTCATCATTAGCATCGCCACTAACAAGACTCCTGAAGAAAGAAGAGAAATTCGTGTGGACAAACAAGTGCGAGCGTAGTTTCCAAGAGCTGAAGCAAAAGCTGACTACCGCACCTGTGCTGACCATTCCATCTGGTCCTGGAGGATACGAGATCTATAATGATGCGTCATTCAGAGGATTAGGTTGTGTGCTAATGCAACATGGCCAAGTTGTTGCATACACTTCCCACCAATTGAGGCCTCATGAGCAGAACTATCCAACGCATGACTTAGAGCTTGTAGTGATTATCTTTGCCCTGAAGATTTGGAGACACTATTTGTGCAGAGAAAAATTGTGGCACCCCGAAACACTTAAGGTCACCACAGATACCAAAGAAGAACCTTAGTTCCTAGGCATTTTTTTTTTTATAACAGTCCCAGCGCATCTTATTTGTGGAAGCATAATCAAGTCCTACCAATTCTCCCACCAACAACCATGATACAATGCACACCACTAAACACCATAAGAAAAGATAAAGCCAAGACACTTTTATTTACATATTTTCATGATGGATTTTCTCGGGTCGGTACAACAAAAGAAAGGCCAAGACTTTTAGCTACACTCGGCCATAACCCCAAAAAGAGACAACTCGACCCACTATGTCGTTCATGCAAAATCCTCCATCTACTAGTGTCGGCTATTGTCTAAAAAGTAGCAGCTCCTACTCCTCATGCGCAGGTCGTCACACCCATCCCGGTGCGTCAGGTGGTGGCGGTGGCAACATCCCCTGCATCACTCCGTCTTGACGAACGTGAACATATATGAACTCCTGTATGACCGGGCCCCCAGCCAGGCCCACATCATACATCACTAATGCACGAACACGAATGAACGTCGGACCAGGGATGGTGGGACAGTCGATCTCCACACACTCGACCTCCACGTCCGAAGGAAGGCTGTAAAAGACGCCCCGCGTGACAATAGGGAGCGGCATCTTTCTAATTTGAAATGTTGGTCCTCGAAGGGGTGAGTACAACCACTTAGCAGGTAAAGGACCCAATAAACCACTCAATGCATCACACAATACAATCATAACAAACATAGCATAACACATGTCATTCATGCACCCATGCATAACTTACCTTGAAGCCATGCATATGTCATCATACCGCATGTACAAACATCCTCATATAATCATCACCATCATGTCACATATACCATCATGCCATATGCTTACCATTATCATGTCACATATACCATCATGCCATAGGTGCACATACATCCTTGCACTCATCATCATCATGTCACATGTACCATCATGCCATAGGTGCACATACATCCATGCACTCATCATCATCATGTCACATGTACTATCATGCCATAGGTGCACATACATCCATGCACTCATCATCATGCATCCATGCATACATGTTGCCATACCATGCATGAGTCAATTTCAATTTCCAAATTTTATTATTTCATTTTGAACCGCCACATTTCTCTTTCCTAGGACCAGTGTTTGCATCCCACATTTATCGCTCGCATTCCACCTGGCATCGCGAGTAACCTCCGGCACAAACCTCCGGGCATCTCGTAGCCCAACTGGCATCACGAGGTATCCCCTGACTCACACCTCCGAGCTTCCGGCACCCCCACTCTCCGAGCATCTCGAAACTCCCGAGGACCCTCTAGCATTCAGCCATTTAAGGCCACCGGGCATCCGACATTTACACTTCTTGGCCAGGCATCCCGACACTCCCGGGGCATCGTCGGCTCACACCTCCGATGGCCTTCTCACTTATCATAGTTCACATTTACAATTATGGCTCAATTTCAACATGGTATATAATATGATGGCAACAAGAACATTTTCAACATTTGATTCTTATATGCATTTCCAATCATCATCATATATGCAGTAAAATCCAATCACTTATGACAATACAATCCATGGGGTCCATACGACTTAGAATGATCCATACATCATGACTTTTTGAAATTTACCAAATTCCAGCTTGCACAATTTCGGAAAACATATAAATTAAATATCCATATGGTCTCCAAAAATTATAAACTCTGAACATGTGATAGTTAAGACACAAAGGTAGCAACACCATGAAGAACACATGCCCAAAAGAACTTCACTCAAAAAGATATAGCTCACACATTACAACTTGCAAAATTCGGACATATCAGATTGCGCGGTTCTTGAAATATTTCAATTTAAATACACGAATCACCACCAAAAATTATGAAATTTTACAAGATGATAGTCGAGACCCTAAGCTAGATTTTTCATGAAGACATAAATGCCATATTCGTCCTAGATAATTAACTATGGACGGTCGAAGCCCCTGTTCCTAGTACCGAATAGTCCAGTTTAGCTGTTTCCGAAAAATCAAGGTTTCACCTACTTATCTTCCTTCATTTCCTCTGAATTTTTGATATGTTTTGCCTCAAAATGTCCACTACAACTTTCATTAAGGAATCTAAGTGATATTCTCAAAGGATAGTCACTTTACAGTTCACGAAGTCGCTGGAATCCAGTACAATACTTCCAGATCTATCATCTTCAAAGGGACAATCAATTCACTAGGCTAAACTTGTTCATTTTACCTCAAATTTGAGTATGTTAGTCTTCATGATGTTCTATATAACTTTCGTGAAGAAGTCAAAGTGACATTTTCGGTAAAAAGTGACATGCAACACACAAAACCATCAAGAGGTCAACAAAACAGTTCCAGATCTAGCGTTTTCGTAGAGGAAGGGTTTTACACCTCAAAAATCAACCATTTTGTCCCAAATTTTAGTATGTTATACTTTGAGATTTTTTCTACAACTTTCGTGAAGAAGTCAAAGCCAAAATCCGACTCCAACTATGCATGCAAGCCTCTACAACGTTCGGGGTGAGGCGGTATACTCGAAAACAGAATGCTATTTCAAAAACAACACACTCAAAGCTTCGGTTCTCACACCCTAAACGTCCGAGATTCATCACCATTCAAACACACATGCAAGAGCAGAATATGGATCCCAACTTGCCTTTGTACCGAGCAAACAACAGCACACGAATGGTGATGGACGCATAGACGGTCGGTCAACAGATGAGCGGGCTTCCTCCTTCGCGCGTCCTCTTCCCTTCTCTCTCAGTTCTCACTCTCTCGGCAGCTCTCTCTCTCTCTCTCTCTTGGCTTGGACGACAGCCCCCCATAACCGGTCACTCCTTCCTTTTATTCCCCCCTCAATACTATCATTAGCCATCATTAGAAGCCACCCAAGAAGACCAATGGATGAAGCCCCCTTTTTGCCACTTGGCATCTCCCATGCATGATGGGCTTGAAGGTTTTGGGCTGGTTCCTCCCCCTTGGGGTCGACGGCAGCCCTCTTCATGGGCTTCATGGGCCAAGCCAATTTGGCCCACTTTAGGTCCAATACTCTTGGGCCTAAAGTTCAACCCTAAATAAACCCCAATTTCACTTTTAATAATTCATTTTAAAATTCTCTCTTTTATAGATTTCAAATTTTTAATTTCATATGGCCATAATCTTGTAACATTTACTCTATAGGGATTAAATCTATGAGGTGCATAGCTAAGAATACATTTTTCTTATTAACTTATCCTATAATACTAATTTTAATAACTTATGAACACAAAATATATAACACTCGGTCTTAAAATAAAACCAATGGCTAAAACATAAACCAAAGGTAATTTCATTACCTAATCATAAGCTTTAATACACCTAGAGGTTGCCTTTGAATTTTGGGATGCCACAAAAATTATAGATCTTCACTGACCATCAAAGTCTCAAGTACTTGTTCTCTTAGAAGGAGTTGAACATGAGATAGTGCCGATAGATGGAATTACTGAAGGACTACGACTGTGATATCCTATATCACCCCGGAAAGGCGAATAGGGTCGCCAATGCTTTGGGTTGAAAGTCTTCAGTTGCTCATATTCTAATTAAGGAGTGGAACATAATCGAGAGAGCTTGAGATTCGGTATTCAAATTTGAGGTAAGCCACCTTTTGAGTCTTATGGACTCCCTCAGAATTGAACCGGACGTCCAGATCAAAATCAAGTTACTCCAACCGATAGACCCAGATGTGAAAAAGATTCTTCAAGAGGACACTGAGAAAAGGAAGGCTAACTTTCATATTTCTGATGAAGGAACATTAAGGTCTCGAGGATGTTTGGTTGTACCTAACGATGTGGAGCTTAGAGAGGATATTCTATTGGAAACACATCGTAGCAATTACATCATTCATCCTGGTAGTACCAAGATGTATCAGAATATGCGTCAACACTATTGGTGGGGTCAGGTATGGGCCAAGCATGTCACCAAGTGTTTGACATGTCAGTAGGTCAAAGCTCAGCATTGCAAGCCAGGAGCACTTTTGCAACCTCTCGGGATCCCATAGTGGAAATGGGAGCATATCACGATGGATTTCATGACCGGACTACCGAGGAGTGAAAGAGGTAATGATTTGATTTGGGTGGTAGTCGATAGACTGACAAAATTGGCTCACTTCATTGCAGTTCGAAAGGACCTCAGTTTGGATAGACATGCAGATCTGTACGTGCGTCAAGTGGTTCATCTGCATGGAGTGCCGGTTACGATAACTTCTGATAGAGACTCGAGGTTTACTGCTGCTTTTTTGAAGAGCTTACAAAGTGCCTTAGGTACCAAGCTGCAGTACAGTATGGTGTATCATCCTCAGACGGATGGCCAGTCTAAAAAGACAATTCAGATCCTCGAGGACATGCTAAGAGCTTGTGTACTATACTTCAAAGGAAGTTGGGAAGACTAGTTACACCTGGTGGAATTTTCCAACAACAACAGTTATCAGCAGAGCATTCAGATGGCTCTTTTGAAGCGTGTATGGCAGAGTGTGTAGGACACCAGTTTGTAGGGATGAAGTTGGGGAAAGAAAGATTACAAGCCCAGAGTTGGTTCAGCAGTCAGTGGATGCCGTTGCAATGATTAGAGGCAGATTAAAGACCACTTAGAGCAGATAGAAAAGCTATGCAGACAAACACCGGAGATTACTGGATTTCCAAGTTGGTGATCACGTTATTTTGAAGGTGTCGCCAATGAGGAGAACTTCACGCTTTGGAAAGAAGGGAAAAATGAGTCCGAGATACGTAAGTCCATTTGAAATTCTTGAGAGAATTGGGACCTTAGACCTATTATCTTGCGTTGCCGTCAAGATTGGTGCAAGTGCACGACATCTTTCACGTGTCGACGTTGAGGAAGTATGAGCATGACCCGACTCACGTGCTTAGTTTTGAAGAATTGGACGTGGATGACCGAGTGTCATATGTTAAAAGCCCAGTTCATATTGTGGATAGGAAAAAACAAGTTCTGCGTACAAAGATCATTCCATTGGTCAAAGTGGTCTGGCAACACCATGGTATTGAAGGAGCAGCATGGGAGACTGAAGTGTTGATGAGACATTTGTACCCCCACCATTTTGCTTAAAGATTGTAATGGTTTAAATTTCGAGGACGAAATTTTTATAAGAGAGGAAGAGTTGTGTGACATTCCAAATTTTCAATTATGTTTTCCATTGAATAAATCAAGCCTTTCATCGACGCGCCTAGAGGGCTGTTCTTAGAGCTGATCACTCTTGAGATAACTAGACTATCTAGGGAAACCATGAAGGAATTTGCATATAATAGATTTAAGAATTTGACCAGAAATCGGCTATTTGACCGTGCTCATCCTTAGAGGCCATTACGACACAATTAAAAATCGATCAGGGATTAGAGATAGGTTGGTTCGATTGAGATACATGGCTAAACGTGGGTGACTCCACTAAATTGAAAACTTCTCGTCGATCGGCCCTAGACTGATTTTTCTATCGTTTTGGTACCCTGTGTCCGTATTTGAATCCTTGAAATTTTCATGACAACTGAGAGTCGCCAATGTGTCGAGTGGGTTCATTGTGGCTCAAAGAAAATCGACCACGCGTCATTTGCGCTAAAAATTTCTGAAAGTTACCCAAAGAGCTTAGGTCACTCTAAAATCGCGCTGAATTGAAATTAACCGCAAATTTAAATTCGATTTTAGAAATTGAAAGTTTTGTCATGTCACAAATCATTTTAGGAATATTGACTTAGTCTCAGAAGATGTTTCTGCAAACCAAGACTTTTTGGTAAAAAGTTGTCCTAGGGCCGTTTTTGTTTAGAAATCATCAATGATTGTTTTTTATCGCAAAATTGGAAAGTAAGTGAGATCAATTGGTGAGGAAAAATACCAATTAGATCAATGAGGTTTCGGTTGAATTTATTGAGATTAATTTGTGTTGAATTAAGAAAGAAATGAAGTCCAATTGGAGGGAAAATGCTTGAAATTCGTAGCTCCCCCTTGCTTATAGCTTTTGGACCATTTCAAGGGTTGTAAAAACAGCATTGGTGGTTGATTTTAGGCCATAGAAGACAACCATGCAAGGGGATAGTGTCAATGGGACATTTGAGGAGAAAATAAGGCAAGTGGTCCACCTTGGTCCCCTTATCTCTCCCCTCTCTCTCTCTCCCCCTGCTAATCGACTGTCCCTCCTCTTTCAGGAAGCTTGTAGAGAATCCACCAGAGCAACCATGCCACTCGCTGAACTGCACGCCATCATCGTTCGCTGTCTCGCGCACCACCACTACCTCGCGCTCACCCGCACGTGCTCGCTGCTGCAGCTGCGTCTCTACCTTTGTCCGTACGTCCAAGAGGCCATTTGGCCAACATAGGCCGCCGTTCAGCCACCTCCGACCGTCGTGAGTCCCCGCCGTTGGCCGCT
The DNA here is from genome assembly GCA_016097615.1 of Eucalyptus dawsonii. Taxonomy (NCBI): domain Eukaryota; kingdom Viridiplantae; phylum Streptophyta; class Magnoliopsida; order Myrtales; family Myrtaceae; genus Eucalyptus; species Eucalyptus dawsonii. The sequence continues at coordinate 21,027,121 of CM027879.1, read as the reverse complement.
CAACCTCCGCTGGTCCACCGCCACCTTTGCTTGCCTCAACTAGCCTTTATTTTCTTCTTTTGCAGCCAAGAACATAAGCAAGTTCAGTGAATTTCTAGCAGCCTTTGAGGCCCATTTTGAGGTCGTTCCGAACCCCAAAAGTTATGCTCGTTTTGGAGAGAATAGAGCCCTATTGTGTCCCCGTCGATTTGCACTGACCGGATCACCAAATAAGTGAGTTTAACTTACTAATCCTCACTTAGAAGGTTAATCACGCTTAAGGGTTGACTAGATTTAAATTAAGCTGGATTAGGTGGTTTGTTAGATTAGATTAGAGAATTTAATTAATTGCTGATGCATGTTAGGTGGTTAGTTAGCGCAGTTAGTGAGCAAATAGACTTTAGTATTTATTTAACAAGTCTCGGAATTTTTTCGGGCCCGTTCCGACATATAATTAGGCATTAGAGGCCTAAGTATGCATTTATTGCATTTATTAATTAATTTTCGTAATTATTTCATTAATTATTTATTTTCTAGAAATTAGATCGGGATAGCCGATGATCATAATTTTATGCTGGTTATTATGGTGCAATTTTTTTATTTATTTGAGCGTTAATTTGTGCTAATTTTGCCTGATTGTGATTTTAGGATTTTATTCATAAATTGGTTTAATTTTGATAATTAATTGGAAAATTACCGGGCGTCGATCTACAGCGCCAAAAATCTATTTTGGGACTGCTGGAAATGGTGGGATGTTAAAAAGTGAAATTATGATATTTTGGTTAAGGTCGACTGTGTACCCACACACGGCTATTTTTATTGGATATGGTAAAAATGATTAATTGATTGAATGGTCGGAATGGTATGCTATATCAACATATGAGCGATATGTCAGCTTAGATTGCGAGCAGTATATCGGTATACTATATCTACTTATGGGGCTCTGATATGTCAGCTTAGCGAGAGTAATATACCTAATCAGCTTAGCGAGAACAATATTATTAGCTTAGCGAGAGCATTATGATCAGCTTAGAGAAAGCATTATTAGTGTGATATATCAACTCAAGGGTTTGATATGTCAACTTAGTGAAAGCAGTACACTATTTATCAGCTTAGCACAGGTTAGACTATCTATTTATTAGCTTAGAGCGAGCAGTCTTATTATGGGTGGACTTATATATAGTATTGAATGAGCCAACCAAGAGAAGGTCATGGTGACATGTAACTGACTAGGTCAATTGATCAATGATTTGATATGATGTTATGAATTGATTGATTGATGTGATTTGAGGCATTTGTAAATGATATTGATTTGTAGGATGGAACTGCGGTCAAGGTAAGTCCTCTGACTTTTGATTGTGCTTAGGTAGCTCTTAGGGTACATTTTCTTCTTAATCGAGTCTTAAGAGGTAGAACTCGCTGAGACATAGTCTCACCTCGTTGTGGGATAACATTTCAGGTCCATAGATGGCAGCACCTCCAGCTCCTCCCAAGCATTTTGGTATAATAGAGGAAATCACTAAGATAGGTTATCACATTTCGATACACCATCACCTTAAAGGCTTGGAATATGTACTGGTGAAATCCACCATTTAGGTTGATGTGGGTGAACCCTAAAAGGTGCCCCACAAATACCGGTCATGGTATCGCCATTACAGTGATGGATGGAGGGTGGGCCCTGTACCGGAATCTGATGTACCTCTGTACGTTTTAGAGGTAGCGTTTGGAAAGGGGACAGCAGATCCTAAGGGTGGATTAGTGGTTGATGCGAAGAATCCCAAGCTCAAGGGCGATTCTGACTCTTCGGTGTACTTAGTAGTAGGCTCTAACTGGAGCATGGAAGAAGGTGAGATTGTCGAGGAGGACCCAGAGGAGGATCTAGGAGAGTATTGAAACCCCACGCCTATTTGCAAGACTTATGTACTGAACTAGCTTGAGTAGAACCCGACCTGTTAGTATGTAGTATGTATATATATGACTCAGTTGTTATATATGTATATAAGTGTGATGGTTTTTCAGGTTTGAGATTTTTAGTCCTACTCTCCTATCTCATTATTTTAATGTCTGGAGATTTTATATTAGCTTCCACATGCGTATTAAAAGGAACCGGGTCAGCAATGCGTCATGGGATGTCGCTAGTTAATTGACCAGTAAGGGATGGGCACGCGCTCGAGAATTGGGGCGTGACATTTCTTGTCAAGGACAGATTACCAGAAGGAAGAGTCACTTATTCCAGACTATCAGCCTCGAATGTTTTGTTGCACAAAGTTGTCATTAACTACATCAGACCAAAGGCTACATCAAAAACATATGTTTCCAGATTCGAAGCAAGACTGATGTTTGCTATCTACAATAGGAAGAGATTTTCACTCCCTCATACTATCTTGATACGCATGTACAGAACAGTTATGAAGGATAAGGGACAGTTGCTTTATTCAACATTGGTTACAAAATTGTTTAAAATTTTTCAGATCCAGTTTCCCACATCTCTTTACTCTTGAACTGTTGATCCTATGATCATAGGGCTGAAGATGGTTTCAAAGATGCGGTTGAAGGATTTAAACAAAACTATTGAGCGCTTGAAGAAGGAGTCCTCAAGCAAAATGAAGGAAGATTCTATTGCAAGAAAAAGAAAAGGCAAGGAAGTTGTGACATAACCTGTCAAGAAGAGAAGATCCCTCATCCTGTAGGACGAAGAGGATTAAGATGATCTTACAATTTCTACAATTGCCTTAAAGAATCTTCAAGGTTTTGTTGGTTTTGAGCAACCAAAGGACAAGGAAGGAGGAGACAGAGAAGCAACAGAGCAAGAAGAAGGAGAAGAAACAAAGAAGGAAGAAGAAGAAAGAGAAGAAAGAGGAGGAGCTGAAGCAGAATAAGGAGGTCATTTTAGAAAGAAAGACGAGGATGACTCTTACGCAGATACATTTGTGATCACATTTTCTGAAGATTCAGAAGCAACTAGGAATGGGACAGTAGGAGTACGAACAGAGAAAGAACATCACTCTTGTTCTGAACACGAGAAGACGCAAGAAGAAGGAATCCCTTTTGCACCTGTAGGCACAAAAACAGGGGGAGATGTTGAGAAAACAGGGGCTTCTTCTCCTGATTTTGCGAGTGATGGCACAAGTCAATCTCTTGCGGACCCAGAGGATGTTTATGCTTCTCAATTTCCTGAAATTGACATTGAAGAATCTACTCCAACTCTTGGAACTAGACAAGTTGATGTTCCCTCAACTCTAGACTCTCCATGAAATCAATTCGTTGAAGCTAGTGCGCAGACTAAATCGACTGGAGACTATCCAAGGGTGATAGAACTCCTTTTGGAGGTAAAAGCTCAACAATACGCTATGGAGACTGAGATCCGGAAACTTCACACTGCCTTGAGATCCTCTTCTGACTTTCACTCTGGAAAGATACAATCTCTGGACACTCAGGTACAGACTCTGAATCAACAAGTCTCTTAGACAATTCAGACTCAAGTCAAGAATGTTCTTCTCTAGTCCCAGAAGGCTAAAGAGGCAGTGCAGTCCATGGGGGATTTCCATCTAGTTCGAGTTCCTCGACAATCTTGATTCCATTTATATCTTTTCTACTTTGAATTTCTCCATTTTTTGTTGTCGACAAAAAGGGGGAGAATGTGCAAATTTATTTGTGAACTTAACCTTTTACATATTTGATTTTGTTTGACTGGTAACTCTTATAATCTGCAGCAACTTTTATGGTGATGATTATGGATGTTGATGGATGTGGATGTTTAAATCTTGGTGTTTGACTATTTTTCAAGATTAACATGTTTTATGTGGTTGTAGAATCGATGCTATCCAAATCCTTATCTATTTGTTTTTTAGATATCATTTACTGCTAAAGTGTTGTTTTGCAGGTTACAAGTTTTTAAATCTGTAGGGAAGTTTTGTCACTATAAAAAAAGGGGGAGATTGTTAGAGAAAATTCCTTTGATGTTTTGAAGTTAACAAAACTTATCCAAAGTCTATTTTGAAGATTTCTAGACTTCTGTGTCAAAGTCCGAAGACTGTCAGACTTTAGTGTCAAAGTCAGTCCAATATCAGAAGTCTGCCCACTCTGACAAATTCGAGACTGAACGCAAGTGAAGAAAGCAGATTTATCCAAACGCGAGATTATCATTCTTACTTCAAGAGTTCGGTTTGTACAGGTTATAGATGGCCTTATGGATGGAAATATCACTTACGTGATTGATTATCTTTATTGGAATCAATTTCAATATATCAAATCTTTTCAGATTGCAAGTAAATTTGAAAAGAATCTACTTATGGAAATCAAGATCCTGATTATATAGGCGAACATGATTGACGGGCTTTCATCACAATCTTCAAACGGCTCGAGATCTCCTTGATTGATTTGTCCAACGGGTTGATTGGAAAAATTCCTTTGAAAAGTGTCAACAGTCGAGAAGGCATGAAGGAGTATTTAAGGTAGACTCTCTAGTTGTTCAATAGAGCACATGAAAGAAAATTTTCAAAGTCTGAAGCTTTCCATTTTCTTGTTTCTCCAATTACTGAGCTCAAAGTTGTAAACAAAAGAGAGAGACTCTTAGTGAGACTTCGTGAAAGAGTAGTAGAGACTCTTCACTGTGAAGTCGACATCAAAAGATTGTAAATTCTCTTTTGATTCTTAGTGGAATCCAGCCAGGAGGCTATCCGCGTGGAGAGTGGACGTAGGCTTGATCTAAGTGGAACCGCTATAAATTCTATTTTCCCAAGAAATTCTTCGATTTCTTTCGGAAGCAAATGATTCTTCATCTCCTTCTCACGTTCCGTGAATAGCCGAGAATATCTAGAAAGGCATTTAGAGAATCCATCACATCTTATGGAATGAAAGAGAAAAGGTAAAATACATATGTCAGCGACAGTGTAATCTTCAAAGCGAACCAAATGTATTATTTCAATATTAGACCTTGGACATATAATAGTTCCAAATCGAATCTCTTTAGATAGAAGATCTTTTGTCACTAGGATTCGTATTAATTGGATCTTCCAGTTTTCTCAGTAAGAATTTGATATCTTTACTTTTGTCTCAACAAATTCTTTTTTTTCACAAGGGATCGTGATGTCTTTCTACGATATCGCAGGTCTCTTTGATCTTGTGGAATGTAGGTAGTGGATGGTACAAAGTCCTCTAGCTTTTCATACTTTTGGAGAACTTCTAGCTATCAAGGAAACGAAAAGCTGTGTTAAGTAAACGAAGAAAAGTTTCTTATTCGCTTTCTGAACTGCATTATTTTATTCGTAGTTTTATTTAATTGCTAAAATCTGAACTCGCTCAAAGCCTATTGCTCTTTAGAGTCAGTTTTAGAAGAAAAGTATTTGTATTGTTCCTTGCGAAAAATTGTCTTCACACCTATTCACCCTCTCTAGGTGTTCATACTAGCACTTATAGAAATAAGTTTTCTCGATTATGCTTTGTGGGTCTAATTCTATGCTATTTTGCGTAAGTTGCTACTCTTTATATAGATAGAATTAGGCTTAACTTTCTTCATAAAAGATGTTTGTTAGGGTCTTATTTACAACATCTTAAAAATTCAGAATTTTTAAAGCTCTTCAATTAAATTCCCAAAAATTGTGCAATTTTGACTTTGCATGCTCTTATTCCAAATTTTATAGAATTTAAGGGGAAGATTATAGAATTTTAATTCATGGCCTACAAATTATGTGAACTACATTCATTGTGCTATTTATGATACATGTTAAAGATTACTGTGATGCCAATTACTTGTGGAAATGTGAGGTATAGTTTGAGGACATATTTTGGAATTTAAGCCTTATGTATTGTGAAAGTCAACTGGTGACTTGCTATGCTTGTGACTGCCGTGAGAATTGGCTCCGTGTGTGAATTGTGCTTAAAGTTGTGATTCTAATAAAAAAGAATTAAGGAAGAGATCTCGTTACTAAATGGTGATTAATATCCATAGGGAGTTAGGATGCCCTTGTTGTGTGTTTGGGATGCCCTGATTTAACATATTAGGAGTTTGGGACGTCTAGAGTGTCATAACTTGGCGCGGAGGGACACTTAAGTGCCATAACTTCGGAAATGTACACTTAAGTGCCAGTTTTAGAGTAAAGTAGAAACACTTAAGTGCCACTCCAGCTAAAGTCCAGCCAAATGGCTGATGTGGTAATTTTCCGGCGAGTTGGGTGCAAAATGACGTCGTTTTGTATGCTTCGATGTGCCGAGAAAATGCAAAAACAACGTCGTTTTGTGTTTGATGTGTAAATAATTAATATAAAAATTAATTAAATTAAATTTAAACTTAATTTTGTTTAAAATATTAGAAAAAATAAAAAACTTAAAATTCAAAAATTAAATAAAAACTTTAAATTTAAAAAAATTTAAATTTAAAAAGAAATTAAAATTAAAAAAAATTAAATTAAAAAAATTAAAATTTAAAAAGCTTAAAATTTTAAAAACTTAAAATTTAAAAAAAAATTAATTTTAAAATTGAAAAAACATCCATATTTAAATTTAAAATTTTTTAATTTTTTTTTAATTTTAAGTATTTTAAATTTTAAATTTTAAGTTTTAATTTTTTTTTAAAATATTTTAAATAAAATTAAGTTTAGATTTAATTTAATTAATTTTTATATTAATTATTTACACATCGTACACAAAACGACGTCGTTTTTCAATTTCTCGCCACGTCAAAGTGCAAAACAACGCCATTTTGCACCCAACTTGCTAGAAAATTGGCACGTCAGCCATTTGGCCGGATTTTGGCCGGAATGGCACTTGAGTGTTCCACTTTACTCCGAAACTGGCACTTAAGTGTCCCTCCGTGCTAAGTTATGGTACTTGGGCTGTTCTTCTGTCACATATTAGGGATAGCGACCCCTAGATTTGAGATGTCTTGGAGTGAGATGCTCATGGCCAGTATCCCATGGAAGACCAGCCAAAGACTTGGCATTATTTTGTGAGCTTATGAATAAAACTGAGAAATTGGAGATAGGAAAATTGAGCTTGAGCCGTAGAGGTGGTGCCGGTGGCTCAAAGATGACTTTTCATTGATGCTTGGGGTTGCTTTATGGTATTGTGATAGGTTGCTTTAAATATGTTGCATCATATTGCTTCATTTTTGAAGCTAGCATAGAAAGTTTAGACATACTCATCTTATGAAACAATAGGCCCTATGAATTAAATTGAATGTGCTTTGGATTATGGACTGGATTGTCTTTCAAGTTATGAATGGATTTTGCATTCTAATATGTGATTATTTCTTCTACTAGGCACAGCTCACTCCTTAATATTTTTTAAGATAACTAACAATGGATGTACTCCTAGTAGCTACTTATGGGGCATTAGCATATGTGGAGGTCTCTTTCCATGATGTATATGATGTCGACCAAGGCTGCACCTTCACCCGTTATGAAGCCACCTTATGGATTAACGATGGCCCCCCTTCATAGTTCCCCATGCGGTTTGTGTCTTGGTTCTTGAACCAGGATGGGGACTTGAGAGGCCCGCTTCATGGGGGACCCAGTGGGCCTAGGGCTAGGACGAGTGGGGCGTAGGTAGTTAGGCTGATGAAGGGTGACTTTTGTATCAGCTTGGGATGACTTTGAGTGGAGGAGATATGACACATTTTGAACCCTCTCTCCCAAACATTTCAGCACATGTTTCTTTTTGTATTTCAATGAAATATAAATGTCGTGTTTGTATGTGTGTGTGTGTGTGTGTGTGTGTGTGTGTGTGTATACATGCATGTGAAAGTAAAGCTTGTATATAACGTGTTGAAAGCACTAGTATGAACACCTAGAGGGGGGTGAATAGGTGTGAAGAGAATTTTTTTCAAGAAGCAGTGAGAATATTCGCTTTGAAACTAAGTCTAATAAACAACAGACTTTGAAAGAGTTTAGACTTTAACTATTAAATAGAGATACGGGTAAAGTAAAGGAGTTTAGGGAAGAGAAAAGGAATACAAAATTTATAGTGGTTCGGCTTAGATTAAGACTCATCCACTCTCCCACGCTAACAGCCTTCTGGCTGGTTTCCACTATGAATCAAAAGAGAATTTACAATCTTGCGATCTCGACTTCTCAATAAAGAGTCTCTACTACTCTCACAAAGTCATAGTATAAGTCTCTTTCTTTTTTTTTTTCTTACAAATTTGAGAATAGTGTAAGGAATAACAAGTAAATGGGAAGCTTCAGACTTTGGAATTCTTCTTTCATGCACTCTATTGAATGACTAGAGAGGCCTCCTTAAATACTCCTTCATGCCTTTTCGACCGTTGGTACTTTCCAAAGGAATTCTTCCATCAACCTGTCATGCCCCTAACCTCGAGCGCGTGCCCATCCCTTGGTGGTCGATAAAATTTGCGACGTCCTAGGACGCATCGTCGATCCATTCATTTTATTGCACATGCGGAAGCAAATAAACCAATCCCCTGACAGCAAATATCATGGGATAGAAAAGCAAGAAGACAGATTTACAAACAAAACACGCCTTTATATTCAAACTGGGTTTATATACAAAAGTCTATCTCCAAAAAGTTTCCTAACTGACCTACACCTCGGATACCCTCGGCTTGGCTCTAGATCCTCCACTCTACGGCCCTGAAAAGAATTTGAGCACATGACGGGGTGAGATATAAATCTCAGCGAGTTCACGCTCTAAACCCCGATTAGGAAGGTAATACACTTAGAGGCATCCTAACCATACAGTCACACAACCATACAACCATAGAGACTTATCTCGCCTCAATTCCTTCCTGCATGTCAACACAATTCATATCACAGACATGAGCAATAATTAGACTTAATCAATTGGAATGCTACACTTCATACTTCACTTAGCCACATGGGTCCTGATTATAAGACCAAATTATTATGACATGTCCCATACCGTGTCACACAATTTTGTCCCATAATCCGGCGTGTCTAACTCAATCAATCATGCATTCCTAATTTTAATCTCGGCCCAATGGTTACGACCTACTTGATGTTCGGCGATCTTTTGGCATAGCCAACCGTTGTCTCACCCCATTGAGCACGGCTACGTCTACCTCAAAATGGCTTTCCACATAGGAGCATTGGTCCAGCTTCTGCTGCGACCGGTATCCATTGTCCAGGGCTTTCCACATAGGAACATCGGTCCCGCTTCTATTGCGACCGATATCTGCTGTCCAGGGCTTTCCACATAGGAGCATTGGTCCAACTTTTACAGCGACCGGTATCCGCTGTCCAGGGCTTTCCACATAGAAGCATTGGTACATCTTCTACTGCAACCGATATCCGTTGTCCAGGACTTTCCACATAGGACCATCGTCCACCCGAATGACATTGTGATGGGTGACGAGTTCTCTTAACCATCACACGCACATCCAATCCTGGTCAATGACATTGTGCATTGCACTCAAATGCCTCATTTAAAATGATGTGCTTAGCCTATTTTCTTCGTATTAAAAAAACTCAGTGAAAGTAGTCGTTTGTGGGTACACAGTCAGATCGATCCAGAAAAATCGATATCATTCCTTTTTAAAATCCCACTATTCAATATAGTACTAAAAACATTTACGGGTTGAAACCCAACACTTAGTATTTTATGATTAAATACAAAAATCTCATATTTTTGGAATAATAATTCGAAAATTAACACTCAACATCATCCCGGTATAATTACTGGAAAATAAATAAATAAATAATTGAAAATAATTATTAAATAATGCAAATTAAATCAATAAATACATACTTAGGCTAAAAATTGCTAATCTAACCACATATTGAACTAATTAAATTATCCTAACTATTCTAACTACAATGCCACATAATAAACTAACTACAATTTCTAACCACCTAATTCACTAATTTAACTAACCTAAATAAACTAAACAAGCTAATAACTACACTAATCCAATCTTAAATTAATCTAAACATCCCTTAAATGTCATTAGCGCCCTAAAGAGAGTCTAGTGCATAAACTCACTGATTTAGCGCAAAAATCGGTTCACGGTGACGGCAGCCGAAACTCGGGCTTACGGCGACACTAAAGGGAGCCGAAGAGGTCTTGAAAAAGGCCACAAAGCCCACAGTTGGGCTGCTCGGTTCTGGTTCTTGACTGAGCTAGCTTCGGTAGCTTATGGTTGGGCTCGGCTGGCGGAGTGGATGCTGGACTTTGTTGGGCTACTGAAGCTTGGAGCGGCACGGGATGGGTTGGATTGTGAGTGGCTTAAGTGTGAAACGGCCGCTGGGCTGAAACGTGCGGGCCACAGGTGTGAAGGCAGGAGGCGAGTCCACTAAGGGGGGCGTTTCGCCGGCGAAGTCAACTTCGTGAGGCGCTGACTTCGTGAGCTGAGGACACGAGCAGAAGTGGAGGACTTGTGGCTGATTGAAGTCGCTGGTGGAGGTTGCTTCGATGGAGGAACAAGAATGGTAGAACTGTAGCGAGCGAAGGGAGCTCGTGGGGCGTGAAGTCGCTCGGTGGTTGATGAAGTGGAGGGGTGCAGCTGGCGCACGAAGAAACTGCTGCAGTCAACTTCGGGGGAAGGTTTCGCTGGGGTTGACTGGTGGAGGTTGAATCGTGGACGTGTGGGAGCTAATTGAGGATCGGTGGAAACGGCAGCATGAAAGTGGAGAAGTCGAGTTTCAAGGGAAATGAAAGAAAAGGCAGAAGCCGTGAGGGAAGGGGGTCGGTCGCCTGGCATGCGAAGCAAGAAGAAAAGGAAAGGATGAGGGAGAGAGGGGGGGACAAGAGGGAGACAATGGCCTCACGTGTGGCATCCGGAAATTTTGACAACCCTCGGATATGTGACGGCCATGACTGATCGACGGAGGTATCGTTGGACTGTGTCATCGGTATCATGTACGGACATTGTTTTGTTACCACCATCGGACCGATGAGTCACGATTAGAAATGGTTCGACTGTAAGTGAGTTATAGCTTCATTCCTATGTACCATTACTAGCAAGGCCGAGGATTATTCCGAGTAATGTGCTGACAAGATATTTCCTATACTAAATTTGGCCGTTTAGTTGTGTACTTTACAATCTAAATCTCCCATGTACATTGTTGCAACCCCGTGCAGCCACGTAAGTAATTATTTTTCAGCACTTGCACATGCTGAAGTTAAGAGTCGAATTTTGGAGGAATTAATCCGTGCGTAAGGACCATGCACGTTTCTTCACATGCGCGACCATACATTCACGTAAGAATTTCTCCGAGTCCATTGACCTACCATGCACGGCCATACGGCCATGTTCTCTTCTTTTCTGTCAAAGTCAGTCAATAAGAAGAAAAAGAAAGCTCGACCTATGCAGCCCTTTATTTCCGCACATGAAGAATCGTGCAACCGGTCAACTAAGGAAGGGGATTGTTGACCGAAGGGCACTCAGCAAAAGCCACGTAGCTTCCTCATTTGGTTGCCAGCGAAGGAGAAGTTCATGAAGAAATTACGCTGGCAAGGCAAGGGGGGAAATCTGCATGCAAGGAGCCACGTTTCCTCCACCTGCCACGTTCACCAGCTGCTTCGTTCGTGTCTCCAAGTGGCCAAAGAAAATTTCCACGTTTCCTCCACCTATCCTTGCCTCCTCCATATGTCCATTTCAGCTTCAGCCACCTAAAATCCTACATGCAAGAAATTAATTAACCAATTAATCAAAGGAACAAAAAAGGAAATTCGGAATAGAGGAGTAGAGAGAGGGTAAACCGAGCAGAGCTGTGAGCAGAGAGAGAGAGAGTGGTCAAGAGAGGGCTGTGAGAGAGAGAAGTGCAAGCAGTGAGCAGTCTGAGTGTGTGATGGTAGAGAAGGAAGACCGCCCTCTGCCCGTGCCCGTGATCGAGCTACCGCCGTTGACGCCGCCGATCCCCGTCGCCGATTGAGTCAAGCCGAGACCCCGAGCCCCTGTTTTTGCTTGAAACCGAGTAGGAAGACTTAAGGCAAGTGTAATTTCATTGATCTATGTTTTGCATGTTGTAATTATCTAGTGAAGTGCTGGTAGATGAGAGAAAATGCAGAAATTGGAGCTGCATGTTGATTTTAAATGAATGAGATGAAGCTGGACTAAGAAACTGAGCAAAAACAGAGTATGTTCTATGGATTTTGGTTTTTGAATTGAAATAAGAACTCAAGGATCTAACTATGGTGGATTTTTGGAAGTGAAGAGGCTGTATTATGGTGTAATACACTTGTAAACACTTGGCTGTGGACGTTGGATGCTGAGATTCAAAGAGTAGGAGTAGTTCTCCTTAGGACAGTAGACTGTTTTTGCAGAAGACAGTATGACCTTCAGTGATTTCATGATTTTTCTGTAATAATCTAGCCAAAATTTGACTTTGAATCCTTAATGAAAGTTGTAGGGAACAACTTCAGGAACAACATATAAAAAATTTAGAATAAATGAACAAGTTATGACCGCCGAAACTATTTTTCTATGAAAATGCTAAATCTGGAAATCATTACAGAACTTTAGCAAGGAATACAGCAATTACTGCTCTTGATACGTAAGGAATTTGACCTGGTGTTGCACAAAATTTTTTCCTTAAAGTCTCATTGACAACATGTTAAAATTTCACAATTTTTCGAGCTCATTTAGTATTTATTTCGAAATATTTACCAGAACTGTGCATGGTAAAATCGAGTTGCTCTATTTTCGAATTATCACAAAAATGTCCTAAAAGTGAATGTGTTTTGTAATGGTTATGTGATATGATGGTACTGGTTGTGGATATTTGTGCAATATTAAGATTAGATAGTGAATGCATGAAATGGATTGTTCTTGACATTGGAAATGTTCTCGTAAATTTAAAATGTTAAATTGTTGTCGTTGGACCCTCGGGTCAACAATGCCCTGGGAGTCGGGATGCCCAAAGGATCGAGTGAGTCGATGCCTTGTGGTTGCCCGGTGGCCCTAAGTGGCTGAATGCCAAAGGTTTTTCCCCGGGAGTTTCGGGATGCCCGGTGCTATGTCGGTACGTAATTCCGGAAGGCAGGGGTAACCATTTTCATGGCGAGCCCCGGCAATTCCTCGTGATGCCAGGTGGGATGCGAGATGCTCGGAGGTGTGTGCCAGAGGACTTCGCGACGCCAAGATTGGGTGCGAATGCCCAAAAGGACGCAATCATTGGTCCTCTGGGGAGGTGAAACCTTTTGAATGTTAAAACTAATGGTTCCACTAAGTGTGTGTGTGGTCTGGTTATGGGACTAAATTGTATGGCATGGAATGAGACGTGTCATTACAGTTTGGCCCTATGATCGGGACTTGTGTGACTGGACATGATGTATCTTATTGTTTGGAAATGCATTGGTCATTGCATTGAAGAGTTATATGGTTTGGATGCATACTCCTTCATTGATTGCCTATCTTGTTTATCTTGCATGAATCTAGATATTGATGGTACTGCGTGATATAGCTTAATGAATCTTTTACTGCTGAGTGGTTGTACTCACCCCTTTTGGGGACTAAAATTTCAGACTAGATAAGATGCCTCTGCTATCATCGCCACCAGCAAATGGACCGAGTGGTAGGATATGACTGCGAGGAGAAGGATAGCAAAGGAAGGAACTTTTGGACGCCGACACTGATCGATGGACTTTAAGTATACGACTGTTGGAAAAGATGTCGGTCATTTTTTGAAATATAGCCGAGTATAGAAGACTACAGCATTTTGATGTACCGATCAATGATGTCCATCTGGTTTAAGTAAATAAAAGTGTTTGGCTTTTACCTATAAATGTTTACTTGGTGTGCATTGTTTTCTGAATATAGGGAAGGGAGTTGTTGGATACACTTCCGCCATATAAACTGTGCAGAGATCGATCTAAATGATGTAAATCCCCACAACTTATGGACCTATTATGATTCTATGGTATCAGAGTGAAATATTATCAGGTTAAGTGAAACGTAAGCAATCTGTGGCATCCCTAACGGTTTGGTGGCCGTCGAGGGGTGCCACAGCGGTTGGTATCAGAGCGAAGGTTTATTTTGAGTGATAACGTGCCTCTGATGGAAATTGTTGACACCTAATTTTGGAAAAATAAAATTGCTTTTTGAAAAGAAAAAATTAAAAAAAAAAAAAGGGGAAAATTGATTCGATTGGTTATGAATGGAATGTGGAAATTCTGATTAACCATCCTTGCTCCAGTGAATATATAATTCATAGTAAATATGGAAGCAAATTTTCAATCAAAGAAATTAGATAAATAAAAAAGTAAGGAGTTTGATAAAAGGGAAGGAATCGAAATATCCAAGGAAAAATTAAATTGATTGCAAAATTTCGCTCCAATTTACATGAATTAAGGCAAAGGAAAAAGGAAGCTTGAAAGTTGCCATGAAGACCGGCCGTCTAGAAATCACTATAAAATAAGTCGATCCGTACGGATGCGGGAGGAGCGAATTCAGAAAAATTTTCAGAGGTACGGAAAAAATTGAGAGAGATTTCGTGAAGAGAGTGCGGGAGAAAGTGAAAAGAGAGAAAGAGAGAAAAAAGCTTTCTCCGCAGTCAAAAGAAGTCCTTTTCTTTTCCCTTCTGACAACCTGCAGAAAAAAGAAGGGAGAAGTCAAAAGTCAAAAGAGAATACAGCAGAGAGAAGAGACGGAGAGAGGAGCCATAGGAAGTGACGTGAGGGAGAGAAAAAAAAAAGAAAAAGAAAAGAGGAAACGCTACTGTTCTTCTTCTCTGTAGTTTCCCTTTGTCGCGTGACCGATCCCTGCATACTCTGAGCTGCTCGCGCTACTTTCGCCGCATCTCTGCCAAACGCCATCACCGTCCGCTCCCTCCGGTGTCCGACCATGCCATCCTCGCTCGCCCGTGCCGGCATCCGAGCCCCAACGCCCGTCAGCCGCACGCCGTGCCGCCTGCAACCTCTCGCTGACCTCCACCGCGAGCCTCGGCGCCTGAAGCTCGAGCCGCCCCGACGGTCCACCACCTCCACGAGTAGCACCACCACTTCGCCGAAGCTCGTACCGCGCCCTCGCCAACGCCTGCAACTCCGGATCCGCTACCTGACGCCACCGGAGACCACACCGCCCCTGCTCGCCTCTGCCCAATGCTCAGCCGCCGCTGCGCAGCTGTCCTTGCCGCGACCCGACGCCTGCACTAGAAGCTCACGCATTCCCCACCGCACCTCGATTCGCCGTCCTCCGCTCGGTCGCCGATCCCCACGCCGGCCCGCGACTCACCCGCTGTTTGAGATCCCGCCGCTGACGCCCTTCGCCTCCCTGCCGTCGCACCTCAGCCCGTGCCGAAATCTCGACGCCGTCACCGTCCAGCAATCTGCGACGCCCCACTGTTCGTTGCGCCTAACCTCGGCAATGCCATCAACGCCCTTGCCCTCACCATCGATCCGAGCCACCCCGGTCGAACCCCACGGCTGCAAGTCCTGATTTTTAAAAAAAAATCAAATTAGGTAGATTTACATTATTTTATTATGTAGATTTATTTTATCTATATTTTATTTATTTCTTGTTTTCCTTTAGCTGAAATGTTTCCCTATGCATATTTAGAAATTATGACATGCCACATGATTCGTAACCGCACCTGATTTTTTATTTCATCTATAAGGCTTTAGATGAAATAATTAATTAAGCGGGAATAAAATTGATATTTTGATCTTTAAGGCTTAAGATCAATTTATTGATTTTACTAGCGAAACATTGTCCTCGATCTGAATAATGTATGATATCTTTGGTTTGGTTTGTCTTGATTGCTTTGTTTATTTTGAAATATGTTTGAATTAGAATATTGCATGATTTAGGGTTATCTTGCATGTTTAGGATAGGAGTTTTATTATTTCGAAATTTTAAAAAATAAAAATAAAAATTAAATATGAAAAAATCAAATCAATCAATTTAGGTTGCTAGATTTCAAATTGAGTTGCATGTTTAATTATTTGGCAATTATAAATTTCGAAAATTAATCAAAAACAAAAAAAATGTCATATACACGTCATTAGAGCTAGATTCACTGGGATGCATGTCATTTAGTATTTTTGCTAGGCCCATTTAATTAGAAATTGCATGACATTAGAATTAGGTCATTTAGTTAATATTGCATCGCATATTGCATTATTTTCATTAAATAAGTGAAAACAAACAAAAAGAAATTGCGTGTAATTAGAAACCATATCTAGGGTTGTTGATGTGGTTTTTAACTTAACATTGCAGATGCTTTCGTTGCTTTGAGGTAAGCTTTTGTAATTTATTTATTGTTTGTTTGGGTGTTAAATTGGTGGATTGCGCACCCGCCTGATCACCTCACATGTTAGGAAAATAGGTTAAAATAAATCCGCTGATTGCAAAAACATTTTGAAAAACTAAAAAGAAATGGTACCGAAAGGGCATTAGAGAAATCTAGTGTAACCAAGTCCCCGTACTCTCAGTCTCTGGTTTGTAGGAGTAAAATAAATCTCCCTTTATTTTACTTAGGTGTCTAATCGACCTACCCTAAACCGATTAGTGGCGACTCCTAGATAATAACCTCTTGCATGTTTAAAAATTTAGACTTAAGTCGCGATTTGGTATGGGCTTGGGAGAGCTCGAGCTAAGTGTAAAAACTTAGCAGTCCATTAACCTAGTTTTAAGTGGTGCACCCAAAAAAATAGGTCGTGACAGCTTGGCGACTCCACTGGGGACTAGTGTTAAAACACTTAGTGGACTTAGGCCAATTTTCTTCTTTTTGAAAAATGTTTTTGTTTGGCAGCAAGGATTCCAAGTACGTCCCTAACATTTAAGGTGTTAAATGTTTTTGCAGATTGGGAGGTATAAGGAGGGTAGTGTTTGCTGACCTTTGTTTTGCAAGGAGGTGTAGGAATGTATGGTTTACTTTAATGTATGAAGTGTTGTTTGACATAAACTGTAGTGTATGTTTTGCATTTTTCACTACACTTTTGAACACACAACCCGCCGCCGGACCTGGGCCGCACTAGGATACATAGGATGGTATTGAGTTAGATACGACTTCAACTGCGAGGCCGCGTAGTAGAGGTTGCCCAACTCAGTCTCGAAGGTTTTTCTTGGTGTCAAGAATGTTTACCTTTGCCCGCAAGGCTGCGTCACATTAGGGTATCATTCTTGACTGAGCCGGAGTTAGGAGGGCTTGGCTTAGTATGCGAGGCTGCAACTAAGTCATCCCACCCTTTTAACTCCACTTTGCTAAGCCGTCTAGATAGAAATCGAGCCTCACATTTCATGCGTTTGTCTATGTGGTTGCTTTAATCATATAGTAAAGTAAGCTCTCTATCCTTTACTCTTGCAATTTACTTATTTACGTCTTTGGTCGGTCCATGACATTAGGTTGGTCGAGTCCTGGTCTATAAACAATGGGAAGATCCGACATTCGATTCGTGCCTGCACCAAAGGCTGAACTCAAGTCATGGTGGGATCGTCTAGACCACGAAGGCCAAAGCTACGTAGAGAGCAGACTGGGTCGCCTTGTTCCCCTCCTTGACATCAATGTCTAGAGTGGCGTCATGCAAGCACTTGCTCATTTCTGGAGCCCCCAAACATCAACGTTTATATTTGGTAAGCATGAGCTGACTCCGACTCTCGAAGAATACAACATTGCCATAGGAAAACCCTTGGAATTGGAATTAATAAATCCACCCATCGGATTAGAATCGGAATCAATTTTGTCAGATTTTCTTAGGATTGATAAGAATTTGATAAAAAAAGTGCTGAAAGATAATTGTTTTGCATATCCTTTTTCTTTCCTGAATCAAAATTTTGCTGGTGCTAATACTCTCTTAAAAAGTAGGATCTTCCTCCTAGCTTTTTTCGGATTTGTTATTTTCCCTCTTCGTAAGGGCGCCATTAATCCTTCTATCGCATGGGTGGTCAAACAAGTGTGTGCTAGGATTAGTTTTGTCAATACTATTCTAGCTGAAACATTTTTGTCACTTACCCGATTTAAGGAGGATGAAGATAAAACATTTCGTGCACCAATTGAACTTTTACAAATCTGGTTCTTTTCTCACATGAGTAAGGTCAATATTCACATGAATATTATTAATATAACTGATTTCCATCATCCCATTGAAGTATTTAAAAATCATCAAGATCAGACTCCAAATCTTTCTTACTCAGAATGGGTCAAATTATTGAAAAATCCGAATACCAAGACTTTCCTATGGCATGCTAAATGGTTCCGAGTCTCCAAAGCGCGTCTCTCTCATGGCGATGATGAGCCGATTTCGCTATTGGGGATCACCGGTGCCACTTCCTACTACCCACTCCGAGTGGCTCGTCAATATCGAGTGGTGCAAGATCTACCGCCTCCTCTCAAGCTGGGTTCACTCCAAGTCCAATTCACTGCTAAGGATGGTGATCATAGAGAGGAACTCCGCTATATCGAACAAGCTTGGATTGCATGTCGCGAACAAAGGTTGAGCTTACCTGAAGATGAGCTTGAGGGGAAGGAAAAGACTTACTATGCCACAGCTCGATACATCCGTAAGCACAAAATTCCGGCCGAGTACCTCCCAAAGGTGCCAGATGTGACCGAGAAGCCCACTTGGCAAGCGGAGCTTAACCGTCACAAGAGGAAGATTGAAGAACTCGAAGAGCAAGCCAAGAAGGACGCTAAGGAGAAGAGGCAATTACGTCGAGCGTTGGCTTCCCATATGTTTATAGATCAGGCCAAATAAAGTGGCTTGAATCTATTCAGTCTTTTTACTTTAACTTAATGTTTAGAAAGTTGAGTCGTTTACTTGATTAGTTTAAGATTTTGCAAGCTCTTTACATTACTGATGTCAAACAATTTCAATAATAAATAAAAGTGGGTAGACTTTCGTCATGGAACAGCATTATTTTATATGAAGTGCTTATGTGTATTCATTTATTCAATTTAGGTGATAACGGATTCTCCACGCGATTAAGAGTAAGAATGGCCGACCAAAGCGAGATGCGCGATCGCATGTCCTCCATGGAAGGCCGACTCCAACAGTTAGCTGCCTCTATGGAGCTTATAACAGCTCAACTTCAATCCCTCCAAGTGAATCCGGTTCCTCCACCTGCTCTCCCTGAGATAATAGTCCCGAGGCAAGCAAATAGGGCCCAAATGAATGATGATGAAATGCCTGGGTTGGAAGATGACGTGGTCCTTGTTGGAAAGGCCAAGCTAGACAATGTTCCCAAGACAGATCAAGATGAGCGCGTTGCAAAGCTGGAGGAGAAAGTGAGACAACTGCAGGAGTCGCAAAGCTCACTCCCATTCGACCTCTCGGCCTATGAGAAGGTTAAAGTGCCGAACAAGTTTAAAATGCCAGAATTTGAGAAGTACGACGGGACATCTTGTCCGAAATCTCATTTGCAGATGTATCATGTGCGCATGGCCCAACACGTAAAAAATGAGCCCCTCATGATCCAATCGTTTCACGCAAGTTTGACTGGGCCCGCACTAAACTGGTATGTGATGAAGAACGTTAACCTCCTCGAAACCTAGAACAAAGTGGCAGATGCGTTCCTTAAACAGTACAAGTTCAACATGGACATCGCACCTTCTCGAGAAACTTTGTGAGATGGAGAAACTTTGTAGCTCAAATTACTCCTGAGCCTACCAACAAGGAGTTGATGAAGTTGTTCGTGAAGACCCTTCCATCGGAGTTCCGCAATCGAATGGCCAGTACGTATGTCGAGAACTTCAATCAACTTATTCCTGTAGGAGAGCAGATCGAGATGGGGATAAGGGAAGGATGGTTTTCTGAGCCATCTACTAAAAGGTTCTCTGCTAAGAAGGAGAAAGAAGCAGCCGTGGATGTGAACGTGGCTTATAGCTAAGAAAGTGCTAAACGTGCCCCGGCTATACAGGTAAACCCAAGACAGCAACAACCCGCTGGCCGTCAATCATTCGCCCAAGCGAATAATAGAAGGCAGTTCTCTCCTCTCCCTAGGTCTCCATCCCAAGTGCTGACAGTCCTCCGAAAGAAGGATTTGCTTACTAGTGAACCAAAGCGCCCTAACCGTGAAGGCATTCGTGGTTACGACCTAACGAAGAAGTGTGACTACCATAACGGTGAATTGGGGCATTCAATTGACGAATGTTTCACCCTCAAGCACAAGATCCAGAATCTCCTAGATACAAAGGCCTTTTCATTTCAGACTACTCGGCCGAACGTCCAAAAAAATCCGTTACCAGAGCATGAGGGTACAGTGAATGCTATCTTGGAACCTGAAGTCGGACGGATCAGGAACTCAAAGGTGCACATGGCAGATGCCTACAATGGGCTAGTGAGAGCTGGGTATTACCGAGGTCAGGAAGATGTCCCTCTATCGGTGATGAGAGAAAGAGTTGCCAAAATGGTGGATGATGGCATCATTGTGTATGCTGATCGTAACTGCATAGTTTCTACTATCTCCCACCTCATCATCGATTAGGAGGAGGAGCAGGCTACACTTGATGCTGACAAGAAAGAGGTTGATCCTTCGCTCGAAGACATGCCCCCATTAGAAGATACATCTGACGAGGAGATAGTGATAGAGGTGCCTCAGCCCTATGAGTATGTCAATGATAAGGCAGTGCCTTGGTCCTATGACCTGGATGTGGACCTTGTTACAAGGTCTGGTCGAACCTATGGTCAAGCTAGTGCTCAACCTGCAAAGTCGGTCACTGATGAAGAGGCTAATGAGTTTATGGTCGTAATCAAAGTAAGCGAGTATAACGTGGTTGACCAACTATGAAAGATGCCCACTCAAATCTCCTTACTCGAGCTCTTGATGACATCCCCCGTTCATCAGAAGTCGCTAATGAAGGTGCTGAGTGAAATTCGTGTACCAGAGACGGTTGAGACAGACAGACTAGAAGAATTTATGGGATCAGTCCTTCTTAAGGATTTGATTGCCTTCTCTGATGAGGAATTTCCTCTTGAAGGCAGGGGACATAACAAAGCACTCTACATATCCGTTAAGCATAAGTCTTCTCATGTGTCCTGGGTACTCATTGATAATGGCTCCGCTCTGAACATTTGTCCGTTGGCCACTCTTCATCGCCTTAAGGTAGACCCGTCAAGGATACATGTCACGAAGACTTCTGTGCGAGCTTTTGATGGAACAAGAAAGGAAGTGATCGGGGAAATCCATCTCGATGTACAAATAGGATCGGTCGTCTTCAACATTCCCTTCCAAGTGCTGGACATTCCTACTGCATTCAATTTTCTATTAGGGTGACCATGGATACACACTGCTGAAGCAGTGCCTTCAAGTCTACATCAAGCTGTGAAATTTGTGATTGAAAGGAACTTGGTCACCGTGTATGGTGAGGAAGACCACTGAATTTACCACGAGACGGTTATCCCCTATGTGGAGCCGGATTCCCAGTTTGAATCAAGTTACCACTCATTTGAGTTGGTGTCCACTATACATGCTTCTCAGGGTTCATCACCGCCTACCCCTGAAGTATCAAATGCTGCCCTCATGGTGGGAAGAGTTATGGTTGGGAATGACTTTGTCCCTGGCAATGGTCTTGGGAGAAATGCTCAGGGCATTCGAAGCCCCATTGAAGCCCCTTAGAGGTCCCGTTCTACTGGTTTAGGGTACCATGGACGAGGTGGGGGAAGTTCTGAAGGACGAAGATAAAAGAGGCGGAGCTCGCCACCTAACCAAGGGCGAGAGAGGCAAAACCCACTACCCTCGAGCATTCATGAGACATTCCCTGGTCCTCCAAGAATGATGCATGAAGAAGCGGAAGTGATAGATACTTTGGGGCAACCTAGTGGCAAGTTTGATTACCTAGTGAAGTATTCAACCCATCCTAGCTATTACATTGACCCTAGTGAGATAGTCCCAGATGGATGGGGTGGCATGGATAATTCGACACCCTCGAAGGCAGAGAACCCTGATGATGAGCTAGAAGGAGTTGCAAGCCTATTCAACAACCTCATCATAGGAGCCATTGATGAAGGACCCCCTGAAGAGATGGGCCTTAGCCCACAAGAGTAACTCTTTGGCTACTTTTGCACATTCCCCTGCGTGGGAATTTTTATTTTCTGAATGATGTTTTCAGTTTCTTCTTTTATTGATTGAGTGTTGCATTTTCTCCATTCAATAAATGTAATTGATTGATGAATTTCAATGAAATTACAAATTTTATTTTGAGGGCATGATGAGGTATACCAAACCAGCCCTGTGATGATATCCAACCGATAAACAAAAAAGAAAAATCCAAGGAGAACTCTGAGGCCTAGGCTTCATCATGCTTCCTCATGTCAAAATGTTTCAAAAAAATGTTTTTCTTTTAATTTTAAAAAAAAGAGGTGTTGATTACTCTGTTTGTCTTTCTGATTTATCTACTTCATGTTTCAGGAACAATCCTATGGCATGCAAAGGTGTGGAAGTGGTCCAATCCATTGTAACAAGTGCTGATAATGATGGTCCTGAAGACTCGATCGAAGACTCCATCAAAGTGCAACGTAACTGGGAGCAACATGAAAAAGCTAAGCCTTTCACATCTGAGCAGACCGTCACTATTAATTTGAGTGACACTGAAGAAGCCAAAGAGGTGAAAATTGGGGCAAATCTCCCCAAAGACGAGGCCGAGCACCTAATTCAGTTACTGGAGGAATATCAAGACATTTTTGCCTGGACCTATGCTGACATGCCTGGGCTAGACCCATCAATCGTGGAGCATTGCCTACCCACTAATCTGGACATGCCACCTAAGAAGCAGAGGTTGCGGAGGACTAAGCCCAAGCTCTCGAAGAGGATAGAAGAAGAAGTGATGAAGCTATTGAATGTGAGATTTATTGAAGTCTCACAATACCCCGAATGGGTGGCTAATATTGTGCTAGTGATGAAGAAGGACGGTCGAGTTCGAGTTTGTGTTGACTATCGGGATTTGAACAAAGCTAGTCCAAATGATGATTTTCCATTACCACACATAGATGTCCTTGTGGATAGTACTGCTGGCTTTGAACTATTCTCATTTATGGATGGTTTTTCTGGGTACAATCAGATAAGGATGAAGGAGGAAGACAAGGAGAAGACTACATTTATTACCCCGTGGGGAACCTTTCATTATAAGGTCATGCCCTTCGGACTCAAGAATGCAGGGGCAACCTACCAGCGAGCCATGGTCGCCTTATTTCATGACATGATGCACCAGGAGATTGAAGTCTATGTTGATGATATGATTGCAAAGACTCGACCAGGAAGAAGCCACATCGAAACCTTGAAGAAGTTGTTTGATCGACTTCGTGAGTTCAAGCTTCGTCTAAATCCCGCTAAATGCGTGTTCGGAGCAACATTCGGTAAATTACTCGGATTTATTGTGAGCAGTAAAGGGATTGAGATCAACCCTTCCAAGGCCAAGGCCATATGTGAATTGCAACCTCCATCAACGGTGAAAGAAGTTCGGAGCCTTTTAGGAAGATTGAATTACATAGCAAGATTCATTTCCCAACTCTCTGAAACTGCCAAGCCATTCTTTAAGCTTCTAAAGAAGAATGCACAAGTTAGCTGGGATGATGAGTGTCGAAAAGCATTCAACAAGCTAAAGCAGTATTTGATGAATCCACCAATTCTTGTCCCACCCTCACCAGGGCATCCTTTGATTCTCTATCTCACTATTCATAGTGAGTCATTGGGTGCAATGTTGGCTCAAGAAAGTCCTGTTGACAGAAAAGAACGGGCCGTTTATTACCTAAGCAAGAAGTTCACTGTATCGGAGTTGAAGTATTCTGAGGTTGAAAAGACTTGTGTGGCATTGGTGTGGGTGTTGCATAGATTGCGTCAATATACACTACATTATCAGACATTCCTCGTGACTGAGAACGACCCTATCAAGTACCTACTTGATCGGCCAGCTTTGGTGGGTAAGTTGGCCAAATGGCAAATCTTGATTTCCAAATTTGATGTGCAATTCATGCCACAAAAGTCGGTTAAAGGCCGAGCGATCGCTGATCTACTGGCTAAGAATTCAGGAGTCCCTAATGATGATGATAGTTTCCTTGATGACCGTGTCTTAAGTGTAGATGAAGACTCATGGAAGATGTTCTTTGATGGAGCTGTAAACTTATCTGGTTCGGGTACTGGGGCAGTTCTGATATCTCCAGATGGGCAACACTATCTGATAGTTGCAAAATTGATATTTCCATGCACTAACAATGTAGCCGAGTATGAAGCTTGCATCCTCGGGCTTCAAGCCGCAATTGAAATGGGTGTGGCTAAGTTAAAAGTGTTTGGAGATTCTGCACTAATCATACTGCAGACCGTGGGAGAATGGAAGACCAAGGATGCCAAGTTACTTCCATACCACAAGTATTTAGAAAATCTGGTGAAAGAGTTCAAGGATGTTTCGTTTGAATACTTGCCGAGGTCTCATAATCAATTTGGAGACGCACTTGCGACGTTGTCCTTTATGCTCCAAGTCACTGATGGTTTGGAGGTTGAGCCTCTGAAAATAGAAGTTTTGCCAAAGCCGGCTTATTGTATGATTGTGACTGAAGAATCTAATGGAAAACCATGGTATTACGATATCATGAATTACATTAAAAAACAAGAATTTCCTGAAGGAAGCACTCGTGCTGATAGGAAGTACATCACGAAGATGGCCTCAAAATTTTTCGTCAGTGGTGAAAATTTATACAAGAGATCTTATGATTCTGTCTTGTTGCGATGTATAGATGCAGCCGAAGCCACTCAAATCATGCAAGAAGTGCATGAGGGGGTATGTGGCCCCCATATGAATGGACACATGTTGGCCAAAAAGATTATGAGATTAGGATACTACTTGCTCACACTGGAAAGTGACTGCATCCGGTATGTTCGGAGTTGTCATCACTGCCAGATTCATGGAAATAAAATAAATGTTCCTCCAACTGAGCTGCATCAGTTTTCCGAGCCATGGCCTTTCTTGATGTGGGGTATTGATGTGATTGGCCCAATCAATCCCAAGGCTTCAAATGGACATCGATTCATTTTGGTGGTGATAGACTATTTCTCCAAATGGATCGAAGCTACATCCTTTGCAAGTGTCACTGCTCGTAATGTGGTGAAGTTTGTCAAGCATGACATAATTGCTCGCTATGGTGTTCCTAAAGCAATCATCACTGATAATGGGACCAATTTGAACAACAAACTTATTGATGAGTTGTTCGGAGAGTTCAAAATCAAGCATCTGAATTCGTCTCCTTACCGCCCTCAAATGAATGGGGCCGTTGAAGCAGCCAATAAGAACATTAAGAAGATTTTGGCTAAGACAGCCGTGAATTATCGAGATTGGCACGACAGGTTACCTTTCGCACTGATGGCGTATCGGACATCGATCTGTACTTCCACTGGGGCAACCCCTTTTGCTCTGGTATACGGCATGGAGGCAGTTTTACCCGTGGAAGTGGAGATTCCATCTCTGAGAGTTCTATCCCAAGTGGATTTGTCTGAGGCGGAATGGTCACAACAAAGATTCGAGCAGTTGAACTTGATCGACGAGAAAAGAATGAAGGCTCTCTACCATGGCCAAGCATATCAGCAGAGAGTAGCTAGATCTTTCAACCGGAAGGTGCGGCCAAGACATTTTGAGGTAAATGACCTAGTCCTAAGGAAGTTGTTGCCAATTTTTCCAGATCCCGGAGGCAAGTTTGCTCCAAATTACAGCGGTCCATATGTGGTAAAGAAGGTACTTCCTGGCGGTGCCTTGATCTTGGCAGAAATGCATGGTCGTGAGTTTTCCACTCCTGTTAATTCTGATGTTGTCAAGAAGTATTATCCATGATAGAATTTGACATGTCATGTTTTGAACTGCAAGCATTTCAATGATGAATAAATTGCTTCAATGAGTTCAATTGTTCAAATTTATTGCAAATCTTGCGGTTTTTCTCCCTTGATGAATTGTGAGATAAATTGAATGTGTCAAATGGGATACTTTGGAATGATGAAAGGCAAGCCTAGTTCCATACACTGTTTCATACACTAACCCCCAGTGAGTTGTGTGAAAAATTCCATGCCCGCAAGGAAAAAGGCTATCTCGCAAAGGGTACGTCAACCAAGGTGATGAGAGGCATTATTTTCTCTATCCCAAACACTACAGGTGATCCATTGCTCAACCCCTTTGAGCCCCATATACTTATGGAGATTCTTTTAAAATTACCCCTGTCAAGGATCATCCCATACTGGGGCAAATTTAAAATGAATGGTAGGAATCTTCTTACTCCCACTTGCATCGATCTTCAAATATTGTTTTTGCAGTGTAATTCATACAGTAATTTGAAGTGCCTTAAGATGATGAAGAGCAGTTCTTTCTTTATCCTATACACTTCTATCCATTGCATAGCCAACTTGAGCCTATGAATTTATTTCATATTAAACTCAGCTGGTGATCATTCCCCACATTGGGGCAAGACAAAAAGAACCATTCAAGTAACATGGATTAGAATGCTGTAAAGGATGGTTGTGCAAGTTAAAAAAAAAAAGTGCAAATAATGGGGCATGAAAAAGCAGTGTGCCTGGTAAGAGCAAGGCCAATGCCAAAAAAAAAAAAAAATCAAACTCTTGATATAGTAAGTTGTATTCCTAGCAAGGTGGTACCAAAAACCTCTCAAATGTTGTTGTAATCAATGGAATTGCAATAAAAAATCTTCAACAGTGGAGAAAGAAAGTGATGGAAATGTCAAGATAATCACCAACTTTAACCCCCTTAAACACTTTTTGAGCCTAATGATCCTTTCATTTCTCAACCCATGAACCAAGCCTATGTTACGTCCCTTGCAAAGTCTCTTCTGATTATGGCACTTGAATTAACCTAGGGGTTCACATGTTTTAAGCATCGCTCGAAGAGGTGCGAGCAAGATTATTTCTTTCTCATTTTGCAGGGTTCTTGACTTGTAAACCCAGAGATGATTACATAATATCACTCATTTTTTCAAAAGCCTCAACTCAAAGAGTCCCTTTTGTTAAGCCATTGACCAAGCCCACATTACGGTCCTTGTTCAAGACCTCTCAGAATGGTGAGATCGTACCACTTACGAGATTGTTCAGACCCTTGTTTGGCATGACGATGGTGAGATAGAGTAATTGACAAAATCCTGCATCAATGGTCAGGATGAAATGGCCATTTTAATGAGGATGAGAGCAAAAGTCCTTTCAGACCAAAGGATCCCTCATTTGACACATTCATGACACTCATGTGTTCAGAATGGGAATTAAGTGATGCGAGATTAATGGAAATCATAATGAACCTCCATTATGTTGATGCATGCTTATGATTACAAATGCATATTGCCTCTCCTACGACCATGTATTGCAGGAGACATATCCCCAAGGAACAGAGATGTCATCAGGTAAGTCTATTTCTATTCATACCTTAAATACTTGTCATTGTACAGGTATTCCTTTCCAAGCACTGGCGCTCGATGGAGTCGCCCCCCAAAGATTTTTTCCTCCAGATTCAATCTGATAAAGGCGACCGAAGAATGGTTCGAGTCCTGGTCGGATGTTTTCTGTTGCAAGGCTGGGCGACCGAAGAATGGTTCGAGTCCTAGCCAAGCAAAACCTTAGTCTAGGCGACCGTAGAATGGTACGGGTCCTAGACAACATTTATTGCTCTAACAGGCGACCGTAGAATGGTACGAGTCCTGGAAAAGCAATTACCTCAGTTCAGGCAACCGTAGAATGGTACGGGTCCTGGAAAAAAAATCCCCGTTTAGGCGACCGTAGAATAGTACGAGTCCTATACAACCTCAATTCAGGCGACCGTAGAATGGTACGAGTCCTAAAAAATTATTTTTTCGTCAAGGCGACCGTAGAATGGTACGGGTCCTAGACAACCTCAATTCAGGCGACCGTAGAATGGTGCGGGTCCTGGAAAATCATTTTTTTGTCAAGGCGACCATAGAATGGTACGGGTCCTAGACACAACCAAACAATGCCATACTAGGTGACCGTAGAATGGTACGGGTCCTGGGAAAGCAGTCACTTTGTGAAGTCATGTTACTATTCTGGGCGACCGTAGAATGGTACGGGTCCTGGACATGTAACACCAATCTATCTTGAGTTACTCTACCATCCCCGAAGGTAAGTAATTCCAGGTAAGTTCCTTTATCATTTGCATTAACATTTCCATGCATCATATAAATTTCATTTTAAAATGGGGCTCGTAAAAAAAAAATGTTTGCATTAGCATTTCCATGCATCATATAAATTTCATTTCAAAATGGGACTCATATTCCAAAAAAAAAAAAAAGGGTCACTTAGTACACGTGCATGGTTAACATTTAGGTCTCAACTTGTCTTTGAAGGCAACCTCTGCGAGCTCACCTTCAAAGAGGGGCAGCTGTTGACACCTAATTTTGGAAAAATAAAATTGCTTTTTGAAAAGAAAAAATTAAAAAAAAAGGGGAAAATTGATTCAATTGGTTATGAATGGAATGTGGAAATTCTGATTAACCATCCTTGCTCCAGTGAATATTTAATTCATAGTAAATATGGAAGCAAATTTTCAATCAAGAAATTAGATAAATAAAAAAGTAAGGAGTTTGATAAAAGGAAGGAATCGAAATATCCAAGGAAAAAATTAAATTGATTGCAAAATTTCGCTCCAATTTACATGAATTAAGGCTGAACCCCAGATGGAAGATATCCTGCAAGCATTGGCCAATATAGGAAATTTGATGGACAGACAAGCTCAGCAACAACCCGGAGCAGAACGTCGCCCTCAGGGACTAGTGGAACAATTCCTGAAGTTGAAACCACCTAAGTTTAGTGGAATGGGAAGTCTGAGGAGGCGGAACAATGGATTGATGGGATGGAACAGATCTTCTAGTTGTTGAACTGTAATGACACTAAAAAGATAACCTTGGCAGAGTACCAATTGGAGGGAAATGCAAAATTTTGGTGGAGGGCTTCTAAGAATACAATATTTCCACCAGTAACTGACATAAACTGGGATGAGTTTGTTTGAGCTTTCAATAGAAAACATTTTTCTAACTGTGCTAGGGATAAGAAAATCACAAAATTTGTTCAGTTAGAACAAAGGGAGCTAACAGTGGACCAGTATGAAGCAAAATTTTATGAATTGTCTAGGTATGCTCCCAGGTTGGTTGAGGATCGAGAAGAAAAGGTTAAGAGATTCCTAAATGTGCTAAGGACTGACATTAGGAAACAACTAGTGTCTCTGAATATGAGGGATTATAATGAAATTTATGAAAGGGCATAGTTGATGGAAGAGGAGTTAATGAGGAAACAATCAAAATCTGGAAAGTAGTCGACCTTTGGTAATGTCAGACGAGGTAAGAGACCCCATCCTGGTCAAGGACAGCCTTGGGAATCTAAGAAAAAGAGTAACTTTGGAAATTTTAGAAGAGCTTGGAGTGACCCGATTTTTGGGAGAGTACCTACCAGGGTAATTTTTGCCAGAGGTGTGGTAGGCAACATGGGTCAGGACCTTGTAATAGCCACTGAGATGTAATGGATGTGGGCAAATAGGACACTTTAAGAGAAATTGTCCACGTGATGGGTCGCAGCCGAATGTCAGCTCGGTACGACAAGTGCAACAACGTACTACTGGACCAAATCCACCAAGGAATCCATAGAGACCACCAGCACAAGGACGGATGTATGCGGTCACCCAAGAGGAAGCAGAAGCTTCCAAAAATGTTATCTCAGGTACGATTTCTATAGATGGATAAGAAGGCATATGCGTTATTTGATATAAGTGACACGCATTCATTTGCGTCTGAAAAATATAGATGATTGTGAAAGATAGGAACAAATCTTTAGATATGCCTCTTCGTATTTCTACATCACTGAAGGACATGTTGTTATCTACGTTATCATATGAGATGTGTGAGATAACCCTAAGGGAATGAGATTTGGAAATGGACTTGGTAGTAATAGTTATGTATGACTTTGACGTCATCGTAGGAATGAACTAACTATTGGAGAAAACTTCCTCGGGTGTTTTGAAGTTGACAAAACGTTTCTATCAGTCTTGTCGAAGACTTGCAAACTCTCTATCAAACTCTGAAGATGTCTGGACTGCCAGACTCAAAGTCTATCATCATTGACAGTCTCTAGTTCGTCAAAGAAGGCTTATAAAAAACGAAGTATTTTGTTAAGGATTTGATTCTGTCGACTGAAGAAGATCTCTTGGCTGGATATAGCATGTTGGAATTAATTATTCAAATCAAGATTGATTTAGGGATTTTGGATTTGTTGATTGGCGAAGTATACTTGGAAGGTCCTACTTATGGAAACCTAGATCTTGTTTGTATGACCGAGCATGATTGATGGGCTATCATCATGTTCCTTAAATAGCTCGAAGATCTTCCTAATTGATTCTGTCTAACGGGTAGATTGGAAGAATTCCTTTGGTAAGTGCCAACGGGTGTGATGGCATAAAGAAGTATATAAGGAAGACGTTCCAGTTGTTTGAGTGGGTGTGCGATAGAAGAATTCCAAAGTCTAAAGCTCTTTGTTCTTAGTCAATTAAACTGTTGAGCGAAATCTTGTACGCAAAAGAGAGTCTATATTTTTTAGAGACCTTGAGGAAGTGTAGCAAAGTCTCTACACTGTGGAATCAAGGAAGAGCATCACTGTAACAACTCTTTTGTTTCATAGTGAAATCCAGCTGGTGGGCTATCAGTGCGGAAGAGTGGACATAGGCTTGGATTAAGCCAAACCACTATAAATTATGTGTTCATATTCTCTTCTCTATGCTCTTTTACTTTGATCGTAACTCGTTTTGTTTACAAGAGATGAATTTCTTTTTCATAATCTATTATTGATTAGTGCTACACACTTATCTCGCAAAATTATTTTTACACCTATTCACCCCCCTCTAGGTGCTCGTACTAGCTTTCACAATTGGTATCAAAGCCTCTGTACTCAATTAAGTTGAAGTGTTTTACTTTAGAGTTAAAGATGCATGACTAGTATGTTCGCTCCAGGACTGGTTGAAGGGCAAAGCAAATACTAGACCGTTTTATTTTAATGGAAATGAATACAACATATGAAAAAACAAGATGAAGGCATTCCTAAGATTAAAGGATCCTCTAGAATGGGATATGGTAGACAAATGAATCATTCCTAAAGCTACAACCGTCTCAAAAAGAGGAAAAGAGGCCGTTGAGTCTAGTGAAATGACTCAAGAAGAGATAACTAAGAGACAAGCTCTTGATGCAAAAGCAATTTATTCTTTATATTGTGTATTATCACCTACTGAATATAACAGAATATATTATTGTGATACAGCTAAAGAAGTCTGGGATATATTACACATCACCTATGAAGGAACTGATCGAGTGAAAGAAACCAGAGTCAACATTCTGCTCGGTCAATACGAAGCATTCAAAATGAAATCAAGAGAATCTATCACTGACATGTTTAGTCATTTTATAAAAATCGTGAATGGTCTTGAAAATCAATGTCAACCAATTTATGATCCAATGAAAGTAAACAAGTTACTGCGTGGACTCTCCAATGATTGGAATCACATAAAGACCTCAATAAGGGAGACACAAAGAATTATGCCACTCTCTGTTGATGAATTGGTTGGGACTCCTCAGTCTTATGAAGTGGAACGAATCAATAAAGATGAAGATTCTAAAGGTAAGAAATCCATTGCATTAAAATCTAATGATGATTATGATGTCACAGATTCTGAAGACGATATGGATGATGAAGAGCTTGCTCTCATGATAGGAAGATTCAGAAAACTAAATAGAAAGGGGAGAAGATTCAATCCAAAGAAATAAATTTTTCAAAAGTAACAGTCTAAGTCAGTTGAGGATGATGAATCCAATAAAGATGTAGTCTGCTTTGAATGTAAGAAAAAGGGACACATTAGACCCAATTGTCCCTTTCTGAGGAAAAAGAAAAGAAAAGCTAAGAAGTATCGAAAGGCACTTAAAGCATAAACTTGGAGTGATACAGAATGTGAAGAAAGTGATGATGATTATGCCAATATCTATCTTATGGCACAATCAGACTCAGATTCAAACTTCGAGACAGACTTAAATTCAGACAGTGAATTCGAGGTAAGTAATTTGAATATCCCTACTTATGGCACCCCTCGACGACCCCCGATCCGTTAGGGTCGCCACAGTTTGCTTACCTTTCACTTTCCCTATTAACATGTCACTCTGATACCATTTCAATGTGTAGTGGGTCCATACAACATAGGGGGTTTACACCTTTTTTTTTTTTTTTTTGATAGGTCCCTTGCGCAATTCATATACAGAAGCACATCCAACAAACTCCCTTCCCCATATTCAGAAAACAATGCACACCTGCTAAACATCTTATATAAGTTAAAGTCGAACACGTTTATTTACATAAAGCAGATGGACATCTTTAGTCGGTACATCGAAATGCCAATGTTTCTATACTCGGCTATGCTTCAAAAGATGACCGACATCTTCTCCAACAATCGAATACTTAAAGTCCATCGATCAGTGTCGGCGTCCAAAAGTTCCCTCCTTTGCTATCCTTCTCCTCGCGGTCATATCCAACCGCTCAATCCATCTACTAATCTGAAATGTTGGTCCCCGAAGGCGTGAGTACAACCACTCAGCAGTTAAAGGACCAATAAACCACTCAATGCATCGTGCCCCACAATCATCACAATCATAGCATTACATGTCATTAAAGCATCCATAGACAATTTACCTTGATATCATGCACATGTCATCATACCTCGTGTACACACATCATCATATAGTCATCACCATCATGTCATATACTTACCATCATCATGTCACATGTACCATCATCATTACCATGCATCCATGCACTCACCATCATCATATCACATGTGTCATCATCATTACCATGCATCCATGCACATATCATCATCATATCACATGTGCCATCATCATTACCATGCATCCATGCACTCACCATCATCATATCACATGTGTCATCATCATTACTATGTATCCATGCACATATCATCATGTCATGCATATATCATCATGCATATTTCAATTTCAATTTCTCAATTTCATCTTTTCATATTGGACCGCCACATTTCTCTTTCCCGGGACCAATGTTTGCATCCCACATTCATCACTCGCGCCCAATCTTGGCATCACGAGAACCATCCGGGCATGTATCCAAGATACAACCGGGCATCCGACCCCCCACATTCCGGGCATCTCGTATCCCAACTAGCATCATGAGGCATCCCCCTGGGCACAAACCTCCAGGGCTTCCGGCATTTACACTCCCTGGCCGGGCATCTCACATCCCAACTAGCATCGCGAGGCATCACCCTGGGCACAAACTTCCAGGGCTTCCGACATTATGTACTGACATACCACCAGACCTCCCCTGGAATTACGTACCGTATACCACCGGGCATCCCGACACTCCCGGGGAATCGTCGGCTCACACCTTTGATGGCCTTCTCATTTATCTCAATTCACATCTTCGATTATAGTTCAATTTTAACATGGCATGTGATGTGATGGCAATCAAGATCATTTCCATCCTTTAAATTCATACATGCATCTCCAATCATCATCATACATGCAGCAAGACACAATCATCCGTGGCAATACAATTCATGGAATCCATGCAATTTAAAATGGTCCATATTTCATGCCTTTTCAAAGTTTATAAAATTCCAGCATGTACCATTTTTAGAAAATATTTAAATTAAATATCCATATGCTTCTCAACAATAATGAAATCAAGACATGTACTAGACAAGACAATAAGATAGCAATTTCATTAAAAACACATGCCCAATAGAGTTCCACACAAGAAGGTACAATTCACACAAAACAGCATGCAATTTTTGGATAGAAACAGAATGCACAGTTTCCGAAATAATTTAATTAAAATATCCAAACGACCTCCGAAAATTATGAAATTTTACCAGGTTATAGCCAAGACACTAAAGTAGCTTTTTAGTGAAGACTTATAAGCCAAATTCGTTTTATATTATTTTATATAGTCATACGAAGCTTCTGGATCTAACACCGAAACGCCCAGTGCATGCTTCTCCGAAATACTGAGTCTTCACCCACCTATTCTTATTCTTTTCCTCTGAAATTTGGATATGTTTTACATCAAGATGTTCTATACAAGTTTCATGAAGGGATCTAAGTCAAATATCTAGAGTATAGACATCATATGGGTCCATGAATTCTCGGGTGTCCTGTACCGTGTCTCCAGATTTACCGTCTTCAAGAGTAAGTCGATTCACTAGGTTTTACTTGTTCATTTTACTTCAAATTTGAGTATGTTATATTTTATGATATTCTCTACATGTTCCATGAAGAAATCGAAGAGAGATTCCTAGTAACAATCAACATGCAACCACAAATCCACCGAAAGGTCAGTGAAATCGTTCCAGATCTGGTGTCTCCGTATGATGAGAGTTTGACCCCTCAAATCTCCATCATTTTGTACCAAATTTTAGTATGTTGTAGTTTAAGATGTTAGACACAACTTTCATGAAGAGATCAAAGTCAAAATCGAACTCAAAGCATGCATACAAACCTCCACAAAATTCTGGGTCAGGCGGTTCATGCGAAAACAGCAAGCATCGCCAAGAACAAACCTCAAGTACTTCGATTTCTAGCCTCTAAACATCCAAGAATTCAACCACACATGCAAGACACACATGCAAGAGTAGAAATCAATCCCTACTTTCCTCTAGAACCAAGCGGACAGCAGCACACGAACGGCACACCGGCGACGAACGGACGGCGTGCGGGTGGCGACGGGCGAGCTCCTCCTCCTCGGCCTCCCTCTCTCTCGCATCTCACTCTCTCTCGGCAACTCTCTCCCTCTCTCTCACTCTCTCAAAACCAGCCACTCTCTCTCTCTCTCTCTCTCTCTTTCTTTTTTTTGGTGGCTTATATATTTGCATGCATTCTTCTCTTGCATGGGGGACACTTGTCCCTAAGAAGGAGACAAGTGTCTCCTTTGTTGAAGACACTTGGAGGCCATGCGGCGCCTCACTCCTCCCCTCCATGCGTCGACAATGGGCCAGGCTTATGGCCCACTTTAGGCCCATCTCACTTGGGCCTAAAGCCCAAACTTAAATGGCCCAAGTTTATTTTTAATAATACATCTTAATCCTTATCTAAATATATACTTAATTGCATAATAAAATGACCAAAAGACTTTGCAACATAGTTTAATAAAATCCAACTTATAAAATTCATAGCCAAAAACATAATTTCCTCGTCAAATAAAATCCTTGGTCTCACATGGACATAGGATGCGTTTCCAACAACAATAATTATCCATTTATATAAATACCAGATCATTCTTATTCACTTGGCCATAAATCTTGAAATCATAATTCAATAAACTCCTACTTATGAAACACATGGCCGTGATAGAATTTTCTTTCCTATCACATAATTATCTATTAAAAGCTTGGCCATATATCTTATTGCAAATTATGGATTAAATGGCCATAACTTGATGGTACTCCCATCACCTATTCATAGACTTTAATGTAGCTAGAGATTGCCATGAATTTTGGGATGCCACACTACTAGAGTCTCTAGATATTTGATGAATTGTGTCTTAGTCTCAAAACCTCTCTCAAAAGGATTTCTGAACTTAAAAGAGAAAATTTTGCACTAAAGCAACAGGAAAATGTTTGGAAAGAAAATTTCGAAAGTTTAGACAAAAGTGTTACTACTTTGAAAGAAAATGCAGACAATCTTTCAAAAGAAAATGCATTCTTGAAAAATGATATCTCAAGTACTTCTAAAAGATTTTCTATAGAATCTAAAAAACTTGAAAAAATTCTTTCAGCACAAAGACTTTATTTTAACAAATCAGCTTTAGGAATGATTGCTAAAACCATTTCTCTAATTGATTTTCCCAAAGTAAATGAAAGAATTAAGCAAAGACCTACAAGAGATGCTTACAAAAATCATTTTCAAAAAGTTTTTGTAAAACCAGTAGGTCGTAGTGCTCTTAAATGTTCTTAGTGTAATAGCTTAGATCATTTTGAGAAAGAATATCCTATGGCTTGGAAACCTATTAAAAAGGTATGGGCAAAGACCGTATATTTCACTAACACCAATGGACCCAAAAATATGGGTACCAAAGAAAGCTTGAGTTTCTTTTGTAAATGCAGGTCACTATCAAGAAAAATGTTAAATGGTACCTAGATAATGGATGCTCAAGGCATATGACAAGAGATTCGAATTGCTTCATAAAGCTTGTTCAAGTTAATGGTGGAAAAGTTTCTTTTGGAGGAAACAGCAAAGGAAGAATTGTAGGATACGGAACTGGAAAGATTGGAAGCCTTACTGTCAGTAATGTTTCCTTAGTGGAAGGACTCAACTACAACTTGCTAAGTATCAGTCAACTCTGTGACACTGGTTTTAAAATCATCTTTCAAGAAGGAATATGTTCAAGAACCAGTAAAGACTCCTCTCAGTCTTTCACGGGTCGAAGACATGGGAATATCTACTTTTTGGATGTCAAACCAAATGAAACTCAATGTCTAATCTCAATTCAAGAAGAAGCTAACTTATGGCACATAAAACTTTGGCACATCAACATGAAGCAAACAGCCAAAATCTCAACAAAGAAGTTTGTTCGTGGACTGCCCAATCTGTCATATCAAAAGTTTGATCTATGCACATCGTGCGTGTTGGGAGAACAGGTAAGAAACTCATTTAAACCAATAAATCAAGTTTCCACTAATCATGTACTACAGCTCTTGCATATGGATCTCTTTTGACCCACCAGAACTCAGAACATTGGAGGTAAGAAATATTGTTTAGTGATTGTGGATGATTATTCACGATTCACTTGGGTATATTTCCTAGCAAGTAAGTCTAAAACATTTTCTTACTTTACAAAGTTTGCTAAAAAGGTCCAAAATGAGAAAGGGTATGTTATTTCAAGTATACTGATAGATCATTGAGGTGAATTTGAAAATCAAGACTTTACAAAATTCTGTGACGAATCTAGTTTTCAACATATGTTCTCTTCACCATATCTCCAGAGCAAAATGGAGTCATGGAAAGAAAGAATAGGCCGCTTCAAGAAATGGCTAGAATTTTTTTAATTGAAAGTAACATTTCTTCTCGTTTTTGGGCTGAAGTAGTTTCTACAGCATGTTATATTATTAATAGAGTCTTTTTAAGGCATATTCTGGAGAAAACTCCCTATGAGTTATTCAAAGGAAAGAAGCCTATTGTTTCATATTTTCACGTGTTTGGATGTAAATGTTTTATACTAAAAATGCAAATAATCGAGTTGGTAAGTTTGAATAAAAATTAGATGAATGTATTTTCCTTGGATATTCTATCACAAGCAAAGCTTACAGAGTTTAGAACAAGAAGACTCAATCTGTGGAGCAATCGATGAATGTCAAATTTCAAGATTTTATGGAAAACCAGTCGATTCACACTCATCTTGAAGAATCTGAACCTGCTCTAGACTCTACAAAGTCTAAATTTGCAGAAGCTTTTCAACCTTCAAAAGACGAGCAACAAATGATCAACGAAGATTCCAATGAAGAAAAAGATCAACAGTCTATTAAATCAACCAACAACTGGAAGCATAAGTCCAGTCCTCCCAAAGATCTCATTATTGGTGATATTAATGAGGGAATTCGCACAAGATCTAAAAGGCGCGGAGAGTCTAGTGCTGTGGCTCTTATTTCTGAAATAGAAACCAAGAGCATAGAAGAAGCTTTAACTGATGAAAGCTGGATTGAAGCTATGCAAGAAGAACTTAGGTAGTTCAGCATCAATGATGTCTGGGAATTGATTCCTAAACCGAAAGGTAAATCCATCATCGGAGCTAAATGGATTTTCAGGAACAAGATGAACGAGAAAGGAAAAGTCGTAAGAAACAAATCAAGACTCGTGGCCAAGGGATATATGCAAGAAGAAGGGATAGACTATGATGAGACTTACGCACCAGTAGCAAGGTTAGAAGCAATTAGATTATTACTTGCTTTTGCTTATTATAAGAATTTTAGGTTATCCCAAATGGACGTCAAAAGTGCTTTCCTAAATGGATTTATCTAAGAGGAAGTCTATGTGGAACAACCACTCGATTTTGAAGACATAAGGAAACCAGACTCTGTATTCAGATTAAAAAAGGCTTTATATGGTTTAAAGCAAGCACCTCGAGCTTGGTACGACAGACTAAATAAGTTTTTAATTCAAAATGGTTTTGTCAAAGGTAAAGTAGATACTACATTGTTTATCAAAAGAGAAAGCAAAAGTTTTCTACTTGTTCAAATTTATATTGATGATATTATTTTTGGATCTTCTAGTGAAAGTCTATGCAAGAAATTATCTAAGTCTATGCAGGATGAGTTTGAAATGAGCATAATTGGTGAACTAACTTTCTTTCTTGGGCTTCAAGTGAAACAACTAAAGGAGAGAATCTTTATTTATTAAGAAAAATACGCTAAAGAACTTGTCAAAAAATTTGGACTAGAGAATTGCAAAAAGACTGATATACCAATGTCAAGTTCTTTGAAGCTGGACAGGGATGAGGAAGGAAAGAAAGTTGACCAGAAGCTATACAGGAGTATCATTGGTTCACTTCTTTATCTAACTGCTTCTAGACCTGACATTTTATTTAGTGTTTGTATTTGTGCCAGATTTCAATCATACCCTAAATAATCTCATTTAAGTGCTGCAAAGCATGTTACAAAATACATTGCCTCAACTTCAAATTTGGGTCTCTAGTATTCTAAAGAAAGAGACTTTACTCTTCTTCGATACTCAGACGCTGACCTAGCCGAATGCAGAGTTTATAGAAAGAGCACCTCGGGCACCTGTCAACTACTTGGGAGTAGGACAGTATCTTGGTTTTCAAGGAAGCAAAGTACAGTAGCTTAATCTACTGCAGAAGCAGAGTATGTAGCTCTTGGAAGTTGTTGTTCACAAATTCTATGGATAAAACAACAGCAGAAGGACTTTGGAATTGAAGACTCATGCACCGAGATCAAATGTGACAACACTAGCACAAGAGCAAAACATATAGAGATTTGACATATAGAGATTCGACATCAGTTTATTGATTCAAAGAATCAACTAGCGGATATATTTACAAAGCCTTTGGAGAAAAATCAATTTGAAGTTATTCGTTCGAGACTCAATATCTTAAAGTCTAAAATAGTTCAGACTCAGGACTGAAAGTCTAAAGGCATTTAGACCCATACAATCAAGAACTACGCCTGTAAGTTATTTCTATTTTAGAAATTTATCTCTTGGATCAAATCTTGAAAATGTAAGATCATCTATCCGGAATTGATTGGTATTATTTCCCAGTATTCGTGATTATTGCAATCATTCCTTTTCGAAAAAGAAGTTATTTTTGAAAAGACAGTTATCTAATTTTTTGAAAAATGCAGTTATTTTTAAAAGGCATTTTTATATTTCCTTTTTTTTTACGGCATTTCGAATGCCTCGTTTCGACTGCCTTATATACTGTTGGTTCTTCTTCTCCGTTTTACTCGCAAAAACTCTAAGAGAGCACCGATCTTCCACTTCTGTCTTCTTCTCTTGTTTAATCCTCGAAAAGTTTTCATCTTTCTTGGGAAACAAGCTTGGAATCTCTCAAAGAGTGTGAAAGATGTCGTCTAAAAGAAAGTCTTCGAGGATCGCAAATAGGGGACCACAGCAAATGCGTGAGGCACCTACGCACTTTGATCTCACCGAGGAAGAAGAATCTCCTAGACAGCAGCAGAGCCCACAACATTCTCAGCAGCGTCCATCTTCTCCATCTAGACCTCAAGATGTTGCACATCGAGAAGAGGAAGAAATCATCGAGGATGCAGAGCCCGTAAGTACTCATAAGCCCACTTTTACCTACAAGCTTTACCGTGCTTTGAAGAGGAGTGGTACTCCGTTGAACTACATTGATGAATTTCTTAAGGACAAATGGTATAGAAATGAAAATTTCTTTTTACGCACAATGGAACGATTGGGAATTGCCCCTACGAGGTCGGCGGATGAAGCTTTGGCGAATATCCCAAGCGATCTACGTGTTGGAGGGCTGAGTCAACCAGATGGGAATGATGATGATAGGATGTACAGTCAATTTAAACTTAGATTGGGTGTTGCGGTAAAAATCCGAAGCAAAAAGATAGACTTGTTTCGCTCGAAGGAATACAAGCAATTGTACTCTAAGTTGCTAAAGCTTGGGGTGATAAACCCTAGAAGTGTGGACTTTGATTTTCTTGACTCTGTAAATGTCAATTACGGGAAAAATTCAGTCTTCTTCAACTCGAACAATTTTGTTCTGAAACGACAGAAACTCATGTTGAACTTACTGCTTATTTCTATTCAAATCTCAGTTTCTTGGATTCGAATAGATTCTCTTTTAGTGTTCGAGATCAGGACTATGTGGTTTACATGAATACATCGGCTGATGTGATTGGGGTTGAAAGAGGGAAATATCAACCTATCAGTGTGTCTATTGGTCGTGCGAGGATCGAGCTTGTTAAAGATAGAACAACTGAAGGGAAGATTTCCTATTTGAGGATGAATGCGTCCAACATTTTGCTTCACAAGATAGTGATTAACTGCCTCAGACCAAAATCTACCTCAAAGACCAACGTTTCAAACTCAGAGGCAAAACTAATGTATGCCATCAATGCTGGCAAAAAGTTATCTCTTCCACACACTATTATGTTCCACATGTACAGGACAATGGTGAAGGACAAGGGTCAATTTCCGTACTCAGCACTTGTGGCCAAGTTATTCAAACATTTGAACGTTCAACCTCCCGGATTCTTTGTGTTCGAACATGCGATCAAATGGTGGTGGGACTAAAAATGGTCTTTAAAATGCATCTGAAGGAACTCAACAAGGCTTTGGAGCAGTTCAAGGAGAAAACCCCTATCAAGACTCATTCAGTCTCTTTGGCGGCAAAGCAAAAAGGGAAGGAGCCCATGGTTGCTCCATCCAAGAAAAGAATAGCACTCATCATTGAGGATGAAGAGGATGAGGATGATGTCACCATTTTTGCGATGGCATTGAAGAACTTGAGTCGTTCTGTTCCAAAATCAACGGAGAGATAGGAAAAAGAAAAGGATGTGACAGAACAGAGGACTGCAGAGAGAGAAGATTTGGAGAAAGAAATAGAGGAGAGAGATGCAGAGGAGGAAAGAATTGTGGAAGAAGAAGAAGATGAGAGAGGAGATCAAGCAGAAGTAGAGCATGAGGAACACTTTTCTCCATCTTAAGGCATGGAAATAGGGGGAGATCCTGAGAAAAGAGAAACGTCCACATTCCCTGCCACTAGTGAAGGAGTAAGTCGTGAAGGAGTAAGTTGTTCTCCAGCTGATCCAGAGGACATCTTCACCTCTCAATATCTTGAGGAGGGACATGAGGTTTCATCGCCTAATCTGCGTGATCGTGCTGAATTGCCATCATTTGCCAATACTCCGTCTAATCGTACAGAAGCCAGTACTCAAACAGATAATTCGGTAGACTTTTGCAGAATACTTGATGTTCTTTTGGAGATGCGAGGACAAATTTATGCTCTAGGATGCGAAGTACAGAACTTGCAAACTACAGGTCAAGCCTCTTCAGTTTCTTTGCATGATCAAATCAATGCCCTTGCTATTCAAGTTCAAGCAAATGCTAAGGGTGAAGATGTAGCGCAACTGAATGAGGATTTGAAAAAGCTAGAAGGGATTGTCTAGTCAATGGGAGATTTCCAGCTTGTTCGTGTTCCCAATAAATCTTAAAGCCATTCTCTTTTCATATCTACCTTTTTAATGATAACAAAAAGGGGGAGAGATGTGGTGGATATTTGATTTTGAACTTTGAACTCTTGACTTTTTGAACTTTTGTGACTATTATGTTTGATTGACTTGACTTTTGTGTTTGGTTGTTTGGATTTGAACTGGATTTGGATTTGACTGTTTGAACGTTTGTTTATCTTAAGCACTATTGATATCTCATGGCTTTGCTCATTTACAGAACTAACACATTCTCTGTGGATGCATATTCTAATGACATCTTTATTAAGCAATTTATCTTTTGTGAAATATCCTTGTTTACTTGAGTAATGTTTTGCAGGTCAAAGTTATCCAAATCTGCAGAAAAGTTGTGTCACCATCAAAAAGGGGAAGATTGTTGGAGAAAACTTCCTTGAGTGTTTTGAAGTTGACAAAACATTTCCATCAGTCTTGTTTGAAGACTTGTAGACTCTCTATCAAAGTCTGAAGACCTCCGGACTGCCAGACTCAAGACTCAAAGTCTATCCTCATTGACAGTTTCTAGTCCGTCGAAGAAGGCTTATCCGAAACGGAGTATTTTGTTAAGGATTTGATTATGTCGACTGGATATAGCATGTTGAAATCCATTATTCAAATCAAGATTGATTCAGGGATTTTGGATTCGTTGATTGGCGAAGTATACTTGGAAGGTTCTACTTATGGAAACCTAGATCTTGTTTATATGGGCGAGCAGGATTGATGGGCTATCGTCACGTTCCTTAAATAGCTCGAAGATCTTCCTAATTGATTCTATCCAACGGGTAGATTGGAAGAATTCCTTTGGTAAGTGCCAACGGGTGTGATGGCATAAAGAAGTATATAAGGAAGACGTTCCAGTTGTTTGAGCGAGTGTGCGATAGAAGAATTCCAAAGCCTGAAGCTCCTTGTTCTTAGTCAATTAAACTGTTGAGCGAAATCTTATACGCAAAAGAGAGTCTATATTTTTTAGAGACCTTGAGGAAGTGTAGCAGAGTCTCTACACTATGAAATCAATGAAAAGCATCACTGTAACAACTCTTTTGTTTCATAGTGAAATCCAGCCGGTGGGTTGTCAGTGCGGAAGAGTGGACGTAGGCTTGGATTAAGCCGAACCACTATAAACTCTGTGTTTATATTCTCTTCTCTACGTTCTTTTACTTTGATTGTAACTCGTTGTGTTTACAAGAGACGAATTTCCTTTTCATAATCTATTGTTGATTAGTGCTGCACACTTATCTCGTAAAATTGTTTTTACACCTATTCACCCCCCTCTAGGTGCTCGTACTAGCTTTCACACTAACTCCGTAAGCAACAGACTAGGATGGATGATCTCTTGAGATAGTACTTACCC
Organism: Eucalyptus dawsonii; assembly: GCA_016097615.1. Taxonomy (NCBI): domain Eukaryota; kingdom Viridiplantae; phylum Streptophyta; class Magnoliopsida; order Myrtales; family Myrtaceae; genus Eucalyptus; species Eucalyptus dawsonii. Next base: position 20,984,185 of record CM027879.1, on the reverse strand, counting down.
ATGCGCTAAGAATAAAACCGTGAGACTTAGTATGGGATAGGCTTAGTGGATAATATCTCTGTAAGTTAGTCCCTATTAAAACGAGACCCTCCAGTGAATGTGTAGTTCAAGTTCAAACCAGGCGAAAGCTGGTGTACTTGTAATGACCTGGTCCGATGAGGGCGGGGAGTGGACGCCGAGGCCAAAGCGCCTGAGCAAGGAGCGGCTCCTCGCAGGCTTCTAGGATGGCAAAAAGGGGCAGGAATGAACCGAACTATGAACTAAACTGGGAAGGCAATGTTTCTAGGATAATTCTATCAGAGTGGCACAACGGAAGCATGGTTAAGCTTATAGAACTCTTGTTTGTGAAAAAGAAGGATGGGTTGATGTGTTTGTGCATTGACTACAGGTAATTGAATTAGATGACCTATTTGACCAACTGTAAGGAAGTTCGGTCTTTTCTAAAATTGACTTGAGATCAGGATATCAATTAAGGATTAAGAAAGAAGACATCCCTAAGACTGTATTTAGGACTCGCTATGGACACTATGAGTTCCTTTTTATGCTATTTGGATTGAAGAATGCCTTAGCTGCATTCATGGGTTTAATGAATAGGATATTTAAGCCTTATTTGGATCAAATTGTGATTGTCTTCATTTGATGATATCCTGATATATTCTAAAGGATTTGAAGAACATGCATAGCATCTAAGCGTAGTGCCGCAAACAAAGCTTAAGAAGTGAATTATGGAGAGCAAGTTATGAATTTGAGGATTGAGTTATGATCATTTGAGCTAAGTAGTGACCTCCTATTAGAGGATCTCATTGGAAGTCTTGATGCATTACATGGAAGCATTCAGTATGTATAGATTGATCTTGGAAGTCATGAGTTTGAGTGGTCATATGAGGCATGAAATTATTTGTGGTTTATATGTCGGAATAATAGGTTTAATTGATGGAGGTCAACTTCTAATTTTTAGTGATGATCTTAGTTTAAAAAGGTTCTGTGGAATTAGTGGATATGATCAATTGTGGTTATAGTCTTTCCAAGGTGAAATGGTGAAAGTTCAAGTTGTGGATTTGATGAGTGATTAGTCCAAGTGATGATCCTTTAGGGTGAGACATGAGATATACTCGATGGAAACCAGACAAGTTCTTATTTTGGTTGGCTATCAACATTTGAATCGAAGGAATGGTACTATATTTTAGGCTTGAATCCATGTTGTAGTGAAGGCGTAGTGAATGTCTCGGTTAAATTGTACCAGCTAAGTTATTGGTGGTGTTGATTTTGATGGTTCTAGGCTTGAATTGATGGTGACAAAGGTAAAGGAATAATTCGGCTAAATGGTGTGTTTGATTGAAACCATTAGATATTCCAAAATGGAAAAGGGAACATGGGACAATGGATTTTGTGCAAGGATTACCAGGACATCAAGTGGTCACGACTCTATTTGGGTAATTGTGGATCGTTTGACTAAGTCTACTCATTTCCTAGTAGTTCGCGTAGATTATCCGATGGATAAAATTGCTGATATACGTGTGAGCCAAGTGGTACGCTTACATGGTGTTCCTGTAACAATCACGTCTGATCGAGATTCAAGATTTACTTCAAAACCTTTGGTGAAGTCTTCAAATCACCTTAGGGACTAAGCTCCAATTCAGTACCGCTTTTCATCCGTAGACGGATGGACATACATAAAGAGTTATTCAGATATTAGAGGACATGTTAAGAGCATGTGTGATTGATTTTAAAGGAAACTAGGATGAAAGATTGCATTTAGTGGAATTCGCCTATAACAATAGTTTTCAGAAAAGTATAGGCATGGCTTCTTATTAAGCATTATATGGGAGAAGATGTAGGACCCCTATCTATTGGAATGAAGTAGGCGAAAGAAAATCGACAGGACCTAAGTTGGTATGAGTTACCACAGAGGCCGTAGAGATCCTCATAAAAAGACTTAAAACGGCCCAAAGTCAACAGAAAAGCTACGCAGATAAGCGTAGGAGACCCTTGGAATTTAACGTGGGAGACCACGTATTTCTTAAAGTATCCCTGATGAAAGGAATATCACAATTCAGGATGAAGGGCAAGTTGAGCCTAGATTTGTTGGAACATTTGAGATACTTCAAAGGATAGGAGATGTAGTTTATCAGCTAGCATTACCTCCTAAACTATAAAATTTACATGATGAGTTCCATGTGTCGATACTGAGGAAGTATTAGCTTGAACTTGGACACATACTTGATCATGAAGCCATCAAAGTGGATGAGCAAGTGAAGTACATGGAAGAGCTTATCCAGATACTAGATCAATAAATGCATACTTAGGCTAAAAATTGCTAATCTAACCACATATTGAACTAATTAAATTATCCTAACTATTATAACTATAATGCCACATAATAAACTATCTAGCTACAATTTCTAACCACCTAATTCACTAATTTAACTAACCTAAATAAACTAAACAAGCTAATAACTACACTAATTCAATCTTAAATTAATCTAAACACCCCTTAAATGTCATTAGCACCCTAATGAGAGTCTAGTGCATAAACTCACCAATTTAGCACAAAAATCGGTTCACGGTGACGGCAGCCGAAACTCGGGCTTACAGCGACACTAAAGGGAGCCTAAGAGGTCTTGAAAAAGGCCACAAAGCCCTTGGTTGGGCTGCTCGTTCTGGTTCTTGACTGAGCTAGCTTCGGTAGCTTATGGTTGGGATTAGCTAGCGGAGTGGATGCTAGCCTTTGTTGGGCTACTGAAGCTTGGAGCGGCACGGGATGGGTCGGATTGTGAGTGGCTTAAGTGTGAAACGGGTGCTGGGCTGAAACATGCAGGCCACAGGTGTGAAGGCAGGAGGTGAGTCTACGAAGGGGGCGTTTCGTTGGCGAAGTCAACTTCGTGAGGGGCTGACTTCGTGAGCTGAAGACACGAGTAGAAGTGGAGGACGTGTGGCTGATTGAAGTCACTGGTGGAGGTCGCTTCGATGGAGGAACAAGAATGGTAGAACTGCAGTGAGCGGAGGGAGCTCGTGGGGCGTGAGGTCGCTTGGTGGGTGATGAAGTGGAGGGGTGCAGCTGGCGCACGAAGAAACTGTTGGAGTCAACTTCGAGGGAAGGTTTCGCTGGGTTCACTGGTGGAGGTTGTGTGACATCCTGATTTTTCTCAATTTTATTTTCAGTCAATTGAGTTGAACGATTCATCTGTGCATGTAGTTCGTCTCTCGGAGTTGGCCACTCACGAGGGAACTAATCTATTGAATAAAGCAATTAAAGAATTTTACCGCGTCAGACTTGGGGATTGATCACCCTCGGGTCGAATGCAAGAAAATTTTCCCAAAAGCTACTCAGTGGATTAGGCACGCTGAAATCACACCAGATTGAATTTAACCGTGAAAATTGAGATTGAATTTAGAAATTGGAAGTCCGGTTATGTCACAAACCTTATTAGGATGATGGGATAATTTTGTGGATTTTAATTGGACTCAATTGGAAGATAATTGATTTGAGACTTTATTGTACAAAGAATTGGAACTGGCGGAATTCGAAGTGCAACCATTGAAGAAGTTATGGAGGAAGTTAAGTTAGTGCATGATGACATCATGGGATGATGTCATGGTGGGTGGCCAAAGTGAGGGAGATCTTGACAAGTGGAGGGCCAAGATTTTCCCCCACACCCATCAACATCATCTTTCTCCTTGGTTTTGGATTTGGTTTTGAAAAGAAGAAGAGAAAAAAAAAAAACAAATTGAGAGAAGAGGACGGGGAGGAAGAGCTCGACAGAAGCAACTCGCCGACGCCGCATCTCCATCCGTTGTTGCTCACCGGAGGGACTGTCGCCATTCGCCGCGCCACTACTCCGCCGTGCTGCTGCCTCGCCGTGCGGCGTGCCGCCTGTTCTTCTCTCGGTCAAGCGCCATCGTCCACCGCCTGGAAGCTGCCTTCATTGCTGCTGTGGCCGGACTGTAGCAATGAGCCACCGCCCAACTCACCGGGAAGCCACCTCGAGTCACCGCCGTCCTCCTTCGCCCGTTTTGCACGCCCCCAACCCTCCATCGCCCCCACGGCCAGCCAAGGTCAGCTGCTAGTTTTGTGGGTTTCTCAGCCCCTTCTTGGGCCATTTTGGTTGCCTTCCCAATCCCGAAAGCCCGCCCTGCCTTGAGGAAAGTCGATCCTCGTTGTGTCCTCGTCGCGTGGAACCGTTCGGCTCGTCGTTTGGGTGAGTTTACCTCACTAAACCTTGATTAGAGTATTAATGATGCCCTAAGTGTGTTTAGTTTAAATTAAGTAATTTTAGGTAGGTAGATTAGTGTATTTAATTATAAATTGGATTAAGAGGTTGGTTTATGTTAAAGCGTGTTTAATTAAAGGTTAAAAGAAGTTATTTAAAGTTAAGCCTTGATGGGACATAATAGGATGTTAGTTTTGAATTATTTAATTGCTTCGAAATTCTGGAAAATATAATATTATATTATAATCCGAAATTATTAAAATATTATTAAAAAACGGAAAAATTATTTTTGACCCCGATTGCTCAGAATTTTGTGCCGATCGCTGTTGTGTATATAGAATTTAAAATTGATGATTGATTATGGCAAATTGAGTGTGATTGTGATAAATAGGGATTCTTTATAAAATCCCAAGTGTCGAAATTGGTGGGAGATTGGCCGTGATTGACCACCTATTAGAAGTTGTGCCCGATGGGGCCGTGATCGACCACCTATTAGAGGTTGTGCCCAATGGGGCCGTGATTGACCACCTATTAGAGATTGTGCCCAATAGGGCCGTGATGGACCACCTATGAGAGGTCGTGCCCAATAGGGCCGTGATTCACCACCTATTAGAGGTCGTGCCCATCCGGCTGAGATCTACCACCTTTTAAAGGTTGTGCCGAGTGGGGCCATGATGCCACTAATTCTAATTTTCCCGAGTGGGACTGTGATTGCCACTGGTTGTTAAACCTTCTTATAGGGTCATGATTTGAAGCAGTGATTAATTTACTAGAATGACATGTAATCGGTTGAGTCGATTGATCGCTAAGACGATCCATGTGGTTGAATTGTTTTGATAATGTGATGGTGCCACAGTTGTCTGGTTATCATAATTGCACGTGGTTGAATTATATAAACTGTGCTAACCTGCAGATGAAGGCTAATGCGAGGTAAGTCTCCTTGATGTCGTGACTAGGTCACTCTAGGGCGTATTTACTTTCTAATAGGGGTTTAGGAGGGGTGAACTTGCTGAGACAAAGTCTCATCCCGATTTGGGGAAAATATTACAGGGCCGTAGATGGCGGCACCCTCGGAGAAGAGTGGCATACCAACGAAGATTCACCAGATGACGCAGAGTGCTCCTGACCCTGGAAGTCCTTGGGTCTATTAGTTGGTTAGGTCCATTGTCTGGGTCCAGGTGACCGTGGATGTCAGAGTACCTTATATGTTTAGGGCTTGGTTTCGTTCTAGGGCCGATGGCATTAAGGTTGGCCCACTGGATAGCACGGACATTCTATTGACTGTGATGGACGCCATTTTGGGTGAAGGTGTGGCAGATCTTCCTGACGGTGGAGTGATCAACGCATCACCTCCGGTCTCTTGGGTGTCAGAACCTAAGGATGTGGGATCGACGAACAAGTCTGACTAGTAGTCATAGGACTGTTCTCTTTTTTTTGTGGACCGATCCCTAGTGTGCAAACTGACCCTTTTGGATGCACATAGTCTCTGACCCATTTTGGTTGTATGTAAACCCTGATTGACTATATGAAAGTATGTTGGTTTGTATTTGAATTGTTCTTTTTTCTTCCTGCTGTCCTATCCTGTAATTTATTTGTCAAGGGTTTCTTAATACGTTCCACATGTGCATAATAAAATAAATGAGGTCGGCAACAATACCTGGGAATGTCGTATTTATACGACCATGGTGGGTTGTTCACATGTCTCGGGGCTCAGGGCGTGACAGGTTGAATCGCGGACGTGTGGGAGCTGATTGAGGATCGGTGGAAACGGCAACATGAAAGTGGAGAAGTTGAGTTTCAAGGGGAATGAAAGAAAAGGCAAAAGCCGTGAGGGAAGGGGGTTGGTTGCCTGGTATGCAAAGCAAGAAGAAAATGAAAGGATGAGGGAGAGAGGGGAGACAAGAGGGAGACAATGGCCTCACATGTGGCATCCGGAAATTTTGACAACCCTCGAATATGTGACGGCCATGACTGATCGACGGAGGTATCGTTGGACTGTCTCATCGGTATCATGTACAGACATTGTTTTGTTACCACCATCGGACCGATGAGTCACGATTAGAAATGGTTCGACAGTGAGTGAGTTATAGCTTCATTCCTATGTACCATTACTAGCAAGGCCGAGGTTTATTCCGAGTAATGTGCTGACAAGATATTTCCTATACTCACCCCTTTTGGGGACTAACATTTCAGACTAGATAAGATGTCTCTGCTATCACCGCCACCAGCAAATGGACCGAGTGATTGGATATGATTGCGAGGTGGAGGACAACAATGGAAGGAACTTTTGGATGCTAACACTGATCGATGGACTTTAAGTATACGACTATTGGAAAAGCTGTCGATCATCTTTTGAAGTATAGCCGAGTATAGAAGACTACAGCATTTTGATGTACCGATGAATGATGTCCATCTAATTTAAGTAAATAAAAGTGTTCAGCTTTTACCTAGAAATGTTTAGTTGGTGTGCATCGTTTTCCGAATATAGGGAAGGGAGTTGTTGGATACGCTTCCGCCATATAAACTACGCAGGGACCGATCTAAATGATGTAAACCCCCATGACTTATGGACCTATTATGATTCTATGGTATCAAAGTGAAATATTATCAGGTCAAGTGAAAGGTAAGCGATCTGTGGCGACCCTAACGGTTTGGGGGTCGTCGAGGGGTGCCACATCACAAGTCAACAACAAATATCTTGATCACTTGAGTGTTTCCTCACTCTTATCTTCAGCCCAACTTTAGCCAATAATAATCAATAGGTCACCTATGGCTAATTTCAACACCAACTTGCCCTAATTAAAGCCAAGATGAAGACCAAAATGTGACAGCCCCTCTAGCCCACGAATTTCATAATTTGGGACTTCAATTTCCTCACCAATTCTCCAATTTCATGACCAAACTTGCTACGGAGAAAGCCTACACAATTTCCACACTTGTCTTCACCAACTAGTCCCTTTTGAAAGCCAAAAATCCACTTGAAGATGGCCAATCGAATTTCACTTCATTTCCGAAGCATCCGAAATTGATTTTCCGCAAAAAATCTCGGGCTCCCCGAAAATTCTTCGAAGGATGAGTTGACGTTCCTAAAATAAATCGTGACATGATTGAACTTTCAATTTCTGAAATCGGGTACAATTTTGCGATTAATTACAATTTAGCGCGATTTTAGCGTGACCTAATTTACTGGGTAGCTTTTAGAAATTTTTAGCGTATTTGACCCGTGATCAATTATTTTCGAGCCACATTGTACATCTTTGACACATTGGTGACTCTCGGTTGTTGTGAAAATCTTGAAGTTTCAAATACGAATACAGGATATAGAAATGACAGAAAAATCGGTCTAGTGTCGTTCAACAGAAATTTTGCAATTAGGTGGAATCACCTACACACTAACCACACACCTCGATTGAATCGACCTATTTCCAGTCTTTGATCGATTTTGATAGTGCCGTATTGACCCTTATAGATTAGCACGGTCAAGTAGTCAATTGCTGGTCGAATTCTCAAATCTATTGCGTTTAGATTCCTTAATCGCTTTATCTGATAGACTAGTTATCCCGTAAGTGATCATTTGAGGGAAAAGAATTATAGGCGTGTCGATGAATAGCCCAACTTAATTAATCGAAAACAAAACCTGAAATTCAGGATGTCACACAATCATTGGACAGAATCAATCAAGGAGATCTTGAGCTGTTTGAAGATTGTGATGAAATCCCGTCAATTCTATTTGCCCATACAATCAGGATCTTGGTTTCCATAAGTAGATTATTTCCAAATTAACTTGCCTTCCGAAATGATTTGATGTATCTAAATTGATTCCATTAAAGATAACCAATCTCGTAGGTGACATTTCCAACCAGAAAGCCATATTTATCATGTACGAACCGAACCCTTGAAGAAAGAAAGATAATCCTGAGTTTGGTTAAGTCTTCATTCTTCACTTGCGTTAAATCTAGAATTTGTTAGAGTAGGCAAACTTCTGTTGTAAGATAGACTTTTACACAAAAGTCTGGCAATCTTCATAATAGAATTTAGATAAGTTTTGTCAGTTTCAAAACATCATAGGAGTTTTCTATAACAATCTTCCTCTTTTTAATTGTGACAAAACTTTCCTGCAGATTTACAACTTATATCCTACAAAACAACACTTTAGCAGTACATGATAACTTATCAAAACTAATTGTTAAGGGTCTGGATAACATCGATTCTTCCACCACAGAAAACACGAAAAATTAGACAAGATTCAATCATTCACATCCATAATCACAACCACAAAAGATTACTGCAGAATATTCACAACACAACGACGTTTAACATAAAACAAGTTGAAAGTTGAAAAAGTTGAAATTTGCTCTTATTCTCCCCCTTTTTGTCACATCAAAAAGAAAGAGAAATTCAAAAAAGATAGAATTGAAATGATAGAGTCAATCAGGTTTTTCTGGGAGCTCGAACGAGTCGGAAATCCTCAAGTGGCTGCACTGCCTCCTCTACTTTGGCTATAGCCTAGGACTTTTGTTGATTCAAAGTCTGAACTTTACTGTCAGGAGACTGTACCTTGCCATCGAGAGAGTCTGTCAAAGACTTTAAGGTGGTGTAGAGCTTTTGAATCTTGTACTCCATTACATATTGCTGAGCTTTAACCTCCAAAAGGAGCTCAACCACCGTGGATAGTTGGGATCAGTTTCGATTTGAACACTGGCTTCAGCAAAGTTTTTCTGTGGAGCATGAAGAGATGAAGGAACATTGACTTGAACACGAGCAGCTTGTTGCTTGCCTTGATTGTGAGTTTCTTCTTCAATCTCAGGGAAGTGAGATGCAAAGACATCTTCGGGATCTACAGGAGATTTGCTAATGCCATCACTAAAAGTAGGTGTTGTAAAAGGAGTTTTCTCATGATCTCCCCCTAACTTGCTGCCTTCAAGTTGAAATGAGAGTCCACCCTCTTCAGCCATTTCTTTTTTAGCACTAGATCCCTTCCCTTGTTGATTATCTTATCCTTTGGATGCAGCATCTTCCCTTTCTTCTTCAGAATCTCTCTTCTCAATCTTGTTTGATAGTGGTATGGCACCACTTGCTCCATCAAAGTTTTCATCTTCATGGTCCTTCCCTATTGTTCTTTCAGCCTCATCTTCTTCTTCGTGCTCGTCTTCTTCTTCTGTTTGTTCTTCTTCTATTTCTGCTTCAACTTCCTCTTCCTCTGTTTCTTCATAATCAACAACTCCTTGAAGATTTGTCACGGCAAGAGCAGAGATGGTCAGATCATCCTCCTCTTCTTCATCCATCAGGAGGATAGACCTTTTCTTCTTCGAACTTGTTTGGGCAACACTCTTCCCTTTTCTTTTCCTTGCAGCAGTCGATTCTGTCTTGGTTTTGCTTGTGGATTCCTTCTTCAAATGCTCAATGGCCTTGTTCAGATCCTTTAGCCTCATCTTCGAGATCATCTTTAGTCCTATCTCCATAGGACTAATGGTTCTTGAACAAAGTTGAGAGGGAAACTAGATCTGAAAGTGGCAAAACAGTTTTGCGATTAAGGCTGCATAAGGCAATTGCCCGTTTTCTTTCATGATTGTCCTATACATGTGCAGGAAGATGGTGTGTGGCAAAGAAAAATAATGCCATTGTAAATGGCCCACATGATTTTTTCCTCGAATCTAGACACATCAGTTTTTTAGGCTACCTTGGGTCTGATGTAGTTGATGACTATTTTATGCAACAGAACACTGGTTGCTGGCAATTGAGAGTATGTGATACTCCCACAAGGCACTTTGTCCTTCACCAAGAAACGGGTGGCTTGACCGATTGAGATTTGGGTCGGTTGAAAACCGCTTCTTTCTACTCCTAAAATGTTAGCTAGAGTGTAAACATCCAAAACAAAAGCTTTGTCACACATAGTAAACTAAATGTGAGTTTGGTCAAGAAAAGATAGATTAGAGTAGAAGTATGCAGTCAACTTAGGATAAGCCACAACAGTCTCAGCACAAAGTTTCTCAAGTTGAAGAGCAACCAATTTTGCTCTTAAGTCAACCTTGATCATGTCCAAGAAATCGAAATCAAATGTTCGAAGGTTTATCACCCCTCTTATCAACATTTGGGTATAAACCCTTTTGTGCTCCTTAGAACAAAACAATATCATTCTCTCTCCAGGGACATCAGCAGCCACACCCATTTTGGGTTGGAAATTCATGTAAATCTGCTCATCATCATCCATATTTTCAGGCTATTGCTCAGAACTGAATCTAGGATAAAAAAGAAAATAAAGAAAAGCTTTTTCTGCCGAACCTTTCGGCGCTATACCCAAACGTTCCATCGCTCTTAAGAACACAGTTTCGTTGCCATGCCCATGTCCTCTTAGGAAATTAGTGATAAAAGCCATTGAAGAGCCACCTTATTTCAGATACGTATAATGCTTATAAAGAACTTGGGGTGTCAAGATTTTGAGAGGAATTGCTACTTGATCAACTTCTTCTTCCAAAGGTTGGTGCGGAGGGTTTTGTGGAGAGTTCTTCGAAGAGTTCTGCGGAGAGTCTTCATCAGTGAGATCGAAATGTGTTGGTCCTTCTGGCATGCTCCTCGGACCTTGATTAGCTATCCGAGAGGACTTTCGCTGGTGTGACATAAATGTAGATTTGGAGGATTTCATCGACATTTTCAAGTGAAAACGATTGAAACTTGCAGAGAAATTTTGAGAGCAAAAGTCGAGGGAGAAGAGAATCGTGATTAGGGTTTTGTAAGGCAGTACTCGAAATGGATCATTTTTTGAAGATATAAAGGATTTAGGAAACGGGAAGTTGAAACGACACAAAAGAAAAAATGCCTTTTCAGAATAAATTGAAAATGGAAACTGCTAAAAATTCTAAAATCGAATTTTAGCAAGAAAAATGATAACTTCTAAAAATAAAATAGGCAAGCAATGATTCGAATAAAAACATACATGTTCAAAAATTTCATACTAAAATTAAAATACCTGGATTGAAGAGATTTCCTCAAGTTGAAGTTATGAGTCTAAGCAGCTTCAACCTTTAATTGATAGGAGAGATACTATTCAGCTTGCTACAAATAGACTCAAATAAATTTTTCTCCAAATGTTTCGTGAAGATGTCTGCCAATTGATTCTTTGACTCAATGAATTGAACCAGAATCTCACTATTCTGGACATGATCCCTTATAGAATGATGTCGAATCTCTATATGCTTCACCCTTGAATGAAGAATTAGGTTCCTGGTGAGATTAATAGCACTTGTGTTGTCGCATCTAATCTCGGTGCAGGATTCTTCTATTCCAAAGTCTCTTAGTTGTTGTCTTATCCATAGGATTTGAGAACAACAACTCCCAAGAGCAACATATTCTGCTTCTGCTGTTGATAATGCTACAGTACTTTACTTCCTTGAGAACTAAGATACCAGCATATTTCCCAAAAGTTGACAAGTGCCAGATGTGCTCTTTTTGTTGACTCTACACTCGGTTAAATCAGTGTCAGAATATCCAACTAGAGTAAAGTCTCATTATTTTGGATACCATAGACCCAGCTTTGGAGAAATCGCAACATATTTAATGATGCATTTTACAGCACTTAGATGAGATTCTCTTGGATCATACTGAAATCTAACATAGATGCGCACACTGAATAAAATATCAGGTTTAGAGGTAGTAAGGTAGAGAAGAGAACCAATCATGCTTCTGTATAGTTTCTGATCTACTTTCTTTCCTCCTTCATCCTTGTCCAGTTTTGATGAACTCGAGATAGGTGTCTTTGTGCTTTTACAATTCTTCAATCCAAATTTCTTGATAAAATATTTGGTATTTTTCTCTTGGTGAATGAATATACCTTTCTTCGATTGTCTGACTTGCAATCCCAAAAAGAAGGTTAACTCACCTATCATGCTCATTTTTGTTCGAGAAAACTTTAGTGTGTGTTTTGAAGCTGACAAAACGTTTCCATTAGTCTAGTTTGAAGCTGAAGACTTGCAAACTCTTTAGTCAAAGTTTGAAAGACCGCTAGACCGCCAGACTCAAGATTCAAAGTCTATCCTCAATGATAGTTTCTAGACCGTCGAAGAAGACTTATCCAAAATTGAGTATCTCGTTAAGGATTTGATTCTATCGACTGAAGAAGATCTCTCGGTTGGATATAGCATCTTGGAATTTGTTATTTGTTTTGATTTCAATTCGGGTAATTTAGATCCGTTGATTGACGAAGCATACTTGGAAGGTTCTACTTATGGAAACCTATATCTTGATTGTATGGGCAAGCAGGATTGGTGGGCTATCGTCATATTCCTTAAATAACTCGAAATCTCCCTAATTGATTTTGTCCAACAGGTAGATTAGAAGATCTCCTTTGGTAAGTGCCAACGGGTATAAGGCATGGAGGAGTATATAAGGAAGATGTTCCAAGTTATTCAAGTGTGTGCGCGATAGAAGAATTCAAAAGTCTGAAGCTCCTTATTCTTTATCAATTCAATTGTTGAGCAAAAACTTGTTCTCAAAAGAGAATTTATACTTCTGTGAGACCTTAAGGAAGTGTAGCAGAGTCTCTACACTATGGAATCAAGGAAGAGCAATACTGTAACAACTCTTTTGATTCTTAGTGAAATCTAGCCGATGGGCTGTCGGTGTGAAAGAGTGGACGTAGGCTTGTATTAAACCAAACCACTATAAACCTTGTGTTTTTATTCTTCTCCCTATGCTCTTTTACTTTGATCGTAATTATATTTGATTATTAGAGTTCGATTTCCTTTTCATAATCTATTGCTAAACAGAGTTGGTTTAAAAGCAAAATTATATACCTTACTCTGCAAAATTTGTTTTCACACCTATTCACCCCTCTAGGTGCTCCTACTAGCTTTTACAATTGGTATCAGAGCGTGTGTGCTCATTTAAGTTGAAGTGTTTCTTACTTCAGAGTTAACGATTCATGGCTATTATGTTGGCTCCAGGTATGGTTGAAGGGCAAAGCAACACCAGACCGCCTTATTTTGATGGAAATGAATACAACATATGGAAAAACAAGATGAAGGCATTCCTAAGATCAAAGGATCCTTTGGAATGGGACATGGTAGACAAAGGAATCATTCCTAAAGCTGTGACAGCCTCAAAAAGAGGAAAAGAAGCTGTTGAGTCAAGTGAAATGACTCAAGAAGAGATAACCAAGAGACAAGCTCTTCATGCAAAAGTAATTTATTGCTTATATTGTGCATTATCTCCTACTGAATATAACAGAATATCTTCTTGTGAAATAGCTAAAGAAGTCTGGGATAGATTGCACATCACCTATGAAGGAACTGATCGAGTGAAAGAAACTGGAATCAATATTATGTTGCGCCAATATGAAGCATTCAAGATGAAACCAGGAGAATCTATCACTGACATGTTTAGTTATTTTACAGAAATCGTGAATGATCTTGAGTATCAAGGTCAACCAATCTCTGGACCCATGAAGGTTAACAAGTTACTGCGTGGGCTTTCCAAAGATTGGAATCACATACAAGACCTCAATAAGGGAGACACAAAGAATCATGCCACTCTCTGTTGACGAATTGGTTGGCACTCTTTAGTCTTATGAAGTGGAGCACATCAATGAAGATGAAGATCCCAAATGTAAGAAATCTATTGCATTAAAATCTAATAATGATTATGATGTCACAGATTCTAAAGACGATATGGATTATGAAGAGCTTGCTCTCATAATAAGAAGGTTTAGAAAACTTAATAGAAAAGGGAAGAAGATTCAATCCAAAGAAACAAAGTTCTCAAAAGTTACAAAATAAATCGGCTGAGCATGATGAATCCAACAAGGATGTAATTTTCTTTCAATGCAAGAAAAAAGGGACACATCAGGCCCAACTATCCCCTGCTGAAGAGAAAGAAAGGAAAAGCTAAGAAATATCGAAAAGCACTTAAAGCAGAAACTTGGAGTGATAGCGAGTGTGAAGAAAGTGATGATGATTATGCCAATATTTGTCTCATGGCACACTCAGAATCAGATACAGACTCTGAGACAAACTCAGACTCGGACAGTGAAATCGAGGTAAGTAATTTAAAAATTCCTACTAAAGTCTCTAAATATATTGATGAACTGTGTCTTAGCCTCAAAATCTCTCTCAAGAGGATTTCCGAACTTAAAAAGGAAAATTCTGCATTAAAGCAACAGGAGATTATTTGGAAAGAAAAGGTCGAAAGTTTAGATAAAAATGTTATTACTTTGAAAGAAAATCCAGACAATCTTTCAAAACAAAATGCATTTTTGAAAAATGACATCTCAAGTATTTCCAAAAGATTTTCTATAGGATCCGAGAAATTAGAAAAGAATCTTTCAAATAAGAAAGACCTTACTTCAACAAATCAGGTTTGGGAATGACCGCTGAAACCATTCCTCTAATTGATTTTCCTAAGGTAAAGGAATTAAACAAAGACCTACAAAATATTCTTACAAAAATTATTTTCAAAAAGTTTTTGTAAAACCTGTAGGCCGCTGTGCTCTTAAATGTTCTAAGCGTAATAGCTTAGAACATTTTGAGAAAGAATGTCCTATGGTTTGGAAACCTGTGAGGAAGGTTTGGGAAAATGTTGTATATCACACTAACACCAATGGACCCAAGAAAATATGGGTACCAAAGAAAGCTTAAGTTTTTTTTTTTTTTTTAAATGCAGGTCACTATCAAGAAAAATGTTAAATGATACTTGGATAGTGGATGCTTGAGACATATGACAGGAGACTCAAATTGCTTCATAAAGCTTGTGCAAGTTCATTATAGAAAAGTTTCTTTTGGAGGAAATAGCAAAGATAGAACTGTGGGATACAGAACTGTAAAGATTGAAAGTCTCACGATTAGTAACGTTTCCTTAGTAGAAGATCTCAACTATAACTTGCTGAGTATCAGCCAGATGTGCAACACTGGTTTTCAAAAAGGAATATGTTTTAGAACCAGTAAAGACTCCTCTTAGACTTTCACGAGGCGAAGACATGGGAATATCTATCTCTTAGATATCAAACCAGAAAAATCTCAATGTCTAATCTCAATTCAAGAGGAAGTGAATCTATGGCACAAAAAACTTCGGCACATCAACAAGAAGCAAATAGTCAAAATCTCAGCAAAGAAGCTTGTTCATGGACTACCCAATCTAACATACCAAAAGTTTGATCTATGCACACCATGCGTATTGGGAAAAAAAGGTAAGAAGTTCATTCAAACCAATAAATCAAGTGTCTACTAATCGTGTTTGTTGACACCTAAATTTTACCTAATCATTTAGTAATTAGTTGCATAAAAAAATAAAAAATAATAATAAAAATAGTAAAATTGCATTTCATGTAGTCGCATTTGCATCGGTACTAAAAGGGCAACAAGACGCAGCGGCTCGTGGTCGATAATATTTACAAAAGGATGGTCTTTCTCTCTCCACTGATCTGAACGCGCATTAAAGAAAGCAAAGAAAAAATTCTCCACTGCACACGCAAGAATACCGAAGAAAGTCTGCAAGAAGATGGGCTCACAATTTTATAAAATTTTATAGTGAGTTGTTGCAAGGAATTCTCTCCTTCCTAGAGAGCAAATCGGCTGGAGAAGAAAGTTCGAAGAAAGTTCCTACACGTTCATTGTCTTTTTCTCATTAATGCATGCATTAATTTGACGGACATGGTAGGGACCCTCGAGCGAAAGGTGGTCTCTCTCTTGCTGGTATGAAAACACACAATGAAAGTAAAAAAAAAAAATAGAAGAAAGAAGAGTGCTTCACGTCCATTGTCTCTCACTTATTAATGCCTGCACATGCCTGCACATGCACGCATTAATGGGGGGCATGAAAATTCTCCTGCAAGAAGATGGATCAACATTTCTTTAATATTATCCCTGCTAAAAAGCAGATGGGTAGCCACCATATTTGAAAAAAAGCAACCGGACGTGAACAACAAGGAAAAATTACGGCCGCCTCCTATTCACACTAAAGTCAGTTGGACTTCAAGAACCTCATAAATACGCAAAGGGGGAAGCCACGCAGGGAGGAGAAAAAGAGAACGAGAAAAAAGAAGAAATTCACTGGAGAGGTTTGTGAGAAGAGAGTCCGTAGAGAGACACACAAGTGGAGTGAAAGGAGGAGATTAAAAAACAAGAGACTCTCGTCAGGAAGCCGAAAAAAAAAAAAAAATTTCATGGGGAGGGCCTTTCTCCTTCGGTTAAAAGAAGAGAAATAGAGAGGTTTGTCAAAAAATAATAAAAAAAGTGAAGCCAGAAACAGAAAAAGGGTACACTGAAAGTAGAGAGAGAGAGAGTACGGAGAAGGGACGTGCGAAGGAGAAGCGCCCACTGTTCTTCTCCTTCGCTGGACTTTCCGCCGGTTTCTGCTGCCCGCGACCGCGCTCGCTCCACCGCGTCTCTGCACCCACTGCTCGAAGCCACGAGTGACGCCCGTGAGCTGTAGCACCCGTCACTGAATTCTGCTCATCGCTGCACCCGCTGTCGCACCGCCGAGTCTTGTTCGGCGCCCGTCGCCGCGCCCTGCCCATTGCCATGCTCGTCACTGCACCTCTGCCCGGAGTCAGCATCTCCTTTCAGTGAGCTCCGAGCGCGCCACCGTCTTCGCCCGAACACCTACACCCGCAGCCGCGCCTTTGCATGCTCACGACCCACTTGACGCCACGAGCTCCGCCGTTACTGCTGCAAACCCCTCGAACATGACCTGCAGAAGTACGCGAGCTTCCTCGCCGCACCACCGCGCCCGCTTGCCGTTCTGCATCACCGATACACGAGCTCCTGATCTGCACCAACGCGTGGCGTCACTGCTCTCCATCGCCGCTCAATCCCTTGCGAGACGAACAGTACCTCTGTAGCGGCCCATCACCGCACCGCAGCACCAGACGCCACGAGCGCCCACCTCTATGCCTGCAGCCCGCGCCTCTGCACCGCGCCATCACTGCAGCTCTGCCTGGTGCCCGATGCCCATAGCCAACCTCCATCTCCGCCTCTGTCCTCGTTGACCAGCCGACGCCGCACCTCCACCTCCACCGTGCGCCGCCTCGCCTGCCGTGCGCATCAACCCGCGACGTCTCGGCACCTCTGACTGCCTAAAGCTCCATCGTGGCCCACAAAGCACCACTGGCAATTTGGAAAAAGTTCAAATTAGGTGGGTTTATTTTATTAGATAGATATATTTTATTTTATGTTATTTTATCTTTAATATTTCGTTTTTTATGTTATGTTATCTTAATATTTCGTTTTCTTTATTTGAATTAGTTCTTGATGCATGTTTGAAAATACCGACGTACCACCTAATTCGCAACCGCACAATGATTTTGTATTTCATCTATAAGGCTTTAGATGGAATAATTAATCACACGGGAATAAAATTGATATTTTGATCTTTAAGGCCTAAGATCAATTTATTAATTTTATTAGCAAAACAACTATGGAGGATTTGGTATCTTTTAATTGTTTTGTTTATCTCAAAAAATACAAAAAAAAAATTGCATTTGCATTTCATGAATTAGGTTTATTTCCTGTTTTATGGTTTGCATATTAAGAATAGGAATTTTATTTCGAATATAAAAAAAATAAGAAAATCAAATCGATCAATTTAGTTTGCTAGTTTTAACTTAGGTTTCATGTTTAATTACTTGGCAATTTTTAATTTCGAAATTAATACAAAAACATTAAAAAAATTAGAATATTGGCACTCTTTGCATATCATTGCATTTTAGGGTAAAATTTCATATAGTTTAATTCTATATGATAGTTTTTTTTTTTAATTTAAGAAAATTTTTAGACAGTTGCATTTTAGCTAGGAATTTCTAAATTAGGATAACATTCCAGTTTAAATTAGGATTTGGTTTAACCTCATTCCTAATACAAATTAGATGATATGTTAACTTAGATAGATAATTTTCACATTTTTCTAATTCCGAATTTCATGAAAAATACAAAAATGTCTTAGAATAAATTAGTTTTATTTTCTAGGATAGATTGCATGCTTATTGAGAAAACAC
This sequence comes from Eucalyptus dawsonii, assembly GCA_016097615.1. Taxonomy (NCBI): domain Eukaryota; kingdom Viridiplantae; phylum Streptophyta; class Magnoliopsida; order Myrtales; family Myrtaceae; genus Eucalyptus; species Eucalyptus dawsonii. Next base: position 20,965,993 of record CM027879.1, on the reverse strand, counting down.
AAAAACATCGCATTTGCATCATATAGGTTAGGCCATATTATCATGTCATATTATTCCATGTTAGATTAATAGCATGCATTGCATATTGCATGATTTTCATTAAATAAGCGAAAAAAAAAAGAAATTGCGTGTTAATTAGAAATCATATATAGGTCTGTTGATGTGAATTATGATCTAATAATGCAGATGCTTTCGTTGCTACGAGGTAAGTCCCTGCATTTTTATCTCATCGCTTTCTTGGGTGTTAAATTGGTGGTTTGTGTACCCGCATGATCACCTCACATGTTAGGAAGATAAATTAAAATCAATTCAAGCCGCCTGCAAAATATTTTTGAAATAAAAAAGAAAAGGTACCGAAAGGGCGTTAGAGAAATCTAGCGTAATCAAGTCCCCGAACTCATTTAATCTCTGGTTCGTAGGAGTGAAGTAATTCTCCCATTACTTTACTTGGGTTTCTAATCGACCCACCAAAAATAGATTAGTGGCGACTCTTGATTGAAAATCATTTGCATGTTAAGAACTTAAACCTAAGTCGTGAATTGGTATGGGCCTGGGAGAGCTCGAGCTAAGTTAAACTTACTAATCCATTAGCCAAACCCTTAGGTGGTCCAACCCGCTTCGGGGAGGTTGCGACAGCTTGGTGACTCCGCTGGGGACTTGAGTTAAAACTCTTAGTGGACTTAGGCCAATTCTCTCTTGTATTTGAAAAAAATATTTTTGTTTGGCAGCGAGGATCCCAGGTACATTCCTAATATTTAAGGTGTTAAATGTTCTTGCAGGATGGGAGGTATAAGGGGAAGTGTTTGCTGACCTTTGTTTTGCAGGGAGGTGTAGGAATGTATGGTTTACTTTCACTTATGAAGTGTTGCTTGATATAAATTGTCATGCATGCCTTGCATCTAGCACTACACTATTGCACACACAACCCGCCGCCGGACCTAGGCCGCACTAGGACACTTAGGATGGTATTGAGTTGGATACGACTTCGACCACGAGGCCGCGTAGTAGAGGTTGCCCAACTCAATCCTGAAAGTTTCTTTCTTGGTGTTAGGAATGTTTACCTATGCCCGCGAGACTGTGCCGCATTGGGGTATCATTCTTGACTGAGCCGGAGTTAAGAGGATTTGATTTAGTACGCGAGGCTGCGACTAGTCATCCTACCCTTTTAACTCCACTTTGCTTAGCCTTCCTAGTTAGAAATCGAACCCCACTTTTCATGCGCTTGTCTGTGTGATTGTTTTAATCGCCTGGTAAAGTAAGTTCTCTACCCTTTACTATTGCAATTTACTTACCTTATTATGTCTGTGGTCGGTACATGACATTAGGTTGGTCGAGTCTTGGTCTATAAACAATGGGAAGGTCCGACATTCGATTCATGCCTGCACCAAAGGTTGAACTCAAATCATGGTGGGATCGTCTTGGCAATGATGGTCAAAGCTATGTGGAAAGTAGACTTGGTCGCCTTGTTCCCCTCCTTGATATCGAAGTCCAAAGCGGCGTCATGCAAGCACTTGCTCATTTCTAGTGCCCTCAAACATCAACGTTCGTATTTGGTAAGCACGAGTTGACTCCGACTCTGGAGGAATACAGCATTGCCATAGGAAAACCTTTGGAATTGGAATTAATAAACCCACCCCTTGGATTAGAACCTGAATCAATTTTGTCTGACTTTCTTAGGATGGATAAGAATCAAATAAAAAGAGTGTTAAAAGATAATTGTCATGCATGTCCTTTCTCCTTCCTAGATCAGAGTTTTGTTAATGCTGACACTCTTTTAAAAAGTAAGATTTTCCTTCTAGCCTTCTTCGGGTTTATTGTTTTTCCTCTTTGTAAAGGCGCCATTAATCCTTCTATCACATGGGTGGTCAAACAAGTATGTGCCGGAATTAGTTTTGTCAACACAATTTTAGCTGAAACATTCTTGTCACTCACCCGATTTAAGGAAAATGAAGATAAAACTTTTCGTGCGCCAATTGAGCTTTTACAAATCTAGTTCTTTTCTCATATGATTAGGATTGATATTCGCATGAAAATTATTAATCTTACTGATTCCCATCATCCCATCAAGGTGTTCAAAAATCATCAAGATCGAACTCCAAATCTTTCTTTCTGAAAATGGGTCAAATTATTGAAAAAGCCGAATACCAAGATTTTCCTATGGCATGCTAAATGGTTCCAAGTCTCCAAGGCACGTCTCTCTCATGGCGATGATGAGCCGATCCCGCTATTGGGGATCACTAGTGCCACTTCCTACTACCCACTCCGAGTGGCCCGTCAATATCGAGTTGTGCAGGATCTACCACCCCCTCTTAAGCCGGGTTTGTTCCAAGTCTGATTCACCGCCAAGGATGACAATCACAAAAAGGAACTTCGCTGTATCGAGCAAGCTTGGCTCGCATGTCACGAACAAAAATTGAGCTTGCCTGAAGATGAGCTTGAAGGGAAGGAAAATATTTACTATGCCACGGCTCGGTACATCCATCAGCACAAGATCCCAACTGAGTTTCTCCCAAAAGTGCTAGATGTGACTGAAAAGCCCACTCCACAAGCAGAGCTTAATCATCACAAAAGGAAGATTGAAGAACTTGAGAAGCAAGCCAAGAAGGACGCTAAGGAGAAGAGGCAATTACGTCGAGCGTTGGCTTCCCGATTGTTTGTAGATCGGGCCAAATGAAGTGGCTTGAATCTATTTAGTCTTTTTACTTTAAGCTTAATATTTAGAAAGTTGAGTCTTTTACTTGATTAGTTTTTTTGTTTAGGGCCTTTCAAGTTTTTACATTGTCAATGTCAAACAATTTCATAAATAAAAGTAGTTAGACTTTCGTCATGGACTGGCATGTTTTATACGAAATGCTTATACATTTCTTCAAATTAGGTGATAACGGATCCTCCACGTTTGCCTATCATTACACGATAAAGAGCAAAAATGGCCGACCAAACCGAAATGCGTGATCGTATGACCGCTATGGAAAACCAACTCCAGCAGTTGCTCACCTCTATGCAACTTATGATAGATCAAATGCAATCCCTCCAAGTGAATCAGGCTCTTGCACCCACTCTCCCCGAGATAGTAGTCCCAAAGCAGACGAACAAGGCCCAAATGGGTGATGACGACATGCCTGAGCTGGAGGATGACCCATTGCTCATCACTGCCAAAAAAGCTAAGCCCGACACTGTCCCTAAGGTAGAGCAAGATGAACGCTTCGCCAAACTTGAAGAAAAACTGAAACAATTGCAAGAGTCGCAGAATTCACTCCCGTTTGACTTGTCAGTTTATGAGAAGGTCAATGCCGAAGAAGTTTAAAATGCCGGAATTTGAGAAATACGACGGTACTTCCTGTCCAAAAGCTCATTTGCAGATGTACCACGTACGCATGGCTCAATACGTCAAGAACGAGCCTCTCATGATCCAATCGTTTCATGCAAGCTTGACTGGACCCGCACTCAACTGATACATAATGAAAAATGTACACCTTCTTGACACTTGGAATGATGTGGCTGATGCTTTCCTAAAGCAGTATAAGTTCAGCATGGATATTGTACCTTCCCGAGAGGATCTTGAGTGGATGGAGAAGAAGAAAAGTGAGTCATTTCAGGAGTATGCTGTAAGGTGGTGGAACTTGGCAGCTCAAATCACTCCTGAGCCTACAAAAAAGGAGTTGATGAAGTTGTTCGTTAAGACTCTCCCGTATGAGTTTCGTAACCGGATGGCTAGCACATACGTTGAGAACTTCAACCAACTTATCCCAGTGGGTGAACAGATCGAGATGGGGCTAAGGGATGGATGGTTCAATGAACCGACTCATCAAGGTAAAAGGTTCACCATGAAGAAAGATAAAGAACCAGCCACTGAAATCAATGTTGCATATGCGCAACCAGTCCCTAGTAAGCCTCAGATGGTTCGTATCCCTGGGAATCAGCAAGATGGAGGCAGAGTGCCTGCACCGCGGCAATTCACCAAAAGGCAGTTCTCTCCTTTCCTGGCCCTCTATCTCAGGTCCTGCCGATACTCCAAAAGAAGGGATTGATCTCCCATGAACCAAAGCGACCCAATGCTGAAAAATTCTCTAACTATGATCCCTTCAAAAAATGTGAGTATCATATGGGAGAGGTCGGCCATTCAACTGATGAATGTTTGACTTTGAAGCACAAGATCCAAAATTTATTGGATACTAAGGCATTTTCTTTCCGTACCACCCAACCAAATGTCAAGAAGAATCCGTTGCCGGAACATTAGGGAAGCGTGAATACAATCTTTGAGTTCAATGCTGGCAAAAAGATGAACTTGAAGGTGTCTGTCAAAGATATTTATAGCGGATTAGTTAGAGTTGGTTACTACCCAACAGATGAAAATCCTCCCTTGCCTACCATGAAGGAAAGGGTTCAAGAAATGGTTAAGGCTGGCGTGATTGTGTATGCTGACCAAGCTGGAATAGTGTCAACTATCTCTGAAGTCGTCATTGATTGGGAGAAAGAATTTGCTAAGCTAAGTGCTGAAAAAAGTAAACCAGATCCATTGATCGAGGACATGCCCACGCTTGAGGATGCCTCTGACCATGAAGGATTGACAGTAGAAGTGCCTTTAACTAAAGAAATAATTATTGAAATGCCCCAGCTGTATGAGTACAATGATAACAAAGCAGTCCCCTGGTCATACGAGCTAGATATTGACCATTAAAGGTATGGTCGGACCTATGCTCAAGCTAATGCCCAACTGCAAAGCCGCCATCGACGAAGAGGCCAAAGATTTTCTGGCTATAATCAAAGCAAGTGAGTATAACGTGGTCGACGATTCTGAAATTGCCCGCTCAAATCTCTTTACTTGAACTCTTGCAAACATCTCCTACACATCAAAAGTCTCTAATGAAGGTTTTGAGCGAAGTTCGGGTACCAGAGACGATCGAGGTAAACAGGTTGGAGGAATTTGTAGGGTCGATTCTTGTTAAGGATTTAATAGCCTTTTCTGATGAAGAATTCCCTCTTGAGGGGAACATACTAAGGCGTTATAGATATCCGTCAAGTGCAAGGCTTCCCATGTGGCTCGAGTACTCATTGATAATGGGCCTGCCTTGAATATCTGTCCATTGGCGACTCTTCACCGCCTGAAAATAGATCCTTCAAAAATAAACACTGCAAATACCTCCGTCCGAGCTTTTGATGGTACGAGAGAAGAGGTGATAGGGGAGACCCACCTTGATCTACAAATAGGACCGGTGATGTTCAACGTCCTTTTCCAGGTGATGGACATTCCTACAGCATTCAATTTCCTATTAGGTCGTCCCTGGATTCATACTGCAGGAGCTGTGCCATCAAGTCCCCACCAAAGCGTGAAATTTTTTGTCAAAGGAAAGCTAGTCACTATTCATGGCGAAGAAGATCACCGGATTTATCATGAAACGGCCATCCCATATGTCGAGCCGGAACGTAGGGAGGAGTCAAGTTACCAATCGTTCGAACTTGTATCCACTATTCATGCATCTCGAGGATCGACAGCACCCATCCCTGATATGTCAAATGCAGCGGTTATGGTAGCAAGAGTGATGGTTGGAAATCGCTTTATTCCTGGCCGTGGACTTGGTAAAAAAGAGCAGGGTATCCGGAATCCTATTGAAGCCCCTCGAACGTCTTGTTCCGTCGGATTAGGGTTCCATGGAAAAGGTGGAGGACACAAACAAGAGAGGAAAAACTCATTACTCCTCGATATCCGCAAAACATTCCCTGGCCCTGCTAGAATGATGCATGATGAAGGAGGAGCGATCGTCACCCGAGGTATCGAGCCCGATGGATGGAGCAGCATGGATGACCCGACAACTTCAAAGACAGAGGATCTAGATAATGGGATGGAAGGGATCATGACCCTATTCGATGATCCCCTTATAGGTGCCATTGATGAAGAACCATCAAAGGAAATGGGTGCTGGCCCACAAGAGTAACACATTTACTTTTCTGCACTCCCCTGCATGGGAATTTGATCACTTTTTGAGGATTTGATGTTTTCTAGGGTTTGCTTATCGTATTTTGCATATCGTTTGTCAAGAATGGATGTTTGCTAGGGTTTGATTGTTAGGGTTTCATTTCACTTTGATTGTCGTACTTTTCAATCCAATAAATTTAATTTGGTTGATGAATATCAATTACAATTATGAGTTTTTTTTTTGAGGGCATGATGCGGTATACCAAACCAGCCCGTTGATGATATCCAACCGTTGAAAGAAAAGAAAAATCCAAGGAGAATTCTGAGGCCTGAGCTTCATCATGCTTCCTTGTGACAAAAAGCTTTTCCAAAATGTCTTGCCAAATTTTAAAAAAAAAACTAAAATAAAAATTTGAAAAAAAAAATCGAAAAAAGAAAAATCAGAAAAAATAGATAAGAAATCCATGCCGTTTAGCCTGTTTGTCTTTCTGAACTATCCATTTTATGTTTTAGGAGCAACCTTATGGCAGGCAAGGAAGTGAAAATGGTCCAATCCAATGCCATGAGCGATGACGGTGATGACCCTGATGATCCAAATGGTGACTCCATTGATGTACAACAAAGTTGGGAGCAACATGAAAAACCCAAAGTTCTGACCTCTGAGCAAATATGAAACTTCTCAAAGTGGGGTTCATAACCTATTAAATGGGTGAAGCCGTTAAGGGATGTATCGTGTGTGTTGATTACCGTAAAATCCCTAAAAGCTACCTAATTGGTTGGGTTGAGCTAAAATCACGTTTCATGGATCGATTTTTAACCAAATAAGAATGAAGGATGAAGATAAAGAGAAGACGATTTATCACCCCTGGGAATCGAATTTTTAAAACGCGCGTTGTTCCATGACATGATGCATGAAGAAATCGAGGTTATTTTTAGGATCATGTTGAAACCTCAAGATCTCATCGCGAAATTCGACCCGTTTCGATAAAGTGAAATCAATTTATGGCCTTTTCTCTGAGCTGATCACTCACGAGTTAACTAACCTATTGGGTGAAGCCGTTAAATTTAAAAGCAATAAAGAAATTATCGGAAGAAAAATTTGAAGACCAAAATTAAAATAGAAAGAGAAAAAAATAAAATAGAAAAGGAAAATTTGCATAATGGAAAGTGTGCATTTTATTTTTCTTTTTCTCTCTCTCCCCTTTTTCTTTTCTCTCTTTTCTTTCTCCCCCTCTTCTTTTCTTTTCTTTCTTTTTTTTTTCTTTTTCCCTCTTTCTTTCTCTCTCCTCTCTCCTCTCCCCTCCCCCATCCGTGCGATTTCTTCCCCCTTCCCCACCACCCATTCCCTCTCTCTCTCTTTTTCTCTTTGACTAGTCAAGACTTATCCTCTCTCTTTTCTCTCTCTCTCTCTCTCTCTTCTCTCTCCTCTCTCTTCTTCCTTCTCGTGCACGACAGAACCGGTTTCTTCTTCTTTCTTCTTTTTTTTTTCATGCTTGAGCGAACCAGCAGCCCGCGCCTTAGCCGCTCGCCGCTCGTCCCGCTCGCCGCACCGCCGCACCGCCGCGCCGCGCCCGTGCGCCCGCCGCCGTCCCGCCGTTCGCGCATGCCCAGGCGTCCTTCTCCCGCGCGAACCAGCCCCGTTCGCCCCTGTCCGCACCGGCTAGCCACCGACCAGCCCGCCTCCGGCCACCGCCAGCCCCGCCGGACCTCCCCCGTGAGCCCCTCGCCCTCCGCCGGCCTTCCCCCGGCGCCCTAGCCGCCGGAACGGCTCCGTTCAGCCGCGACCAGCAAGACCCACGAAGTGGGTTTCAGCCACTTCGGGCCCGCTTTTGGGCCGTTTCCCGGCCCCGGATCCGCGAGTCGCTTTGGGAAGTATCGTTCCTCGCGTCGCCGCCGTCGGATTGATCCGATTTGCGCGTGATTTGGTGAGTAATCTCACTAATCCATGATTAGTTGGCTAATTATGCTTAAGGTTGGTTTAGATTTAATTAATTATGTTTAGGTTGTTAGATTAGAATAAATTAGCAATTATTAGTCAATTGTGATGCGATTTAAATAAATTGATTGCGTAATTAGCAAGCAGACGTGGTCTACTAATTATTGGAAGTGCCTCGGATTTTTTCCCGACCCTTAGTGGGCTCCAATTAGGCTTTTCGGGCCTAAGTGGATTTTTTAAGTATTTAAATATTAATTTTCGAAATTAAATTAAATAATTATTTATTTTCCGAAAATACAACTGAGATGGTTTGGAACCGGAAAATTATGCTGATGACCGTGGCAAAGTCCGTTTATTTAATCGGGCTGTAATTTGAGCTAAATTGAATTTTTAAGTAATTAATAATTAATTTTCAAAATTAATTAATAATTAATTATTTTTCGGAAATTAAGATTTTGATGGCCGACGACTGAAATCTTGTACTGATCGTCGTGGCGCAGTCCGTTTATTTATTTGAGCTCCACGTTGTATGGAATTGAATAAATTGTGATATTTTAGGGAATTACCCTAAATTGATTGGAATTGATTGAGATTGAATTGTGGATTGGTAAATGGCCAAGTATGTTGGCCAAGTATATTATTCAGTATTTATAATGCTTTGTTGAATTGATTTAATTATTTGATTGAGAGAATATGTGGGCTTGGTCATGATCGAAAGTAGATATCACCACTTGAAAGCGAAAAAGACGCTCGAGAATGTTGAATTATTTATGTTGGAGAATGCACGTGAGATTATCGGTGATCACCTTGACGAAAAAGACGCCCGAGAGCATAGTAAAGTGTTCACTGTACGTCACCTTGGCGAATCGACGCCCGAGAGCATTGATGGAGCTCTGTAACTAAGTGTAGGCATCTAAAAGGACACGTGGGCTCGGCGAATTGATGCATCGCTTTGGTGAAATGCACCTGAGAGAATGCACGTGGGCCAAGGCATCTAAAAGGACACGTGGGCTCGGCGAATTGATGCATCGCTTTGGTGAGATGCACCTGAGAGAATGCACGTGGGCCAAGGCATCGAAAAGGGCACGTGGGCTCGGTGACTTGATGCATCACTTTGGCGAAAAGGTCGCCTGAGAGAATGCACGTGGGCCCAAGGTTCGAGGCACGTGAACTCGGAGACTTGGAAGGTCGTCCTGGAGAATGCACGTGGCCTAGCTTTCGAAATATCCCACAGTGGGGATTGATTCATATGACATGTAATCGACGGGTTCGATTTGTTTGAAGTGAATGAGTGTTTATTGTGAACTGTACTGACTTGCAGGTGGGATCGGAGGCCATGGTAAGTCCTCTGCCCTGTGCGTGTTTAGGCAGCCTTTAGTATAGTGGTTTACTAATCGGGCTTAGTGGAGTAGAACTCGCTGAGACGTAGTCTCATCCCAATTTGAGGAAAACCATTTCAGGACCCCGCTGAAGATCTGAGGAGGAGGAATCCGAGAAGAGAACTCGGAGGTGAGATCTGAAGAGGAAGATTTTTGGAAGAAGAAGACAATCTTGAGAGGGGCCTTGAGTACGGCCTAGTTCGGCTAAGTTTTTGTCTTCTTTTGAGATCTCCGTTTTGATGTGAATAGTTATGAAGTGAATTGTGGTTTGTATAAAAGTTTGGTTATAAATTTCAATATGAAAAATATGGCCCTGCTTTTCTATCCCATCGTTTTATTGTCTGGGGATTTTAACTGCTTCTGCATGTGATTAATAATGAAAGGGTCGGCGATACATTGTCCTGGGATATCGCATATGAAAATCGACCAAGTGAGACGGATGTGTGCGTGCCTGAGGATCGGGGCGTGACATCCTGTTTAAGTGGTATCAGAGCAAGGTTGAAGATTGGAGTGATTAGGAGCGATGACCATGGGATAGTTAGTAGGAAAGGCCTTTAAATTCATGCTGATGCATGTCTGTGTTAGCTGTGTGCTAAAATTGTTTGTGGTTTGGATCGCTCTGTTTCTAATTCGATGTTGAATTGGAAACAGGTGTTAGTTGAGTGAAACTACACCATGAGCGATCAGGAGCCGAGAACTCCTGCAAAGAGGACCAGTAGGGCCGTTATTCGGGGTAGAGCTCCGACTCGTGTCGGAACCCGAGGCGGACGTGGTCGAGCGCCAGCACAGGCTAGCGGGAGTGGAGTGAATCCACCTGTTGTAGATGTCGAGGTAGCAGCCCCTAATGATCCCAGGGTGGATGGGATCTTGCGTGTTTTGGAAGCGATGGGTACCAGAATGGATCAGCAAGCTGCGACAGTTGAAACCGCCGCTCAGGCCGCCGCTAATGCCGTAGCTATTGCCGTTGCTCAGGCCGCTCCTGCCGCCGCCCCTACAGCCGCACCTGCTGCCACGCCTGCAGTTGCACCTGCCGTTGCTCCAGCCGCCGTGAATGTTGAGAATCCACCGGAGATAGTGGTTGCTGCAAGACCAATCCATAAGTTGGTGGAGCATTTCTTAAGGTTAAATCCGCCGTTGTTTACCGGGTCTGGAGACCCCGAAGCTGCTTCTTCATGGATTAAGAAGCTCGAGAAAGCATTTGCACTGCTGATGTGCAGCGAGGTTGAGAAAGTAATGTTAGCAACTTACCAGCTGGAGGGAGTTGCTGACACTTGGTGGATGACAACTCGAGAAATGATCTTTCCGAAAGGTGCTGCCCAGGATTGGAACACTTTCTGTGAAGCCTTTAATGATAAGTTCTTCTCTGAGACTGCCAGAGAGGTGAAGATGGCTGACTTTCAACGTCTTCGCCAGGGTTCTCTATCTGTCGATGAGTATGAGGCGAAGTTCGCTGAACTTTCGCGATATGCCCCTGAATTAATTGAGAACCCCGTGAATCGAGCAAGGAGATTCAGAGAGGGATTCAGGCAAGATTTGAAGAGTGCCTTAGTCCTTCTGGATCTGAAGACTTATAATGACATATATCGAAGAGCTCAGAAGATTGAGAAAGATAAGAACGATAAAGCTGCCTCATCTGGATCGAGGTTTAGCTCTCACAGAGACAACATCCGCCAAGGGAAGAGGCCGATGTTTGGAAATAGATTCCAAAGCCCGCCCAGCAAGAAGAGTGGATTTAATAGGTCAGGACCTATTAGGGCTAATGAGTGTCGCTTTTGTGGGAGAAGACATGGGGCAGGACCGTGCCTAGTTAGGACGGGTGCATGCTTTGAATGTGGCCAGCAGGGCCACATGGCCAGATTTTGTCCTAAGAAGCAAAGAGGACAACCTTTGTTGCCGACGCCGCCACCGATGAGACAGATAGGAGGGTATGCCCCTCAGAATGCACTGCAAGGAGGACAGCAGAGACCTCCAGCTCATGGTACTGTGTACGCGATTACCCAAGGTCAGGCAGAAGCTACGCCTGGCGTGATTACAGGTACGGTCTCGCTCAACGATCAACCTGCTTATGCTTTGTTTGATTCGGGAGCAACCCATTCCTTCATTGCCGAGCAATATGTTAGGATGCTAGGATTGAATCCTGTATTGTTGGAATCGGCAATTTGCATATCTACACCCTTGAAAGATAAAGTTATTGCTGCTTTGGGATGTTCGGGGTGCAAGTTAGAGATTGGTGAGCGAGTGGGGAAAATTGATTTGTTAGTCCTAGCCATGTATGATTTTGATTTGATAATTGGCATGGACTGGCTCACCAATCAACGAGCTAAAATGGACTGCTATCGCAAGGCGATTCAGTTTGACCCGTTAGAGGGTAAGAGCTTCGAGTTTGTCGGGAATCGAGGAGGACCTTCGATTTCCTTAATCTCGTCTCCGGAAGCAACTCGTTTATTAGACGAGGGTTGCCAAGGGTATTTAGCGACTGTCATGGATACGACAGTTGAAGAGTTGAAAATAGAAGATATTGCAGTAGTACAAGAGTTTCCAGATGTCTTTCCAAAAGAATTGCCAGGGTTACCGCCAGAAAGAGAGATTGAATTTGTAATTGAGCTAGCACTAGGGACAGAACCGATCTCAAAGGCACCTTATCGAATGGCGTTATCTGAGTTAAAGGAACTGAAGGTGCAGATGCAAGAGTTACTGGATAAAGGATTTATTCGTCCTAGTGCATTGCCTTGGGGAGCACCAGTTCTATTTGTTAAGAAGAAAGGTGGTTCGCTGCGTTTGTGCATCGACTATCGACAGCTCAATCAGGTAACGATCAAGAACAAGTATCCATTGCCGAGGATAGATGACTTGTTTGACCAACTACAAGGAGCGTCAATATTCTCGAAGATCGATTTGAGGACAGGATATCATCAGCTGAGGATTCGGAAAGAAGATATTCCTAAGTCAGCATTTCGTACCCGATATGGTCATTATGAGTTTACAGTGATGCCGTTCGGATTGACGAATGCTCCAGCTGCATTTATGGATTTGATGAACAGAGTGTTCAAAGAATATCTATATCAGTTTGTGATCGTGTTCATAGATGATATCCTGGTCTATTCGAGAAGTAATGAAGAGCACGAGAATCATCTGAGATTAGTGCTTCAGACCTTAAGAACTCATCAGCTATATGCTAAGTTTAGCAAATGCGAGTTTTGGCTGACTCGTGTTGCGTTCTTAGGTCATGTGATTTCCGGAGAAGGAATCTCCGTCGACCCGAGCAAGATAGAAGCCGTGATCAAGTGGTCGAGACCGACATCAGTGACAGAGATAAGAAGTTTTCTGGGGTTAGCAGGTTATTACAGACGGTTTGTGGAAGGATTCTCATCAATAGCATCGCCTCTGACAAAGCTCACGAAGAAAAATGAGAAGTTCATATGGTCAGACAAGTGCGAGCGTAGTTTCCAAGAGCTGAAGGAAAAGTTGACCACCGCACCTGTGCTGACGATTCCATCTGGTCCTGGAGGATTCGAGATCTATAGTGATGCGTCATTTAGGGGATTGGGTTGCGTGCTGATGCAACATGGCAGAGTTGTTGCATACGCTTCCCGGCAGTTGAGACCTCATGAATTGAATTATCCGACGCATGACTTAGAACTCGCAGCCATCATATTTGCGTTGAAGATTTGGAGGCATTACTTGTGTGGGGAAAAGTTTCAGATCTTCACGGACCATCAGAGTCTCAAGTATTTGTTCTCTCAGAAGGAGTTGAACATGAGACAACGACGATGGATGGAATTACTGAAAGACTACGACTGTGATATTCTATACCACCCAGGAAAGGCGAATAAGGTCGCCGATGCATTGAGTCGGAAGTCTTCAGTGGCACAGATTTTGGTTAAGGAGTGGAACTTAATCGAGAGAGCTCGAGATTCGGAATTCAAATTTGAGGTAGGCCACCTGTCAACTTTTATCGCCACCCTCAGAATTGAGCCGGATGTCCAGGTCAGAATCAAGCAACTTCAACCGACAGATCCAGACGTACAGAAAATTCTTCAAGAGCATACTGATAAAAGAAAGACTGATTTTCAAGTGTCAGATGATGGAGTACTGAGGTTTCGTGGACGTTTGGTTGTACCTAACGATGTAGAGCTTAAAGAAGAAATTTTATCTGAAGCACATCGTAGCAATTATAGCGTTCATCTTGGAAGCACTAAGATGTATCAGAATTTGCGTCAACACTATTGGTGGTCAGGTATGAAGGCGGACATCGCCAAGCATGTGGCCAAGTGTTTGACTTGTCAGCAAGTAAAAGCCCAGCATTGCAAGCCGGGAGGATTTCTGCAACCTCTTGCGATCCCAGAGTGGAAATGGGAGCATATCACGATGGACTTTGTGACTGGACTACCAAGGAGTCAAAGGGGAAATGATTCGATTTGGGTAGTAGTCGACAGGTTGACAAAGTCGGCTCACTTCATTGCAGTTCGAAAAGATCTGAGTCTGGATAGACACGCAGACCTGTATGTGCGTCAGGTGGTTCGTATGCATGGAGTGCCAGTTACGATAACATCTGATAGAGACCCAAGATTTACTGCTGCTTTTTGGAAGAGCTTGCAGAGTGCTTTGGGTACAAAGCTTCAGTACAGTACGGCATATCATCCTCAGACGGATGGCCAGTCAGAAAGGATGATTCAGACTCTTGAAGACATGCTGAGAGCGTGTGTAATAGACTTCAAAGGAAGTTGGGAGGATCAGCTTCATCTGGTGGAATTTGCCTACAACAATAGTTATCAGCAGAGCATCAAGATGGCTCCATTTGAAGCGTTGTATGGTAGAGCATGCAGAACTCCAGTGTGTTGGGATGAAGTTGGGGAAAGTAAGATAACAGGCCCAGAGTTGGTTCAGCAATCGGTAGATGCCGTGGCAGTGATCAAAGACAGATTGAAGACCGCGCAGAGCAGGCAGAAAAGTTATGCAGATAAGCACCGAAGGTTTTTGGAATTCCAAGTTGGTGATCACGTTTTTCTGAAAGTGTCACCAATGAGGGAAACTTCGCGCTTTGGTAAGAAAGGCAAACTGAGTCCGAGGTACGTAGGTCCGTTTGAGATTCTTGAAAGAATCGGAAACCTAGCGTATCGTCTTGCGTTGCCGCCAAGATTGGCGCAAGTGCATGACGTCTTTCACGTGTCGATGTTAAGGAAGTATGAGCCTGACCCGACCCACGTGCTAAATTTCGAGGAATTGGACGTGGATGACCGTGTGTCATATGTTGAAAGCCCGGTCCAGATTGTCGATCGTAAAGAGCAAGTTCTGCGTACAAAGACCATCCCGTTGGTCAAAGTGGTCTGGCAATACCACGGCACTGAAGGAGCAACTTGGGAGACTGAAGAATCGATGAGATAGTTGTACCCCCGCCTTTTTGAGCAAAGTGTAATGGTTTAAATTTCGAGGACGAAATTTTTATAAGAGGGGAAGAGTTGTGACATCCTAAAATTCGACCCCGTTTCGATAAAGTGAAATGGGCATTTCGTCGGCGTGCCTATGGCCTTTTTCTCTGAGCTGATCACTCACGAGTTAACTAACCTATTGGGTGAAGCCGTTAAGGGATGTATCGGCCGTAAAATCCCTAAAAGCTACCTAATTGGTTGGGTTGAGTTAAAATCACGTCTGATCGATTTTTAACCACGGAATTGAACTCGATTTCGGGAATCGAATTTTAAGTGGGTCGTAATTCTTATTTTTAGGATCCTGTCTCATCGCTCGTCAATTTATTGACGAGTCCGAAATTTCAATAAAGAAATTATCGGAAGAAAAATTTGAAGACCAAAATTAAAATAGAAAGAGAAAAGGAAAATTTGCATAATGGAAGTGTGCATTTTATTTTTCTTTTTCTCTCTCTCCCCCTTTTCTTTTCTCTCTTTTCTTTCTCCCCCCCTCTCTTTTCTTTTCTTTCTTTTTTTTTTCTCTTTTTCCCTCTTTTCTTTCTCTCTCCTCTCTCCTCTCCCCTCCCCCATCTGTGCGATTTCTTCCCCCTTCCCCACCGCCCATTCCCTCTCTCTCTCTTTTTCTCTTTGACTAGTCAAGACTTATCCTCTCTCTTTTCTCTCTCTCTCTCTCTCTCTTCTCTCTCCTCTCTCTTCTTCCTTCTCGTGCACAACAGAACCGGTTTCTTCTTCTTTCTTCTTTTTTTTTTCACGCTTGAGCGAACCAGCAACCCGCGCCTCAGCCGCTCGCCGCTCGTCCCGCTCGCCGCACCGCCGCGCCGCGCCCGTGCGCCCGCCGCCGTCCCGCCGTTCGCGCGTGCCCAGGCGTCCTTCTCCCCCGCGAACCAGCCCCATTCGCCCCTGTCCGCACCGGCCAGCCACCGACCAGCTCGCCTCCGGCCACCGCCAGCCCCGCCGGACCTCCCCCATGAGCCCCTCGCCCTCCGCCGGCCTTCCCCCGCCGCCCTAGCCGCCGGAACGGCTCCGTTCAGCCGCGACCAGCAAGACCCACGAAGTGGGTTTCAGCCACTTCGGGCCCGCTTTTGGGCCGTTTCCCGGCCCCGGATCCGCGAGTCGCTTTGGGAAGTATCGTTCCTCGCGTCGCCGCCGTCGGATTGATCCGATTTGCGCGCGATTTGGTGAGTAATCTCACTAATCCAGGATTAGTTGGCTAATTATGCTTAAGGTTGGTTTAGATTTAATTAATTATGTTTAGGTTGTTAGATTAGAATAAATTAGCAATTATTAGTCAATCATGATGCGATTTAAATAAATTGATTGCGTAATTAGCAAGTAGACGTGGTCTACTAATTATTGGAAGTGCCTCGGGATTTTTCCCGACCCTTAGTGGGCTCCAATTAGGCTTTTCGGTCCTAAGTGGATTTTTAAGTATTTAAATATTAATTTTCGAAATTAAATTAATAATTATTTATTTTCCGAAAATACAACTGAGATGGTTTGGAACCGGAAAATTATGCTGATGACCGTGGTGAAGTCCGTTTATTTAATCGGGCTGTAATTTGAGCTAAATTGAATTTTTAAGTAATTAATAATTAATTTTCGAAATTAATTAATAATTAATTATTTTTCGGAAATTAAGATTTTGATGGCCGACGACTGAAATCTTGTACTGATCGTCGTGGTGCAGTCCGTTTATTTATTTGAGCTCCACGTTGTATGGAATTGAATAAATTGTGATATTTTAGGGAATTACCCTAAATTGATTGGAATTGATTGAGATTGAATTGTGGATTGGTAAATGGCCAAGTATGTTGGCCAAGTATATTATTCAGTATTTATAATGCCTTGTTGAATTGATTTAATTATTTGATTGAGAGAATATGTCATCGGTATTGAAAGTAGATTGGTAACCACTGATCGGACACGTCACCTTGGCGAAAAATCACCTGGAGAATGCATGTTGAATTGTTTATGTTGGCTCTGTGATCGGTGTATCACCTTGGCGAAAAAGACGCCGAGAGCATAGTAAAGTGTTCACTGTCGTCACCTTGGCGAATCGATGCCCGAGAGCATTGATGGAGCTTTGGTGAATAACTAAGTGTAGGCATCTGGGCCAAGGACATCTGGGCTCGGGCTCGCGAATTGATGCATCGCTTTGGTGAAATGCACCTGAGATAATGCACGTGGGCCAAGGCATCTAAAAGGACACGTGGGCTCGGCGAATTGATGCATCGCTTTGGTGAGATGCACCTGAGAGAATGCACGTGGGCCAAGGCATCGAAAAGGGCACGTGGGCTCGGTGACTTGATGCATCACTTTGGCGAAAAGGTCGCCTGAGAGAATGCACGTGGGCCCAAGGTTCGAGGCACGTGAACTCGGAGACTTGGAAGGTCGTCCTGGAGAATGCACGTGGCCTAGCTTTCGAAATATCCCACAGTGGGGATTGATTCATATGACATGTAATCGACAGGTTCGATTTGTTTGAAGTGAATGAGTGTTTATTGTGAACTGTACTGACTTGTAGGTTGGATCGGAGGCCAAGGTAAGTCCTCTGCCCTGTGCGTGTTTAGGCAGCCTTTAGTATAGTGGTTTACTAATCGGGCTTAGTGGGGTAGAACTCGCTGAAACGTAGTCTCATCCCAGTTTGGGGAAAACCATTTCAGGACCCCGCTGAAGATCTGAGGAGGAGGAATCCGAGAAGAGAACTCGGAGGTGAGATCTGAAGAGGAAGATTTTTGGAAGAAGAAGACAATCTTGAGAGAGGCCTTGAGTACGGCCTAGTTCGTCTAAGTTTTTGTCTTCTTTTGAGATCTCCGTTTTGATGTGAATAGTTATGAAGTGAATTGTGGTTTGTATAAAAGTTTGGTTATAAATTTCAATATGAAAAATATGGCCCTGCTTTTCTATCCCATCGTTTTATTGTCTGGGGATTTTAACTGCTTCCGCATGTGCTTAATAATGAAAGGGTCGGCGATACATTGTCCTGGGATATCGCATATGAAAATCGACCAAGTGTGAGACGGATGTGTGCGTGCCCGAGGATCGGGCGTGACAAAGGAACGGGCCATTTATTACCTCAGTAAAAAGTTCACTGTCTCAAAGCTAAAGTATTCTGATGCTGAAAAAACTTGTGCTGCGTTAGTATGGGTATTGCATAGACTGCGACAGTACACCTTGCATTACCAGATGTTTCTCGTGACTGAGAACGATCCCATCAAGTATTTATTTAATCAACCAGCTTTGGTGGGTAAGCTAGCCAAATGGCAGGTCTTGATTTCGGAATTCGACGTGCAGTTCATGCCACAAAAATTAGTTAAAGGCCGAGTAATTGCTGATTTATTGGCTGAGAATCCTAGAACCTTCATTGATGATGATTGTCCTCTGGATGATCGTATTTTGGCCATAAATGAAGATGCATGGTCCATGTTCTTCGATGGAGTTGTGAACTTGTCCGGTTCTGGTACTGGGGTAGTACTGATATCCCCAAACGGACAACACCACCCAGTAGCCGCAAAATTAATATTCCCATGCACTAACAATATAGCTGAATATGAAGCTTGTATTCTCGGACTTCAGGCTGCAATTGAAATGGGAGTGGCCAAATTGAAAGTATATGGAGATTCCGTACCGATCATACTCTGGACATAGGTGAATGGAAGACCAGGGATGCCAAATTACTGCCATATCATAAGTACCTCGAAGAGTTGGTGAAAGAGTTCGATGAAATCTCGTTTCACTATTTGGCTAGATCTCATAATCAGTTTGCCGATGCCTTGGCAACATTGTCGTCCATGTTGCAAGTTACTGATGGTTTAGAAGTTGAGCCTTTGAAAATTGAGGTTCTAGCCAAACCTTCTTATTGTATGGTCGTGAATGAAGAGCTTGATGAGAAGCCATGGTATTGTGACATCATGAACTATATTCAAAAGCAGGAATTTCTTGAAGGGAGCACTCCAGCCGATAGAAAATACATAATAAAGATGGCCTCAAAGTTCTTCGTCAGTGGTAAGAACTTATACAAGAGATCTTATGATTCAGTTTTATTGAGATGCGTAGATGAAGCAGAAGCCACCCAAATCATGCAAGAAGTGCATGAAGAGTTTGTGGCCCACACATGAATGGGCACATGTTAGCCAAGAAGATTATGAGACTAGGTTACTATTGGCTTGTGCTGGAAAGTGACTACATACAGCATGTTAGAAGTTGTCATCATTGCCAAATTCATGGAGATAAAATAAATGTTCCTCCATCGGAGTTGCACTAGCTATCTGAGCCATGGCCTTTCTCAATGTGGGGGATCGATGTGATTGGCCCGATAAATCCCAAAGCTTCAAATGGGCACCAGTTCATATTGGTGGCAATAGATTATTTCTCAAAGTGAATTGAAGCCGCATCATATGCTAATGTCACGGCTCAAAACGTTGTGAAGTTTATTAGGCGTGACATAATCGCCCGTTATGGTGTCCTTGAAGCAATTGTCACTGACAATGGGACAAATCTGAATAACAAGTTCGTTGATGAGTTGTTCAGTGAGTTCAAAATTAGGCATTTGAATTCATCACCATACCGCCCATAAATGAATGGAGTTGCTGAGGCAGCTAATAAGAACATTAAGAAGATCCTGGCTAAGACAGCCAAGAATTATCGAGATTGGCATGACAAGTTACCTTTTGCTCTAATGGCGTATCGAACATCGATCCGAACATCTACCGGGGCGACCCCTTTCTCCTTGGTTTATGGCATGGAGGCAGTCTTGCTTGTGGAAGTAGAAATCCCCTCTTTGAGAGTCTCATCCCAAGTGGAATTGTCCGAGGCAGAATGGACACAACAAAGGTTCGAGCAGTTGAATCTGATTGATGAGAGAAGGTTAAAAGCTCTTTGCCATGGTCAGGCATATCAATAAAGAGTAGCCAAGTCTTTCAATAGAAAGGTACGGCCGAGACACTTCGAAGTGAATGATCTAGTTCTACGAAAGGTGCTGCCAATTTTTCCTGATCCTGGAGGCAAATTTGCTCCAAATTATAGCGGCCCGTATATGGTGAAGAGGGTACTCCCTGAAGGTGCCTTAATCCTTACAGAAATGGATGGTCGTGAGTTTTCTAATCCTGTTAACTCTGATGCTGTGAAGAAGTATTACCCTTGAAAGAATTTGTTATGAATTGAAGGAACTCATTTCTTCGTTGAATTGTATGAGAATGGATTGAATGAGATGAGAAGTAGGCCCTGTTCCATGCACATATCTAATTCACCTGATTCGGTATAACATATGTGTTGACCCAAAGTCAGTTCAGTCAAATGAAAAAGAAATGCCCTGAGGACCTCAACCTGGTGGTATAGGGAATGAAGGGGTTCGAGAATGACCAGGGTTCGATCCCTGGGAACGGCAACAAGGTTGCCACAGAAAAAAAAAAAACAATTTTTTTTTTGGTCAATCTTTTTTTTTTTTTTTAGCAACCAAGTTCATGAAGTGATTGTGACCTTTCAAAGAAGAATTTTGCATTATAGTTTTACCTGTTTAATTTACCAATAACACTGAGGATTGTCACCACCGATCAAGTTAATGAATGATGTGGAATGGATTAAACATGCTAAATGAGACATGTCAGGATGATGAAAGGCAAGCCTTATCCTATACACAGTCCCTTGCTCATACATTGGCAAGATGAGTGTAGGAAGTTCCATGTTTGCAAGGTAAAGAGTTTTCTCGAGAAAGGTACGATGATCAAAATGATGAGAGGCGGTTCATTCTCTATCCCAAACACTACATGATCATCCATTGTTTAAACCCTTTTGAGCCCACACACGTGGATAATTTTTTAAATTACCCTTGTCAAGAACCACCCCACATTGGGGCAAGCTAGAGCTAAGACGACATCATGAGGTGAGGAAATTGATAAGAATATTCTTGCTCTCACTTGCATCAATCTTCAGGTGTTGCTATTACATTGAATTCATACGGTAATTTAAGTGCCTTAGGATGATGAAGATCAGTTCTTTCTCTATCCTACACACTTTATCCATTGCATAGCCCCTTGAGCCTGTAAATTCGTTTCATTTAAACCCAATTGGTGATCATCCCCCATACTGAGGTAAGGCAAAAGGCAAATGTTCAAGTAGCAGAATCTTGAGTGCCGACAAAAAATGAAAACTCCTCAAGAACTCAAATGTTAAAGCATTACGTGGTTATTAAAAAAAAAAAAACAAAACAAAACAAAAGGGGTATGAAAAAGCAGTGTGCCCAGTAAAAGCAAGGCCAATGCCCATGGAAAATGAAAGAAAGAGTCAAGATAAATGATTATCAATTGTAAAAGGGTGTATTCCCAGTGGAGTGGTACTCAAAGAACTCAAATGCCAAGTTTTTCTAGTACCTATGAGGAAAATCCCAATGGTGAAGAAGAAGACCGGTGACAATGCCAAGATGATCACCAATTCTCATCAACCTATACACATTTTGAGCCTAATGATCCATTCACTTCTCAACCCATGAACTTAACCTACATTACGTCCCTTACAAAGTCTCTTCAGATTAGGGCACTGAAATTAACATAGGAATTCATATGCTTAAAAGCATCACTCGAAGAAGTGCGAGCAAGACCATTTCTATCTCATTTTGCAGGTTCCTTGACTTGTAAACCCAGAGATGATTGCAAAGTATTGTTCTTTCATTAGCCTTGACTCGAAGAGTCCCACTTTGTTGAGCTATTGACCAAGCCTACATTACAGTCCCAATAAAGACCTCTCAGATTGATAAGGTCGTACCATTTGCGAGAATACTCGAACCCTTGTCGACATGATGATGATAAGATGGAGTGATTCCTGTGATCCCATATTAATGGACGGGACAAAATAGCCTTCTTAATGAGAGTGAGTGAAAGTCCTTTCTAACTGAAAGTCTCTCATTTGGTAATCTTGAAAATCCATGTCACGAGTGAAAATTGTCTTAAACAATGATTCTTCGCAGTGGAAATTTGGTAGTGCAAATATGGTAAAACCATCATGCATAAATCTTGATTGAATGGATAGAAGCTTCAATGGACTTTCGAGTGTGCTGAATTGCTTACTTCTTTGGCGAATGCATGTATTTTTGCTCTAATCATGTCTGATAGGTATTGTTTCCTTGAAGACCCAAGAGCTCCTGACATTTATGTTGCCTTTCAGAAGCCTCGAGGTGAGAAACCTCCATGAATATTTGAAGTACATCATCGATGTTCCAAAACTTCTTTCTACCAAGAGGTAAGTAACCTTCACGAATATCCCAGGTTTGTCCTAGGTATTCCCAAATTCTTGATATATGTCTCAAAACTCTTCGTCAAGCATTTCACTCTAGATGTGAATGTTTTTCGATCTTTTTTTCGTTATACCTTAGTCTGGATCTAGGTATTTCGAATCTTCTTAATCCAATATTCATCTCACCTAACATTGAGTGTCTATTGGTTAAGTTAAAAAATTCTTGACATCGCAATCTGGATCTAGATGTCTCGAAACTCTTCGTTAAGCATTTACTCTAGATGTGAATGTTTTTCGATCTTTCTCGTTATACCTTAGTCTGGATCTAGGTATTTCGAATCCTCTTAATCCAATATTCTTCTCACCTAACATTGAGTGTCTATTGGTTAAGTTCCAAAATTTTTGACATCTCAGTCTGGATCTGGATGTCTCAAAATTGTTCATTAAGCATTTCATTCTGGATATGAGTGCTTTCTGATCTTTCTCGTTATACCTTAGTCTAGATCTAGGTATTTCGAACCCTCTTAATCCAATATTCATCTCACCTAACATTGAGTGTCTATTGGTTAAGTTCCCAAATTTTTGACATCTCAGTCTGGATCTGGATGTCTCAAAATTGTTCATTAAGCATTTCATTCTGGATATGAATGTTTTCTGATTTTTTTTCTTTCTTTTTTCTTTTCGTTATACCTTAGTCTGGATCTAGGTATTTCGAATCCTCTTAATCCAATATTCATCTCACCTAACATTGAGTGACTATTGGTTAAGTCCCCAATTTCTCGACATCTCAGTCTGGATCTGGATGTCTTAAATCTCGTCTAATCTTACTCGCTATACCTTAGTGTGAATCTAGGTATTTTGAGTCATCTGAATTCAACAAGGCATCTCACCTAACATTGAGTGTCTATTGGATAGATTCATGTAGACTTTTTAGGGAACTTGGACACTTGCCGAGCAAACGAAAATTCATCCCGTACTTCAGGATGCTCTGATTGGTAAGTAATTACAGGTATGCTATCCTTTTCAACATTTCACACTTGCATTACCATTTTCATGACATTGCATAAAAAAATAAAAAAATAAAAAAGAGAAAAGAAAAATAGTCTTGCCAAAGTATCATCCATTGCATGTTCATGGTCAAAATTTAGGTATCATATTGTCTTTGAATGCAACCTCTGCGAGCTCACCTTCAAAGAGGGGCAGTTGTTGACACCTAAATTTTACCTAATCATTTAGTAATTAGTTGCATAAAAAAATAAAAAATAATAATAATAATAGTAAAATTGCATTTCATGTAGTCGCATTTGCATCGGTACTAAAAGGGCAACAAGACGCAGCGGCTCGTGGTCGATAATATTCACAAAAGGATTGTCTCTCTCTCTCCACTGATCTGAACGCGCATTAAAGAAAGCAAAGAAAAAATTCTCCACTGCACACGCAAGAATACGAAAGAAAGTCTGCAAGAAGATGGGCTCACAATTTTATAAAATTTTATAGTGAGTTGTTGCAAGGAATTCTCTCCTTCCTAGAGAGCAAATCGGTTGGAGAAGAAAGTTCAAGAAAGTTCCTACACGTTCATTGTCTTTTTCTCATTAATGCATGCATTAATTCGACGGACATGGTAGGGACCCTCGAGCGAAAGGTGGTCTCTCTTTGCTGGTATGAAAACACACAATGAAAGTAAAAAAAAAAAAAAAAAAGAAAAAGAAGAGTGCTTCACGTCCATTGTCTCTCCCTTATTAATGCCTGCACATGCACATGCACGCATTAATGGGGGGCATGAAAATTCTCCTGCAAGAAGATGGACCAACATTTCTTTAATATTATCCCTGTTGAAAAGCATATGGGTAGCCACCATATTTGAAAAACAAGCAACCGGACGTGAACAGCAAGAAAAAATTACGGCCGCCTCCTATTCACACTAAAGTCAGTTGGACTTCAAGAACCCTATAAATACGCAAAGGGGGAAGCCACGCAGGGGCGGAGAACGAAAAAGAAGAAATTCACTGGAGAGGTTTGTGAGAAGAGAGTCCGTAGAGAGACACACGAGTTGAGTGAAAGGAGGAGATTAAAAAACAAGAGACTCTCGTCAAGCCGAAAAAAAAAAAAATTTCATGGGGAGGGCCTTTCTGCTTCGGTTAAAAGAAGAGAAATAGAGAGGTTTGTCAAAAAATAATAAAAAAAGTGAAGCCAGAAACAGAAAAAGGTACACTGAAAGTAGAGAGAGAGAGTACGGAGAAGGGACGTGCGAAGGAGAAGCGCCCACTGTTCTTCTCCTTCGCTGGACTTTCCGCCGGTTTCTGCTGCTCGCGACCGCGCTCGCTCCACCGCGTCTCTGCACCCACCGCTCGAAGCCATGAGTGATGCCCGCGAGCTGTAGCACCCGTCACTAAATTCTTCTCGTCGTTGCACCCGCTGTCGCACCGCCGAGTCTTGTTCGTCGCTGCTGTTAAGTCGATAACCCGCACCTCTGCTCGCCCGTCGCCGCGCCCTGCCCATCGCCATGCTCGTCGCTGCACCTTTGCCCAAAGTCAGCATCTCCTTCCAGTGAGCTCT
This sequence comes from Eucalyptus dawsonii, assembly GCA_016097615.1. Lineage (NCBI taxonomy): Eukaryota > Viridiplantae > Streptophyta > Magnoliopsida > Myrtales > Myrtaceae > Eucalyptus > Eucalyptus dawsonii. Next base: position 20,941,555 of record CM027879.1, on the reverse strand, counting down.
GAGCGCGCCACCGTCTTCGCTCGAACACCTGCACCCGCAGCCATGCCTCTGCACGCTCGCGACCCACATGACGCCACGAGTTCTGCGGCTACTGTTGCAAAGCCCTCGAACACGACCTGCAGAAGTACGCGAGCCTCCTCACCGCACCACCGCGCCCTCTTGCCGTTCTGCATCACCGATAAACGAGCTCCCGATATGCACCAACGCCTGGCATCAATGCTCTCCACCGCCGCTCAATCCCTCGCGAGACGAATAGCACCTCCGCAGCGGCCCATCACCGCACCACAGCACCAGACGCCACGAGCGCCCACCTCTACGACTGCAGCCCGCGCCTCTGCACCGCGCCATCACTGCAGCTCCGCCTGGTGCTCGATGCCCACAGCCAGCCTCCATCTCCGCCTCTGTCCTCGACGACCAGCCGACACCGCACCTCCACCTCCACCGTGCACCGCCTCGCCTGCCGTGCGCATCGACCCGCGACGACCCGGCACCTCTAACCGCCCGAAGCTCCATCGTGGCCCACAAAGCACCACTGGCAATTTGGAAAAAGTTCAAATTAGGTGGGTTTATTTATTAGATAGATATATTTTATTTTATGTTATTTTATCTTTAATATTTCGTTTTTTATGTTCCTGTTATCTTAATATTTCGTTTTCTTTATTTGAAATAGTTCTTGATGCATGTTTGAAAATACCGACGTACCACCTAATTCGCAACTGCACAATGATTTTTTATTTCATCTATAAGGCTTTAGATGGAATAATTAATCACGGAATAAAATTGATATTTTGATCTTTAAGGCCTAAGATCAATTTATCAATTTTATTAGCGAAACAACTATGGAGGATTTGGTATCTTTTAATTGTTTTGTTTATCTCAAAAATACAAAAAAATTGCATTTGCATTTCATGAATTAGGTTTATTTCTTGTTTTATGGTTTGCATATTAATAGGAATTTTATTTCGAATATAAAAAAAATAAGAAAATCAAATCGATCAATTTAGTTTGCTAGTTTTAACTTAGGTTTCATGTTTAATTACTTGGCAATTTTTAATTTCGAAATTAATACAAAAACATTAAAAAAATTAGAATTTCGGCACCTTTTGCATATCATTGCATTTTAGGGTAAAATTTCATATAGTTTAATTCTATATGATAGTTTTTTTTTTTTAATTTCATAAAATTTTTAGACAAACATTGCATTTTAGCTAGGAATTTCTAAATTAGGATAACATTCCAGTTTAAATTAGGATTTGGTTTAACCTCATTCCTAATACAAATTAGATGATATCTTAACTTAGATAGATAATTTTCACATTTTTCTAATTCCGAATTTCATGAAAAATACAAAAATGTCTTAGAATAAATTAGTTTTATTTTCTAGGATAGATTGCATGCTTATTGAGAAAACACAAAAACATCGCATTTGCATCATATAGGTTAGGCCATATTATCATGTCATATTATTCCATGTTAGATTAGTAGCATGCATTGCATATTGCATGATTTTCATTAAATAAGCGAAAAAAAAATTAGAAACTGCATGTTAATTAGAAATCATATATAGGTCTGTTGATGTGAATTATGATCTAACAATGCAAATGCTTTCGTTGCTACGAGGTAAGTCCCTGTATTTTTATCTCATCGCTTTCTTGGGTGTTAAATTGGTGGTTTGCGTACCCGCATGATCACCTCACATGTTAGGAAGATAAATTAAAATCAATTCAAGCTGCCTGCAAAATATTTTTGAAATAAAAAAGAAAAGGTACCGAAAGGGCGTTAGAGAAATCTAGTGTAATCAAGTCCCCGAACTCATTTAATCTCTGGTTCGTAAGAGTGAAGTAATTCTCCCATTACTTTACTTGGGTTTCTAATCGACTCACCAGAAATAGATTAGTGGCGACTCCTAATTGAAAATCATTTGCATGATAAGAACTTAAACCTAAGTCGTGAATTGGTATGGGCCTGGGAGAGCTCGAGCTAAGTTAAACTTAGTAATCCATTAGCCAAACCCTTAGGTGGTCCTACCCGCTTCGGGGAGGTCGCGACAGTGTTCTGTAACTCTTGCATATGGATCTCTTTGGACAAACTAGAACTCAGAGCATTTGAGGTAAGAAATATTGCCTAGTAATTATGAATAATTACTCACAATTCACTTGGGTATATTTCCTAGCAAGTAAGTCTAAAACATTTTCTTATTTCATAAAATTTTCTAAGAAAGTTCAAAATAAGAAAGGATATGTTATTTCAAGTATACGGACAGACCATGGAGGTGAGTTTGAAAATCAATACTTTGCTAAATTCTGTGATGAATCTGGTTTTCAGCATATATTCTCCTCACCTTATACTCTAGAGTAGAATGGAGGTGTGGAAAAGAAGAATAGATCATTGCAAGAAATGGCTAGAACTCTTCTAATTGAAAGTAACATTTCTTCTCATTTTTAGTTTGAAGCAGTTTCTATAGCATGCTATATTATCAATAGAGTCTTCTTAAGGACTATTCTGGAGAAAACTCCCTATGAGTTGTTCAAAGAAAAGAAACCAATTGTTTCATATTTTCATGTGTTTGACTGCAAATATTTTATATTGAAAAATGCAAATGATCGAATTGGTAAGTTTGAAGAAAAATAAGATGAAGGTATCTTCCTTGGATATTCAACCACAAGCAAAGCTTACAGAGTATACAACAAAAAGACTCAATTTGTGGAGGAATCGATAAATGTCAAATTTCAAGACTTTATGCAAAACAATCGATTCAGACTCAACCCGAAGAATCTGTACCTTCTCCAGACTCTACAAAGTCTAAATCTTAAGAAGCAGCTCAGACTTCAAAAAACCAGTAACAAATGATTGTTGAAGAATCAAATGAAGAAAAAGACCAACAATTTGACAAATCAACCAACAACTGGAAGCACAAGTCTAGTCATCCCAAGGAACTCATTATTGGTGACATTAATGAGGGAATTCGTACAAGATCTAAAAGGCGTGAAGAGTCTTATGTTGTGGCTCTTATTTTTGAAATAGAACCCAAGAGCATAGAAGAAGCTTTAACTGATGAAAGCTAGATTGAAGCTATGCAAGAAGAACTCAGGCAATTCAGTATCAATGATGTTTAGGAATTAACACCTAAACCAAAAGGTAAATCTATCATTGGAGCTAAATGAGTTTTCAAGAACAAGATGAACGAAAAATGAAAAGTTGTAAGGAACAAAACAAGACTCCTGGCTAAAGGATATACGCAAGAAGAAGGGATAAACTATGATGAGACTTACGCACTAGTAACAAGGTTAGAAGCAATTAGATTATTACTTCATTTTGCTTATTATAAGAATTTCAGGTTATTCCGAATGGACGTCAAATGCGCTTTCCTAAATGGATTCATCCAAGAGGAAGTTTATGTGGAACAACCTCCCGGTTTTGAAGACCCAAGAAAACCAGACTCTGTATTCAGACTAAAAAGGGTGCTATATGGTTTTGTTAAAGGTAAAGTACATACTACACTATTTATCAAAATAGAAAGCAAAAATTTCTTGCTTATTCAAATTTATGTTGATGATATTATTTTTGGATCATTTAATGAAAATCTGTGCAAGAAATTCTTTAAGACTACGCAGGATGAGTTTGAAATGAGCATGATGGGTAAATTATCATTCTTTCTCGGATTTTAAGTAAAACAATTGAAGGAATGGATTTTCATTCACCAAGAAAATATATGCTAAAGAACTTGTTAAAAAGTTTGGCTTGGAGAATTGCAAAAAGACAGATATACCAATGTCAAGTTCCTCGAAACTGGACAAAGATGAATGAGGAAAGAAAATTGATTAGAAGCTCTACAGGACTATCATTGGTCTCTGGTATTCTAAAGAATGAGACTTTACTCTTCTTGGATATTCAGAAGCAGACCTAACAAGATGTAGAGTTGATAGGAAGAGCACCTCAGGCACCTATTAATTGCTTGGTAACAAGACAGTATATTGGTTTTTGAGTAAACAAAGTACCGTAGCTCTTTCTACAGCAGAAGCAGAGTATGTAGCTCTTGGAAGTTGCTATTCACAAACTCTTTGGATAAAACAACAGCTAAAAGACTTTGGAATTGAAGATTCATGCACTAAGATCAAATATGACAACACCAATGCAATCAATCTCACCAAGAATCCAATTCTTCATTCAAGAGCAAAGCATATAGAGATTCAACATCATTTCATTAGAGATCATGTTCAAAATGGAGAAGTCTCAATTCAATTCATTGACTCAAAGAATCAACTAGCGGACATCTTCACAAAGCCTTTGGAGAAAAGTCAATTTGAGCTTATTCGTTCCAAACTCAATATCTTAAAGTCTAAAGAAGTTCAAACTCAGGGATAAAAGTCTAATGATACTCAAACTCAGAAGTTCAAGATTTACGATTGTAAGTTATTCTCGTTTCTAGAAATTTATCTCTCCAATAAAATCTCGAAAAGGTACAATTATCTTCCCCAGTTTTCGTGATTATTGCAATCATTCCTTTTCGAAAAAATAGTTATTTTTAAAAAGACAGTTATCTATTATTTCAAAAAGGCAGTTATTTTTGAAAAGGCATTTCTATTTTTCCTTTTACATCGTCCCGTATGCCTCTTTTCGACTACTTTATATACTGATCGTCTTTCTCACAAACCCTAAAAAGCACAGATCTTCACTTTCTTACTTTTACTCTCTAGTTTAATCTTCAAAGCTCTCAACTTTTTTCGCGAATCGAGTTTGGAATCTCTCAAAGATTGTGAGAATGGTGTCCCAAAGAAAATTTTCAAGGATCGCGAACAGGGGACCACAACACATGCGTGAAGGTCCTACACATTTTGACCTCACCGAGGGAGAAGAATCCCCAAGACAGCAGCAGAGCCCACAACATTCTCAACCGCGTCAATCTCCTCAAGCTAAACCTCAAGGAAGAAATCATTGAAAGTGCAAAACCCGTAAGATCTCACAAGCCCGCTTTTATCTTTAAGCTTTTACTCTACATTGAAGAGAGGAGAGACTCCCTTGAAATATATTGATGAATTTTTGAAAGAGAAAGGGTATTGAAATGAAACCCACTTTTTGTGAACAATGGAACGATCAGAGATTGCTCTTGCGGGGTTGGCAGATCGAGCATTTGCAAATATTCCTAGTGATCCACATGTTGGAGGTCTTAGTCAGCCTGATGGGAATGATGATGACAAAATGTACACTCATTTCAAGCCTAGAATGGGTGTTGGGGTGAATATTCGAAGCAAAAGGACAGATCTGTTTCGCTCGAAGGAACACAAACAACTTTACTCCAAGTTGCTAAAAATAGGGGTGATCAATCCGAGAAGTGTTGACTTTGATTTTCTTGATTCTTTGAATGTAAAGCTGTGAGAACTTACTGCTTAGAATGGGTGTTGGGGTGAAAATTCACTCAACTTCAGCTTGAGCAATTTTGTTCTGAAACGACTGAGGCATATCCAGAACTTATTGCTTACTTCTATTCGAATCTAAGTTTCTTGGATGCGAATAGATTTTCATTTAGTGTTCGAGACCAGGACTATATCGTTGACATGGAAACATTGGCGGATGTGATTGGAGTAGAGCGAGGGGCATTCCAATCAATTAGTGTGTCTGTTGATCGTGCGACGGTAGAGCTTGTTCGGGATGGAATGGCTGAAGGAAAAATTTCGTACTTAAGGATAAGTGCCTTTAACATTTTGCTTCATAAGATTGTGATTAATTGCCTTAGACCCAAGTCAACCTCGAAGACGGATGTCTCTAACTCAGAAGCAAAGTTGATGTATGCCATCAACACAGGCAAGAAGTTCCCTCTACCTCACACAATTATGTTTCACATGTATAGAACGATGGTAAAAGACAGAGAGCAACCTCCGTACTCAGCGCTTGTTAAAAAACTTTTCAGACGTTTCAATATTCAACCTCTTAGGATTTTATGTGTTCGATTGTGTGATCAAATGGTAGTGGGACTGAAAATGGTCTCTAAAATGTGTTTGAAAGAGCTGGACAAGGCTTTGGAGCGATTGAAAGAGAAAACCCCTGTCAAATCACACCAAGGTTCTTCAGTTGCAAAACGGAAAGGGAAGGAGCCCATGACAGCTCCATCCAAGAAAAGAAGAGCACTCGTTCTGGAGGATGAAGAGGATGAGAATGATATTACCATTTCTGCTAATGCACTGAGAAATCTTCAAAGTGTTGTTCCAGCAACAGAGGAGAGAGAGGATCAAGATAGAGAAGAAGAAGAAGGAGAAGAAAGGAGTGGAGAGAGAGAGACAATGCGAAAAGAAGCAGAGGAAGAAAGGATCGCAGAAGAAGAAGAAGGCAGAGGTGAACAGGAGGAAACAGAGCATGAAGCGTACTTCTCACCTCCTGAGGGCATTGAAACAGGGGGAGTTGCTGAGAAAAGAGGTACATCTTCAATTGTTGTTACTAGTGAAGGTGTTAGTTGTTCACCTGCAGATCCAGAAGACATCTATGCCTCTCAATTCCTTGAGGAAGGTCATGAGGTTTCATCGCCAAATCTGAGTGATCATGCTGGCTTACCATCATCTGTAAATACTCCTACTGATCATGCAAAGGCCATTACTCAAACTGATAATTCAGCAGACTTTCACAGAGTACTTGATGTTCTTATGGAGATGTGAGATCAGATTTATGCCATGGGATGCAAAGTTCAGAACTTGTAGAATGCAGGACAAACCTCTTCAGTTTCCTTACATGATCAAATTCATGCCATTGCTCTTCAAGTTCAAACAAATGCCAAGGGTCAAGATGTGGCTCAACTGAAAGAGGATTTGAAAAAGTTGGAAGGGATTGTCCAATCGATAGGAGATTTCCAGCTCGTTCGCATTCCTAGGCAGCCATAATTCCATTATCTTTTTATCTCTACCTTTTTAATGCTGACAAAAAGGGGGAGAGATGGTGCAGATTTGAGACTTACTCTCGTTTGACCTTACTTTTTGAATGACTTTATACTTTTGTTTGGTTGTGACTGGATTTGGATTTGGATTGATTGATCGTTTGTTTATTTTAAGCACTATTGGTATTTCATGGTAAAGATAGTTATTTATTTATAGGACTAACTTATTTCCTGTGGATGCAGATTTCTTATTGTCTTTACTAAGTCAATTATCTTTTGTGAGATATCCATGTTTGCTTGAGTATTGTTTTGCAAGTCAAAATATCCAAATCTATATAAAAGTTTTGTCACCATAAAAAAGGGGGAGATTGTTGGAGAAAACTTCCTTGTGTGTTTTGAAGCTGAGAAATCGTTTCCATCAATCTAGTCTGAAGACTTGCAGACTCTTTAGTCAAAGTCTAAAAGACCGCTGGACCGCCAGACTCAAGATTCAAAGTCTATCATCATTGACAGTTTCTAGACCGTCGAAGAAGACTTATCCATAACTGAGTATCTTGTTAAGGATTTGATTCTATCGACTGAAGAAGATCTCTCGGCTGGATATAGCATCTTGTAATCTATTATTCATTTTAATTTCAATTCGGGTAATTAAGATCCGTTGATTGAAGAAGCATACTTAGAAGGTTCTACTTATGGAAACCTAGATCCTGATTGTATGGGCGAGCATGATTGGTGGGCTATCATCATATTCCTTAAATAACTCGAAATCTTCCTAATTGATTCTGTCCAACGGGTAGATTGGAAGAACTCCTTTGGTAAGTGCCAACGGGTATGAAGGCATGGAGGAGTATATAAGGAAGATGTTCCAAGTTATTCAAGTGTGTGTGTGATAGAAGAATTCCAAAGTCTAAAGCTCCTTGTTATTTGTCAATTCAATTGTTGAGCAAAAACTTGTACTCAAAAGAGAGTTTATACTTCTGTGAGACCTTGAGGAAGTGTAGTAGAGTCTCTACACTGTGGAATCAAGGAAGAGCAATACTGTAACAACTCTTTTGATTGTTAGTGAAATCTAGCCGGTGGGTTGTCAGTGCGGAAGAGTGGACGTAGGCTTGTATTAAGCCGAACAACTATAAACATTGTGTTTTTATTCTCTTCCCTAAGCTCTTTTATTTTGATCGTAATTCTATTTGATTATTAGAGTTCAATTTCCTTTTCATAATCTATTGTTAAACAGAGTTGGTTTAAAAGAAAAATTATATACCTTACTCCGCAAAATTTGTTTTCGCACCTATTCACCCCATTTAGGTGCTCGTACTAGCTTTTACAATTTTGAATTCATCTTGCATAGATTTTGAAAATTTCTTGCAGAGATTTTCGTTAGGATAACCAAAGATAATATCATATACAAAAATTTGTACTAACAGAAAATCCGTCCCTTCTCTTTTATGAACAAAGTAGTATCAACCTTTCCTTTTTCAAAACCACTCTGAGTTAAAAACTTACTCAACCTTTCATACCAAGCTCGAGGTGCATGCTTCAGTCCATACAAGGCCTTTTTCAGTCTGTAAACTGAGTCTGGTTTTCTTGGATCTTCAAATCTTGGTGGTTATTCTACATAGACTTCTTCTTGTATGAATCCATTTAAGAACACACTTTTCACATCCATTTGGAATAACCTGAAATTTTTATAACAAGCAAAAACAAGTAATGATCTAATTGCTTCTAACCCTGCTACTGATGCAAATGTCTCGTCATAGTCTATCCCTTATTCCTGTGTATATCCTTTCGTCACAAGTCTTGCTTTGTTTCTCATCACTTTTCCTTTCTCATTCATCTTGTTCTTGAAAATCCATTTCGTTCCAATCACAGATTTGCCTTTGGGTTTTGGAATCAACTCTCATACATCGTTGATGCTGAATTGTCTGAGTTCTTCTTGCATAGCTTCTATCTAGCTTTCATCAGACAATGCTTCATCTACTCCTTTTGGTTCTATTTCAGGACTGAGTGCTAGAGCACTGGACTCTTCTGTTCCTTTGGATCTGGTGTGAATTCCTTTATCAATGTTGCTAATGATGAGTTCTTTTGGATGACTTGACTTGTGCTTCCAGTTGCTATTTGGTCTGAGAATCTGTTGATCCTCTACTTCATTTGAATCTTCTCGATCTACTTGTTGCTGTTCTCTAGAAGTCTGAACCTCTTCGGGGGAAATAGACTTTGTTAAGTTTGGAACTAGTTTAGACTCTTCAAGTTGAGTCTGATTTGGTTGATTCCACACATAATCCTAAAATTTGAAGTTCATAGATTCTTCCACGAATTGAGCCTTCTTGTTAAAGACCCTGTAAGCTTTGCTTGAAGTCGAATAGCCAAGAAAGATTCCTCTCTCTGATTTTTCCTCGAACTATCCAGATCGATCATTCACATTCTTCAAAATAAAACATTTACAGCCATAGACATGAAAATAGGAAACATTCGGCTTCTTTTCTTTATATACTTCATGAGGCATTTTCTCTAGAATATTGTGGCATCCCAAAAATTCAAGACAAGCTCTAAGGTGTATTAAAGCCCATAATTAGGTAATGAAATTACCTATGGTCTATGCTTTAGTCATTAGTCTTCTCTTAAGACTAAGTGATATATGCTTGTGTTCATGAATTTTTCAAATTAGAACTATAGGATCAATTAATGAGAATAATCTATTCTTGGTTATGCACCTCATAGACTAAATTCCTATAGATAAAATGTTGCAAGATTTTGGCCATGTGAAAATTAAAATTTGAAACCTATAACAGAAAGAATTAAAAGTGTTTAAAGGTAAAATTTAGGATTTAATTAGGTTTGGGCGTTAGGCCCAATAGCTTGGACTCTTGGTGGGCCAAATGGCCGGCCCATTGAGGCCCATGAAGAGGTCACCGTCGACCAAAGGAGGGGAGGAGTGGCCGGCCCATTTACTGGCCCAAATACCCCCAAGCCCATCTTGCATGAGCTTTGCCAAGTGGCAAAAAGAGTCTCATGCATTGGCTTGTGGAGAGGCAAACCATCATTGCTAATGATGGGAATTTGGGGAAATAAAAGGAAGAGAGAGTGGCCGGTTGGGGGGTTTTCGGCCAAGCCAAAGGGAGAGAGAGAATTGCGAGAGAGAGAGGGAGTGGCGAGAGAGAAAGGGAAGCCGAGAGAGGAGGAGAAGGAGCCGTCCGCCCGTCGCCGTCCGTGTGTGCCGTCCGTGTGCCGTCGTCCGCTTGATCTTAGAGGCAAGTTGGGATCCGTATTCTACTCTTGCATGTGTGTCTTGCATGTGTGGTTGAATTCTTGGATGTTTAGAGGCAAGGAATCGAAGCAAATGTGGTTTGTTCTTCAAGATGCTTGCTGATTTCGTGTATACCGCCCGACCCAGAAACTTGTGGAGGCTTGTATGCATGTTTCGAGTTAGATTTTGACTTTGACGCCTTCATGAAACTTGTATAAAACATCTCAAAGTATAACATAATAAAATTTGAGACAAAAAGACTGAGTTTTAAGGGGTGAAACCCTCTTCCTACGAAGACACTAGATCTGGAACTGCTTTGCTGACCTTTTGGTAGTTTTGTGGGTGGCATGTTGCTTTATACCGAGAAATTATCTTTGACTTCTTCATGAAACTTGTAGAGAACATCCTAAATACTAACATACTCAAATTTGAGGTAAAATGAGCAAGTTTAGCCTAGTGAATGGACTAACTCTTGAAGACGGTAAATCTAGAAATACGGTACTGGACACCCGAGACTTCTTGGACCCATATGGTGGTTAATATTTGGAAATTTCACTTAGATCCCTTGATGAAAGTTGTAGGGGACCTCTTGAAGCAAAACATATCCAAATATCAGAGAAAACGAAGAAGAAAAAGTGGGTGAAAACTCGATATTTCGGAGATAGCTATACTGGAGGTTTCGGTGCTAGAATCAGGAGCTTCGGACGTCTGTATAAAATTATCTAAAACGAATCTGGCCTAGATGTCTCCATAAAAAATCTACTATAGTGTCTTAGCTATAACCTGGTAAAATTTCATAATTTTCGGAGGTCATTCGGGTATTTTAATCGAATTATTTCAAAAACTGCGCAATCTGTTTCTATCCGAAATTGCATGCTTGTATTTGTGTGGATTATATCTTCTTGTGTGAAATCTTTGAGCACGTGTTCTTCATGAAATTGCTATCTTTTTGTCTTGTCTATCACATGTCCTGATTTCATGATTTTTGAGAATCATATGGATATTTAATTTAAATGTTTTCTAAAATGGTACAAGCTGGAATTTTGTAAACTTCAAAAAGGCATGATAAATGGACTATTCTAAAGTGTATGGACTCCATGAATTGTATTGTTATGAATGGTTGTGTCTTGCTGCAAGTATGATGATGATTGGAGATGCATATATGAATCGAAGGATGAAAATGATCTTGATTTCCATCACATTACATGCCATGTTAAAATTGAACTATAATTGGAGATGTGAATTGAGATAAGTGAGAAGGCCGTCGGAGGTGCGAGCCGACGATGCCCCGGGAGTGTCGGAATGCTTGGCTAGAAGGGTACGGCCGGTTACCTGGTGGCCTGGAATGGCCAGATGCCGAAGGGTCCTCGGGAGTTTCGAGATGGCCGGAGAGTGGGAGAGCCGAAAGCTCGGCTAGTATTGAGCCGAGGGATGCCTCGCGATGCCAGTTGGGGTGTGAGATGCCTAGCTAGAAGGGTACGGCCAGTTGCCCGGCAGGTATTGTGCCGGAGGGTCCTCGTGATGCCAGTTGGGATACGAAATGCCCGGAGCGTGGGGGTGCCGGATGCCCGGCGGGTATTGTGCTGGAGGGTTCTCGCGATGCCAGGATTGGGCGCGAGTGATGAATGTGGGATGCAAACATTGGTCCCGGGAAAGAGAAATGTGGCGGCCCAAAATGCAAAGATGAAATTGGGAAATTGAAATTGAATTATGCATGATGGTATATGCATGACATGATGAGGAGTGCATGGATGCATGGTAATGATGATGATACATGTGAGATGATGATGATAATGATGAGTGCATGGATGCATGGTAATGATGATGATACATGTGAGATGATGATGATGAGTGCATGGATGCATGGTAATGATGATGATACATGTGATATGATGATGATGAGTGCATGGATACATGATGATGGTAAGTGTATGACATGATGGTGATGACTATATGATGATGTATGTACATAAGGTATGATGACATGTGCATGATATCAAGGTAAATTGTGCATGAATGCTTTAATGACATGTGATGCTATGATTATGATGATTGTATTGCATGATGCATTGAGTGGTTTATTGGTCTTTTACCTACTGAGTGGCTGTACTCACCCTTTCGGGGACCAACATTTCAGATTAGCAGGATGCCACTCCCTACTGTCATGAGGTGTGACATCCCAAAATTCATAATGATCTCTAGTTACATTAAAGTCTATGAATAGGTGATGGAAGTACCATCAAGTTATTTTATGGCCATTTAATCCATAATTTGCAATAAGATTTATGGCCAAGCTTTTAATGGACAAGTATTTGATAGGAAAGAAAATCCTATCATTGGCCATGTGTTTTATAAATTGGGATTTATGGAATTATGATTTCAAGTTTTATGGCCATATGAAATCGTAATTTAGTATTTATATAAATGGGGATTTAAGGTAAATTATTAAAAGTGAAATGGACTTATCTTGGGCTATTTAAGTTTGGGCCTTAGGCCCAAGTGAGATGGGCCTAAAGAGGGCCATAAGCCCGGCCCATTGTCGCATGGAGGGGGTAGCCGCATGGCCTCCAAGTGTCTTCAGCCAAGGAGACACTTGTCTCCTTCTTAAGGACAAGTGTCCCCCATGCAAAGAGGGGATACATGCAATATAAAAGGGAAGGAAAAGGAGAGAGAATGGCTGGTTAGCCATTCGGCCAAGAGAGAAAGGGAGAGAGAGAGAGAGAAAGAGGGTGCGGCCGAGAGAGGAAGGAGCCGTCGCCGTCCATCCGCCGTGTTCGTCCGCCTTGTGCCGCCGTTCGTGTGATCTAGAGGCAAGTGGAGTCCTCTGACTTCTCTTGCATGTGTGTCTATGGGTTTGCATGTTCGGTTTGAGTGATTTTGTGAGAGAAACCGAGGTAAGGGTTGGTTATTTTCTAGCCATGTGACTGTTCTTGCTCGGTTTGTGGAAGTCAGTGACATGTTCGAGCTTGCATGTGTGTTTGGAGTTCGATTTTGGCTTCGATGTCTTCATTTAAGTTGTAGCTAACATCTTGTAGTATAACATACTGAAATTTCGTGGAAAATGATGGAGGTATGAGGGGTTCAAGTCCTATTCTACGGAGACCCCAGATCTGTGAAGTTTTCACTGACCTTTTGTTGGATCCTTGGTTGCATGTTGGTTTGTGATGAAAATCTGATTTCGATCTCTTCGTGAAAGTTGTAGGTAACACCTTAAACTACAACATACTCAAATTTTAAGAGAAATGAACAAGTATAGCCTAGTGAGTCGGCTAGATCTTTGAGACGATGGTTCTGGTGGTGTGTTCCGAGACACCCGAGACTTCATGGACTTAAATGGTGACCATAATTTGGTTATTTGACCTAGATCTCTTCATGAAACTTGTAAAGGACACCTTGGTACATAACATACTCAAATTTCAGGGGAAACGAAAGAGGATAGATGGGTGAAATCTTAATATTTCGGAGATGTGTATTCTGGACGACGCGGTAGTGGTTCCAGAGGTTTCGTGGGGTTGTATAAATTAATCTAAAAAGAAATTTGACTTAGAGTTCTTCATGAAAAATGTACGAAAATTTCTTGGCTATCACCCTGTAAAATTTCGTAATTTTTAGAGGCCATATGTGTATTTTAATCGAATTTACTTGGAAACTGTGCATTCTGGTTATTATCCGAATATCATGTGCTATTTTGTGGAAATTGTGAAATTATGTGAAATTCAATTTGGCCATGAATTTTGTATGAAATTGTCATCCTATTGGTTTGTTTAATGATTGTTTGAATATTATGATTTTGGGAAAATCATAGATATTAAATTTAATATTTATTTATGAAAATAAATAAATATAATAATAAAATAATAAAAAAATAAAAAGGGATTATTTTATTGGCCATGAATTCCATTGAATTTATTATGCATTGTTATATGACATTGGTGTATGTATAACCATGAATTGTGATGCATGTGTGAAATCATATGCCATGTAATAATGTGATCAAAGGGATGATAAATGTGGATAATGATAAGTGAGTAAGTGGTTGTGATGGCGGATGATGCTCGGTGGCCTAGAGGCGTAATTCCGGAGATTCCCCGGGAGTGTCAGGATGCTTGGTGGTATGTCGGTACGTAATTCCAGGGGGAGGCCTGGTGGTATGTCGGTACATAATTCCGGAAGCCTTGTCGGAGGTCTTTGCCCGAAAGGAATACCTCGCGATGCTAGGATTGGGGTGCGAGATGCCTGGCTAGAAGGGTAAAGGCCGGAAGCCCTGTCGGAGGTTTCTGCCCGAAGGGAATGCCTCGCGATGCTAGTTGGGATGCGAGATGCCCGGAATGTGGGGGGGCCGGAAGCCCGGTGGCCATGGGATGGCTGGAATGCTGGGAACCCTGTCGGAGGTCTTTGCCCGAAGGGATGATGAAATTGATGATATGAGAAATGGGTGATGTGGTGATCAAACTTAAAGATAAAAGATGAAAAATGATCACCTATGATATGATATGATGATGATGATGATATGTGATGTGATATGATGATCACCTATGATATGATATGACATGCATGATGATATGCATGATGATGATGATGATGATATCTGATGTGATATGATGATCACCCATGATATATGATATGCATGATGATATGCATGATGATGATGATGATGATGATGATGATGATGATGATGATGATGATATGTGATATGATATGATGATCACCCATGATATATGAGATGCATGATGATATGCATGATGATGATGATGATGATGATGATATGTGATGTGATATGATGATCACCCATGGTATGATATGCATGATGATATGCATGATGATGATGATGATATGTGATATGATATGATGATCACCCATGGTATGATATGCATGGTGATATGCATGACGATGATGATGATATGTGATGTGATATGATGATCACCCATGGTATGATATGCATGATGATATGCATGATGACGATGATAATATGTGATGTGATGATGTCATGATAAGGATGACATGTATGATATAATGATGCCATGATGATGATTATGACGGTGACATATGATGATATGATATGCATGATGATAAGGCATGATGATGCATGATAGTATTACGCATGGCTGCAAGGTAAGTTACGCCTGCAATGCATGTATGATTTGTATGATGCATTGAGTGGTTATTGGATTCCTTTATCTGCTGAGTGGTTGTACTCACCCCTTTTGGGGACAACATTTTCAGATTAGTAGATGGTTTGAACGGTTGGATGTGACCGTGAGGAGGAGGATAGCAAGGGAAGGAGCTTTTGGACGCCGACACTGATCGATGGACTTAAAGTGTATGACTATTTGAGGAAACATCGATCATCTTTTGGAGTGTAGCCGAATATAGAAGACTATGGCATTTTGATGTACCGATGAATGATGTCCATCTGATTTAAGTAAATAAAAAGTGTACGGCTTTTACTTATAAGATGTTTAGTTGGTGTGCATTGTTTTCAAAATATAGGGAAGGGAGTTTGTTGGATGTGCTTCCATATATGGATTGCGCAAGGGACCTATCAAAAAAAAAAATGTAAACCCCCATGGTCGTATGGACCCGCTACACTTGAAATGGTATCAGAGTGACTTGTTATTTGGGAAAGAAAAAGGAAAAGCGAACTGTGGCGACCCTAATCGGATCGGGGGCCGTCGAGGGGTGTCACACGAGGGGCGTCTTTTACAGCCTTCCTTCGGATGTAGAGGTCGAGTGTGTGGAGATTGACTGTCCCACCATTCCTGGTTTGACATTTATTCGAGTTCGCGCCTTAGTGATGTATGATGTGGGCCTGGCTGAGGGCCCTGTCATTCAGGAGTTCATATCCATTCATGTTCGTCGGAACAGAGTGATGTGTGGGATGTTGCTGCTGCCACCACCTGATGCACTGGGATGGGTGTGAGGGCCCGTGCGTGAGAAGTAGGAGCTGAAACTTTTTGGGATGATAGCCAACACTCGTCGATGGGGGATCTTGCATGATAGATATAGTTGGTCGAGTGTTTCTCTTTGGGGTTATGGCCGAGTGTAGCTACAAGTCTTGGCCTTTCTTTTGATGTACCGACCCAAGGAAACCCATCATGGAAATATGTAAATAAAAGCGTCGTGACTTTATCTTTTCTTATGATGTTTAGTGGTGTGCCATTGTATCATGATTGTTGGAGGAAAAGATGGCGATATTAATTTATACTTCCACTAATGAGTTGCGCTGGGACTGTTTTCAAAAAGAAAATGTCTATGAATTGCGACACTTATTCTAAGAGACGTAATTAGTGTTCATTAGGTGTAGCAATAGGTGCCTGTGGCGACCTAAGGTGTTTCGGGGTGCCACAAATATGCCTAAAAAATACTCTGTTGATAATATAGTAGGTAGTAGAAACTGCTTCTTGCCTAAAATTGAGAGGATATTTTGCTCTCTATCAAGAGAGTTCTGGCCATCTCCTGTAAAGATTTGTTTTTCCTTTCCACAACCCCATTTTGTTCTGGAGTGTATGGAGAAGAGAAACATGTTGAAAACCAGATTCATCACAGAACTTCACAAAGTCATGATTTTCAAACTCACCTCTATGGTCAGTTCATATGCTAGAAATAGCATAACCATTTTCTTTATGAACCTTCTTGGCAAACTTCGAGAAATAAAAGAAGGTTTTAGACTTACTTGCCAGAAAGTATACCCAAGTGAAATGAGAGTAATCATGTACAATTACTAGGTAATATTTCTTTCCACAAATACTCTGAGTTTTGGTTGGTCGAAAAAGATTCATATGGAGTAGCTGCAAAACTCGACTGGTAGAAACTTGATTTACAGGATTAAAAGAACTTTTGACCTATTTTCCCAAGACGCAGGGAATGCATAATTCAGATTTCTGATAAGCTGGATTAGGAAGGCCTCGAACCAGCTTCGTAGAAGAAACTTTAGCAATTTGCTTCATATTAACATGACCAAGCTTTTGATGCCAGAAACTTGCTTTATCTTGAATAGAAATAAGGCACTGAGAACTTTCTAGGTTTACGTCTAGAAGGTATATGTTGCCATGCCTTCGCCTAGTAAAAAATTAAGAGAAGTCTTAACTCGTTCCAAAACAAATGCCTTCTTGGAAGTTTATTTTGAAACCAGTATCGCAGAGCTGACTTATGCTCAGTAGATTGTAGTTCAAACCTTCCACCAAAGAAACATTGTTGATAGTCAGGCTTCCAATTTTCACAGTTCCACATCCTACAATTTTTCCTTTATTATTTCCACCAAAAGAAACTTTTCCTCCATTTAGTCTAACAAGCTTTATGAAGTAACTTGAATCTCTTGTCAGATACCTTGAATAGCCACTATCCATATACCATTTGATCTTTCTTTTAATAGTGACCTATGATCAAAAGAAAAACTCAAACTTTCTTTGGTATCCATATTTTATTGGGTCCAGAGGAGTTAGTATTAAAGATAGTATTTGGCCAGTCCTTCTTAACTAGTCTCCAAACCTTGGGACATTCTCTCTCAGAATGTTCTAAGCTGTTACACTTCAAACATCTGAGTGCACTTCGGCCAATAGGGTTTTACAAAAACTTTTTGAAAGTGATTTTTGTAAAATCCCTTTACAAGTCTTTGTTTAATTCTCTCTTTTACTTTGGGAAAATCAATTAATGGAACAGTTTCTGAAGTCATACCCATACCAGATTTGTTAAAATAGAGTATTTGAGCTAAAAGGATTTTCTCCAGTTTTTTTGATCATTTTGAAAATATTTTTGTAATATTTGAAATATCTCTTTTCAAAATAGCATTTTCCTTTAAAAGAGAATTAGAATTTTCTTTCAAATTATCAAAACTTGTATTCAGACTTTCAAACTTTTCTTTCCAGGAAACTTCCTGTTGCCTAAGTTTAGAATTCTCCATTTTTAGTTCGGAAATCCTTTTAAGAGAGGATTTAAGACTGAGGCAAAGTTCATTTATATACTTAGAGACTTTAATAAGAATTTCTGAGTTATTGACCTTAATTTCTTTGTCTGAGTCTGAATCAGTGTATGTTTTTGATTTTGAGTCTTATTATGATTAAGCCATCAAACATATGTTGGCATATTCTTCTTCACTTTCCTCACACTCGATGTCACTTCAAGTTTCTAGCTTTGAGAGCCTTTCTATACTTCTTAGATTTTCCTTTCTTCTTTTTCAACAAAGGACAGTTTGGTATGATATGCCCCTTTTTTTTCTTGCACTCGAAGCATATAACATCATTGCTAGTTTCATTGTCCTACAATGGTCTCTTCTGAGTTTGCATGCTCTGCTTCTTCCAGTTGAATCTTCTTCCCTTTCTATTCAGCTTTCTGAATTTCTTAATCATAAGCACCAGCTCCTCATCGTCCATATCATCATCTGAATCTGTGTCATCAAAATCAATGTTAGACTTTAACGCAATTGATTTCTTACCTTTAGGATCTTCTTCATTATTTATTTGTTCCTCTTCGTATGATTGAAGCATGCCTATAAATTCATCAACTAGTCAAGGCATGATCCTCTGAGTTTCTCTAATTGAAGTCTTCACATGATTCCAGTCTTTCGAAAGACCACGCAGTAGTTCGTCAACTTTCATTGGCCTAGAAATTGGCTGACCTTGGTATGCCAAGCCATTTACAATCTAAGCATATCAGTAATAGATTCTCTAAGCTTCATTCTGAAGGCTTCATACTGTCTAAGCATAATGTTTATTTTAGTTTCCTTCACATGGTCAGTCCCTTCGTAGGTAACATGTAATTTGTCCCAAACTTCTTTAGCTGTTTCATAAGAAGATTCAATTATACTCAGTGGGAGATAAGGTACAGTATAAAGAATAGATTGCTTTTACATCAAGAGCCTGTCTCTTGGTAATTTCGGCTTGTGTTATTTCGTCAGCACCAATAACTTCTTTCCCTCTATCTGAAGTTGATGTTGCTTTAGGGTTGATCCCTTTTTCAACAACATCCCACTCCAAAGGATCTCTGGATTTGAGAAATGCCTTCATCTTGTTCTTATATACATTGTATTAATTTCCATCGAAGTAAGGAGGTCTGGTGTTGCTCTGACCTTCAATAGATCTTTAGCTTAGAAGTAAAAAAATTCAATAAAATAAGCACACAGGCTCTGATACCAATTGAAAGCGCTAGTATGAACACCTAGATGGGGGTGAATAGATGTAAAGACAATTTTTGCAAGAAGTAGTAAGAATATTCGCTTTTGAAACTAAGTCTGATAAACACCAGACTTTGAAAGAGTTTAGACTTTAACTATTAAATAGAGATACAAGTAAAGTAAAGGAGTTCAGGGAAGAGAAAAGAAACACATAATTTATAGTGGTTCAGCTTAGATTAAGCATACTTCCACTCTCCCGCACTAACAGCCTTCTAGTTGGTTTCCACTATGAATCAAAAGAGAATTTACAATCTTGTGATCTTGACTTCTCAGTGAAGAGTCTCTACTACTCTCACGAAGTCATAGTATAAGTCTCTCTCTCTTTTGAGTATAAATTTGAGCATAGTGTAAGGAATAACGAGTAAATGAGAAGCTTCAGATTTTGGAATTCTTCTTTCACGCACTTTATCGAATGACTGAAGAGGCCTCCTTAAATACTCCTTCATGTCTTCTCGACTGTTGGCACTTTCCAAATGAATTCTTTCAATCAACCCGTTGGATAGAATTAATCAAGGAGATCTCAAGCCATTTGAAGATTGTGATGAAAGCCCGTCAATCCTATTTGCCCATACAATTAGGATCTTGGTTTCCATAAGTAGATTCTTTCCAAATTAACTTGCCTTCCGAAATGATTTGATGTATCTAAATTGATTCCAATAAAGATAACCAATCTCGTAGGTGATATTTCCAACCAGAAAGCCATATATATCTTATACAAACCGAACCCTTGAAGAAAGAAAGATAATCCTAAGTCTAGTTAAGTCTTCATTCTTCATTTGCGTTGAGTCTAGAATTTGTTAGAGTGGGCAGACTTCTGTTGTAATATAGACTTTGACACAAAAGTCTGGCAATCTTCAAAATAGAATTTACATAAGTTTTGTCAGCTTCAAAACATCATAGGAGTTTTCTCTAACTCATGTAACCTAAATAGTTATCTCATGGAAGGATATAAAAGCACCCTTTTCTCTATCTTGTACCTTTAAATTATGTGCTAGTAGGTGGACTTTGAGATCATCATTTTGCAGGTATGTATAGTTAAAGCATATGAAAGATATAGATTGAATGTCATAGGAATGGCTACGGCTGCTAATCTTGTTTAGTTCACTTATGGGTTGTTTGTTATCCATTCTAGAAATTCATCAATTAGTTGAAATTTGTATTCATGATTCTTTCGACATAGAAGGTGGTGCTATTGGGACGCCACATTAACAATTCTATGCATCACATTTTTATTAAAAAGGGACTTATAATGTAACATCCTCAATCTTAACCTCGTAAAGATCGGCCATAAGGTCATGAATATATCAACCATAGGCCATTGGCCATGGGATCAATTAGTTCAGTCAGTTAGGGATCAAAGATCGGTCATGGTCCACTTGACCAACCGACCAACCACGAATTGGTCGAGGTATCAACTGTAAATTATCTATTAACCATATCGGTGGGATCGGATCACTAGCTCATAAAATGATGTTTTGATCATGAGAATTGGTCACACGATGATTTTGGATTGATGGATGGTCATGGGTTGATCTGACCGATCATAGTGCCTGGCCGCGAGTGATTCCACCTGGTTATGCATCGATATATGGGCGATCCGACTTATTTAAATGTAACCATCTTCTGACAAAAAATGCATCATTCTATATTTAATTCTTAGTGATCGGAAAGGAATCTTGAATTGGTGATATCTGATCATGGATCGGTAATGCACCAACTATGAACTATACGGATGGATTGAGTGCTAACTGGAATGAGCCTCTAGATAGACCCAGCTATTCTATCACTAATTTTAAGGTTCATGAGTGCTTTGGCTTAGTACTAAACCATAGATAGCATTAGGATTGACCTTGACCGACCAAAGGACAACTCAACCTTTTAGGCTAACCAACCGTCCAAAGGAAAGGTTTGGCTGACTATGGGGCATGATGGCCAAACCTCAAGCGTATGTAATTATGTTTAGGTGTATTTAATGATCCCTTTTTCTGGCCTTGGAACCAACTTAGATGACGGAATTCTCCGAACCGCCTTCTTGAGGAAGAAAATGATGAATTAGAAGAAAACTCTAGAACATTCTCATTAAATGAAGGGGGTGACATATCCTTTGACTTTTCAAAAGTAATGATGAGGTCAAAAATATTTTTGATGGATAAGATACGGATGGCACTACATGGCCCAATCGAAAAGCGATACACAAACCCCTCAGTAATGACCTTAAGCGCCGAGTTGGCAATCTTGATAGCTTTATCTTCAAACTTCATTAAATGCCCATTAAATGAGGGATATAAGTGATCCAATGAAAGGGAAAAAAGCGGGCCATCATCGTTGACGCCTACAAGCTAGATTACCAAGCAAGATCTTTTAGCCATGCCGCCTCATTCTTTAGTTGCAATTATTGGACAAATAGGCTTGCCAACTAATAACTTTAGGCGGGACACTTGGAAAATTTAGAATGGACCATTTGGCTTGGTAATGATGGCACCAAGTAGTACAAATAGGAGGACCTCTCCTCATTTTTCACCATGCCATTAACTTTCCTCCTTTCCCCCTCCTCTTGGACACCATCTCCTCATCACGCCTCTCTCTCTTTCAGTCTTCAAGCAAGCCGCAATTTCCTTTGTAGTTCGTGTTCTAGTTCAAGGTTCATCTAAGTAAGTGTAGTTTCTTCCTTCCTCTAGTAACATTCATGATGTCTTCAACCTTAGGAAATTCTCTCTCAAGCAAGCCGAGGGTAGGTCGATTGATGTTTGATATATTCTATGACCTTATTCATGTAGTTGAGTTTTCTTGCGTGACCGGAATGAAGTCATGGTTCATCGCTTTTGTTCGGTACAAGTCAAGGTTCGCCTATAGACATAACATGTGATTCAGTATTGAGGCGTACCGAGTTCATGTCTTGGATTGGTGTGGGATTCATTTATGCTTGTTACTCGAGCGAGGCCTTGGGCTTAGGCTTGTTCTTGAAGTTGTTGATGAGGAAGTTCACATTTTCATGGCATGTGCATTATGTTTGAGCATGAAATGCATAATTCATGGCGTGTGCATGAGGCTTGAGTACACCCTAAAAAAGGGAACTAGTGCTCGAGCAAGATGAGGAAAGATAAGAAAGGGGTTTAAGTCCTCGATTTCCTCGCGAGAACCGGGTTCGAGTCCTAGAGGCTAGCAAGAGACTTTGGTAAGTTTTGAGCATATTAAATGGGTTAGAGTCCCAGAAGCTGGCAAAAAACTAGAAGCTTGGATAAAAACCTAAATTGAATTAGGTTCAAGTCCCAAGACAGCTCCGGGAAGACTTGGGTTCGAGTCCCGAGCATAATAGAAAGCTCAATAATCATGGCATGCATGAGTAAGAAAGAAAAGCTAGAAGTGCATAAGCTCATGGCATGCATCACGTTTATGAATGATTGCATCCATGCAAATGATTTGCCTTCAATGTGGTTTGCATGAGATGTTTTGACTAGTGTTGATGATGAAGCAATGTTCTAACCAAAAGTTAGAGGCTATACTTACTGAGTATTCTAAGTACTCACCCCTATTTCTTTTACATGTACTTAGAATTATGGCTACTGTGCATTTTAGTTGTCCTATAAATATTTATATCACTACATCAGACATAATAGATATAGAAACGGATATTACTTATCAGAAAGTGTCATCCGTCATGTGGATAGAGAATGGATTGGATGAGCTTGTCCCAATGCACTTTGAAGCCTAGTTTAAGTGGTATGAGGACACCTGGATAGGACCTCTTCGGGGATTTGACAACCCGAATCCAAATCTTAGTGATAATGACAATCCGTCCTAAGATTCGAACTAAGCTTGTGTGTACTAGCCCAAGTAGTAAAACAAGGGTTCCCAATTTTGGTTAGTAACCACCATAGTGGAGATAGGGATACCCCAAGCTCTCTTTTGTTGTATGTGAAATAGAGCTTTTAAAGTTTGTAAAATATGTAGGGCCGAGGAATAGGCTTGAATCATCACCACTTATGTAATGTACAAAGTATGTGGGTGATGTTTGTATCTCACGTTCCCACGATATTTGTGTCCGGCCTTGTATGTTCACGTTTTTCGCATGTGCATAAACAAGAGACAAATGAATTCGAGACGGCGGCAATGTGGCATCCCAAAATTCAAGGCAACCTCTAGATGTATTAAAGTCTATGATTAGGCAATGAAATTGCCTTTGATTTATGCCTTAATTATTGATTTTCTTTTAAGACCGAGTGTTATGTGGATGGAAATGTATCTTGTGTTCATGGGTTATTAAAATTAGTATCATGGGATAATTTGATAAGAAGAATTTGTTCTTGGCTATGCACCTCATAGATTTGATTCTTATAGTTTAAAGATACAAATTTTATGGTCATATGAAATTGTAAATTTGGAATTTATAAAAGAGGGAATTAAAATATATTGTTAATAGTAAACGTGGGCTATTTAAGTCCGGACTTTAGACCCAAGAGTATTGGACCTAAAGTGGGCCAAAAGGCTGGCCCATGAAGCCCATGAAGGGCTGCCGTTGACCACAAGGAGGGGAGAAGCCGGCCCATCTTCAAGCCCATCATGTGCATGGGGTTTGCCAAGTGGCAAAAAGGGGAGTTACACCCATTGGCCACCTTGGGCAGCTCCTAATCATTACAAATGATTGAATAAAAGGAAATAGAGAGAGAGGGAGTGACCGGTTTTGAGAGAGGGAGAGAGAGAAAGCTGTCGAGAGAGTGAGGGAACTGAGAGAGAGGAGGAAGAGGCCGCGCGAGGAAGAAGCCGCTCGTCCATCGCTCATCGTCGCTGTGTCCAGCCGCCGTGTGCTCGTGCTGGCTCGGTTTGGAGGCAAGTTAGATCCTTTGATCTGCTCTTGCATGTTGTGTCTAGGATGTGTTATTGAATGGTGATGAATTTCGGATGTCTAGGGTGGGAAAAACCGAAGTTTTAAGGGTGTTGCTTTGAAGTAGTAATCTGTTCTCGAGTAAACAGCCTGACCCAGAATGTTGTAGGGGCTTGCATGCAATGTTTGAGTCGGATTTTGGCTTTGACTTCTTCATAAAAGTTGTACAAAATATCTTAAAGTATAACATACTAAAATTTGAGACACAATAACTGAGTTTTGAGGGGTGAAACCCTCACTCTACGAAAATGTTAGATCTGAAGCTGTTTTGTTGTCCTCTTGGTGATTTTGTGTGTTGCATTTAACTTTTTACTGACAATTTCACTTCGACTCCTTCACAAAAGTTGTAGAGAACATCTTGAAGACTAACATATTCAAATTTGAGGTAAAACGAACAAGTATAAGTAGTGAAACGAATTTTCTCTTGAAGACGTTAGATCTGGAAATGTTGTACTGAACTCCAGTGACTTCGTGGACTATAAAGTGACTTTCCTTTGAAAATATCACCTTGATCCCTTAATTAAAGTTGTAGTAGACCCCTGGAGGCAAAACATATCAAAAATTCAGAGGAAAAGAAGGAAGATAAGTAGGTCAAATCGTGATTTTTCTGAGATGACTAAACCTGAAATGTTCGGTACTAGGAACAGGGGCTTCAACCGTCCATAGTTAATTATCTAGGACGAATCTGGCCTTGATGTCTTCATGAAAAATCTTCCTTAGGGTCTTGAGTATCACATGTTCGAATTTCATAATTTTTAAAGGTCATTTTGGTATTTAATGGAAATATTTTCTAAAACTGTGCAAGCTGGATTGTGCGAATTTCAAATGCTGAAGTTTATGATTTATTCTGTTTTGGATGAGCCCCATGAATTATATGGATAGAGGTGATTGAATCTTGCTGAGCATGTGATGATATTTGGCATTGCATATAGAATCAAATGTTGAATTTGACTTTGTTGTCATTACATCATGTGCCATGTTGATTGTGAGATATAAATTGGTGAATATGAATTATGATGAATGAGGAAACTGTTGGAAGTGGGCCAATAATGCCCTAGGAGTGTCAAGATGTCTGGGATGGGGGGTGCTGGATGCCCGGTTGTATTGTGATACATGCCCGGATGTCCTCGGGAGTTTCGAGATGCTCGGAATGGTTGGGTGCCGGAAGCCTCCGAGGTTTGTGCCCGGGGAATGCCTCGTGATGCTAGTTAGGATGCGAGATGCCTGGAATCTGGGGGTGCCAGATGCCCGGTGGTGTGTGCCGGAGGTTTCTCGCGATGCTTGGATTGGGATACGAGTGATAAAATGTGGGATGCAATTACTAGTCTCGGGAAAAAAAGATGTGATGATCAAATTGAAAGATAAAAGTAGAAATTGAATCATGCACATATGATATGATGACATACGCATGGCTATATGATATGATGATGATGAGTGCATGGTTGTATGTGCACCTATGGCATGATGGTATATGTGTGACGTGATGATGATGAATGTATGGTTGTATGTACACCTATGGCATGATGGTATATGTGTGACATGATGATGATGAGTGCATGGTTGTATGTGCACCTATGGCATGGTAGATGTATGACATGATGGTGATGAGTACATGAGGATGTATGTACATATGGTATGATGACATATGCATGGCTGTAAGGTAAGTTATGCATGGATGCATGAATAACATGTACTATGCTATGATTGTTATGATTATATTATGTGATGCATTAAGTGGTTTATTGGATCTTTTACCGCTGAGTGGCTGTACTCACCCCTTCGGAGACCAACATTTCAGATTAGAAAGATGCCGCTCTCTCTGGTCATGCAGGGTACCTTTTATGGCCTCCCATCTGACGTGGAGGTAGAGTGTTCGGAGATTGATTGTGTTATCATCCTTGGTCTGACGTTTGTGCGAGTTCGTGTGCTGGTCATGTACGATGTGGGCCTAGCTAGGGGCCCGGTCATTCAGGAGTTTTTGTTGGTCCACGTCCGCCGAGATGGAGTGATTCGGGGGATGTTGCCGCCGCCACCACCTGACGCACCAGGATGGGTATGATGGCCGCGTGAGGAGTAGAGAGCTAACATTTCTTTTTGAGAGTAACCAACACTGATAGATGGAGGATGACACGTGATCATTATAGAGGTCGAGATACCTTTTGGGTTATGGCCGAGTGTAGTTAAAAGTCTTGGTCTTTCTTTTTGTTGTACTGACCCAAGAAAATCCATCATGAAAATATATAAATAAAAGTGTCTTGGCTTTATCTTTTCTTATGATGCTTAGAGGTGTGCATTGCATTATGGTTATTGGAGGGAGAGATGGTGAGACTCAATTATGATTTCACTAATAAGTTGCGCTGGGACCGTTTTAAAAAAAAAAAAATGCCCATGAACTACGATGCTTCTACTAAGAGATGTAACTAGTGGAGCAATAGGTACCTGTGGCGACCTAAGGTGTTTCAGGGTGCCACAAACAAAGCTTGGGAT
Organism: Eucalyptus dawsonii; assembly: GCA_016097615.1. NCBI lineage: Eukaryota > Viridiplantae > Streptophyta > Magnoliopsida > Myrtales > Myrtaceae > Eucalyptus > Eucalyptus dawsonii. The sequence goes on along the minus strand of CM027879.1, from coordinate 20,914,911 downwards.
GTTGCAAAATAACCCATAGCTCAACCACCAAGTAAAGGGGCGTGACATATAATCCCAACAAAAATAACATTCATTGTATGTGCATGGTCAAAATTTAGATCTCAATTTATCTTTGCAAGCAAGCTCTACGAGTTCACTTTCAAAGAGAGGCAATTATTGACACTTAATTTTGGCGACACTATCATTCATTTATTCCATAGAAAACTAGGAACTAAACTTTAAACCCTAAACAAAAAATATTAGAATTAAATTGCATAGCATATAGTTTTAGGAGCATTTATTACATAATTTATATTTTCCTTATGTGCATTAGCATTTGACTGCAGTGGATGGTTTTGAGCTTAAAATGTCAATAAATGGAGCCCGTGAAATAAAGCCAAATTCAGCTAAGGCTAGAAGGCTAGGTGGCTGAAAATCACATGAGAAGAGCTTTAATTGGCCTAATTTGAACTTAATTCAGCCCGTTGAGAGTTTAATTAGGGACAATCCTGAGATTATTAGAGCCCATCATATTAGAAGAAAGGTTTAAGTTAAGCCCGTGATATTAAAGTTAACCTAGGTTTGCATTATAAATAGAGCAATATGCTTAGAAATTAGAGGTCGGTAAATTAGAATTTTCAGAGCACATTGAAAGGGTACATTTGAGAGAGCAAAGAGAGAGCTGAAGGAGTTAGTCAGGATCTCTTCATGAGCGTGACTTTACTGAGTTCGTGGTCGCCCCTCGACGCCGACCCTGCTGCTGATCGTCTGCTGCATTGACAACGACCAGGTTGGCCATGATCCCCTCCGATGACAAAGCAGCAGCCTTCACTCCTCACCTGGCCGTGAGCAATAACAATAAAGTTTTGGAGCCGACACAATTTAAAAACAGACGGCCACATTGAGTCGGCAAAAGGAAGGGTTGGAGAGCAAAACAGGCAAAAATCACACGCCTCCAATTCTTCATCAATGTCTCACGTCTAGATCTCATTATCATGATTTTTTTTTTTTTTTTTGCTTTTGTTCTCGAGAATGCACACACGTGGAGAATCTACGTAGAGCTCCCCTCCATTCACGGCAACGCCCGGAGGATATTCACGTTCCCATCATACATAACACCCCGATAGAGAAACGCAGGAAGTTCTAAAGCGAGCTTCCGCTGTTACCCGACACATTCACCGAGTTCCTAGTGGCAACCTTAGCCCCAGATCTTCCAAGCGTCCACGCAAGATCTCCCCGACAACACCGAGACCTCCACCGCGACTGTCCTTGCCGACGCTGCCGAGTCGGGACTGAGAGCCCCATGATGCGACCGATGCTGATCGCTTCCTCCGTTGCAGCCCAATCAATCACCAACGGCGTTCCTTTCACGGTCTGTGGTTTATTGTTCTGCAGGTTTGGACCATACTGACAAGCAGCTGTTGGCCACGAACCATTACATCGACGAACGAACGGCGCCCCACATGGCCAACCACTACACCGTCCTTGGCCATCGTGATCCTTGATTTCGATCTAGTAGTCCCGCCGTTGCCAACAGCGCAATTGGCGTCCTTGGTTGTACGATGCTGTGCCCACTGCGGTGTGAGCCATCCGTCGAGCCGCTGCAGTTGGCCTCCCACTCGCCATCCATTGCCCCATTGCTGTTGACCCACTGCTCGCCGCTTGTCCTTCGTCGTGGAGTCGGTTGCAATTCTAGCCTAATTGGCATTGTGTTCGAATTTGGAAATAAAATTCTCAAATTAGGTAAGGTGCACATCTCTAGCATATTTACAATATTTTAATGCCTTATTTAAGTGATTCAATATATTCTGCAATTATCTAATATTTTATGTTGGTTGTTAGAATATTTTGTTAGATTTTTACTTTCACAAAATCCTAAATTACCCTCTCAAGGTAGGAAACTTTCCTAACTTAACAACGTACCTAGACAGCCATCCAATCTCTAACCATGAGATATGATGGCTGTGGTACGGAAAATCTTCTATCTTATCCATAACCATTTGGATATAATCGTTGATTTACTCGTTTTCGAATTTAAACAGATAAATCTTCCATCAATATCCGTAGCCACTAGGATACAATCGTTGTATAGATAACGTAAGATTATGGATTACATTATTAAATTAAATATCTATCCATTTTTTGATTGCTTTCCTTAAAAAAGAAAATCTAAAAAGAATCTTTGAATTAGATTTGACTCTTGCTAGAATATTGCTTGGTTTAGGCTAGATTACATGTTTAGATTAGATTATTAATTTATTCCAAATTTTTAAAATAAAAATACAAAAAAACACTGCTTTATGACATTATACTTCCTTTTCTTTAATTAAAATTGCTTATTTAATTATTGGATAATTTTAATTTCGAATTTTAATTAAAAAGAAAATAAAACATTAAAAAAATATCATGCATGTATCACGTAAAATTAGGTCATCATTTACACATCATTTAGTCATTGCATAAAAATATTTTTCATTCATTCATTTTTATAAACGATACAAATGATAATTTTTATGAAGATTATTTTTTGAATTATCCATATTCCAAGAAATAAACAAAGCCTCAATTGGATCCGTTTATTCAGTGAGGCAACATATGCATATAAAAACCTCTGCCAAAATACTAGTGAATGGACTTACATCTCTATCATCAAATTTCCTTTCGGGAAAAGAAAAAGGGAAATGAGGATGCGAGGGACTCGATTGCCCCTTGCATTAACTGAGGATGAAATTTGGCTTTAAAGTGACATGTCTTTCAAGAATGAACAGAGGTGGTGGGGCATTAGGGAAGATTCGGCTTTTGGAGCTTCTAAAAATGTACTGGTGTGGTGATGTACACAAGAATTTAAGAGTACGCATGATAATCACTCTACTTTTATTCTAGAGTTCTAAACTTGTTTTTAAAACAAAAATTCATTTGGTAAAATTGATTTATTTTTTAATTTCTGAAATAGATTTTTACTCTAGAAAAAGGTTTGAAATAGAAATTAAAAAAATTACTTTTCTATTTCTTGAGTAAAAATGAAAAATAAAAACTCTTATTTTCATTTGTCCTTACTACTAGTTGGTCGCCCACCACCATCCGCAACCACTCCCTGACCATCAACCACCCTCTTCAATCGTCAGCCACTACAATCATCATTCTCCAGCTGCCGTCGCTCTCCAACCACCAGTCATTGCTCTCTAACCACTCGTCGACTATAGCTGCCGCAACGTCGATGTTGGCTAGTGGTCGTCATTTGCTGTCGTTACGGGTGTGCATGGTCCGGGTGGGTAGTTCCCAACCTAGAACCGAGAACCACTCGCTAAGGACCTTTTCCGAAAAATTGGAAACGGGATCCACCCGTTTGTTGCATGGATCCACCTGGGAACCAGACCACTAGTCCGGTCCGGTTCCCAGGTGGATCCATGGAACTGGTCTCACAATATAATAATATCACTTTCTAAATTCTACCATGAGAATTCTTCATATCGAGTAACATATTAGAAACCAAAAGCTACAACAACTAGAAATCAAAACATAAAGCAAAAACAGCAACTAATTTGAGAAACTACATTAATCAGGTTTCACTCGAACTTTCAAGAAGCAACCAAGAGTTTTAGCTTCTCGGTCATTTTCCTTCATAAAAGCTACAACAACATAATGATAAAAAGAGAATCCTAAACTATTGCGAAGGCCTCAGAATTTAGAATCAACGATTAGCTAGTTGTGCTTTAGTCTCTATTCTACTGAATAAATGACTCGATTGTCAAGAACCTTTCCCAGTGGTTTACCATCTCACTGCATCTTCTTCACTCCTCCATGGTTTTTGCCTCTTCAAGCGCCTCATAAAACATGGAGACAGAGCCCTCTATCCCATTGATGGAACCTTCTTAGAATTAAATTCTCCTAGCAAACCACTCACCCACTGCACATCTTATGATAAGTACATACTTCACATCCACATTTCCTACATACCTCAAAATCACCCAAATCCCTCCCTCCCTCTCAACCTACAACACCTGGACTGGCTCAATTTTTTGCCTGAAAAGGGGACTGAGAAAAACCATTATTTCACTCTTCCTCTCTCTTTTTTCTTTTCCCCTTTGAACCTAGACTTCACCTACTTTTTTCAATAAATTGCCACCGATGAAAACAAAGAAAGAAAAAGCAAATTTAAGTATGTGGAACAAACTCATCAAGTAGAGTAAATTAGACAAGTTTACACTTTACAACGATGCAAGAATCGCAACAAGATTCTTCACCAAAAAAAAAAAAAAAAATCGCAAAAAGATTCGCCTAAAGCTTGTGAATCCCAAGTTTTGAGCTTTTAAATTCCAAGTTCCAATCTCCTAAAAGTAAAACAATAATAAATAGATGATTACTCAACATTAGTAAAAATTGAACTCAAAATCTCACGACATATATTCCTCCCACTTCAACTTGTAAACTCTGTGGACCATTAATCTCCGTGTTAACATGATCCATATTTAACAAAAAGAAGATATTAACTAAAGTATTCAGTTATTAGATAATAGATATACAAAATTATTAAATGATGAAATGATATGGACTTACCCAATTCAAACTTTTCCACATTTTCGATACACTCTTCAACATTAATCGGCTCAAGAACCGCTCTCAACCAATCTTGAGTGCGAATCAATGCTTCCACAACTCTAGGAGTCAAAGAACACCGAAAACCATCAAGCACACGACCAGAAGTACTGAAAGTTGATTCTGAAGCAACGGTAGTAACGGGAATAGACAAAATGTGAAGATCACGATCATCTTCAAGTTCAGCTTTAAAATATCGATCGAGCTCAGATAAGTTGCCATCGATTTTTTTCTTCTCCTCATTAAGAAAGCCATCATACGAAAGCTCTTGCACATAGAAATTTAAGCTGCAATCGTCCTCTTCATTTCCCTCATTGAAATAAGAATCGCAACTACTACCGATATTAGTAGAACTTACCAATTCGCCATCCAAATTTTTGTTTCTAGAAGTGTGACAAGATTTCTCATAAAATTTAAACACACGTTCCAGGGCAAACTTCACCTTATCAAACATCTCATCAACTTTTGTAGCATCATCATAAATAAGTTTACAACAATACCTCACATAATTAAGCTTTTTTCTAAGATCCTATGTTACCGCAATCAATACCATCATATTTACTTTTTTTAAACTCCCATAATATTTATCAAACTTATCTTTTATTTTCACACCCATAACTCTCACCCTATGATCAAAAGCCTTTGTCGCTTCTCGCAAATAATTATACAAAGAGGCTATCCCCACAAAATAATCATTTGAAGTGATGTACAAAGTCCCGGACATCTTCTTGGTGGTATCATAAAACTTCTTCAAAAAATTACAAAGAATAATAGCATTTTCCCAATCAACACTACTTGGAGTATCAGAATTAAGCTCAGCTAAGAAAGAAACATCATCTTCTTCCATCCTTTCAAAAGCTTTTCTTACCTTTACGGCACTCTCTAACATTAGGTAAGTGGAATTCCACCTAGTTGAGACATCAAGAGAAACTGAACCCTTATAAGCAATCCTTGTACTTTCAATGCAATCTCAAAATGTCTTAGCTCTCATAGGAGAACTCTTGACAAAGCTAACCACGTTTCGAATACGTGCAATGGAATCACGTATCTCAGCCAAGCCATCATTCACAATCAAGTTTAATATATGAGTCATGCACCTCATGTGTAAAGATTCACCATCTAAGATCAATACCGTCTCTCTTGAAAATTTTTCTTTCAAATAACCAATGGCCACATCATTTGAACTAGCATTATTTAATGTGATTGTGGACATTTTTTCTCTATTCCCCACTCATATATGCATTTCTCAACTACTTTCCCAATATCCCTGCCCTTGTGACTAGCTATCACCATAAAATTAATTATCCTTTTGTATAATTTTTAATTTTCATCAATAAAATGTGCAGTGAGACATAGATAGTTTCTGAATGGAACTCCATGTATCAGTCGTGAGTACGATCCTAGAATTAAGCTTATAGAAAGAAGCCTTCAAATTTCTTTTTTCACGAAAATACAACTTCATGCAATCCTTAGCCACCGTAAATCGCGACATATGCTTAAAGAGAGGTTGTAATTGATTCACATAATTACGAAAGCCAACACGTTTAGCAATCAAAAATGGTTATTCATCAATTATAATCATCTGAATAAGCGTTTGCCTACATTTCTCCTTATCAAACTTCCATGTTGTTAAAATTCCACCACTTCCAATACTACTAGTAGTATCTCCTCATATCATTTGAGTTCCATCTACTCTTTGTGGTACAAACAATTTTTGCCTTTTATCTATATTGCGAGGATACTTATTGCACTTTCTCAAGTGCTTCAACATATTTGAAGTATCATTATTAATGTTGTACAAATACTTGGATCCGCAATAATTGCAAAATACATCAACTTTCCCATTTTTGTGAGTCGTTCTTTTTCGAAAATGAAGCCAGGCTACTGATTTTCACTTACTAAGAGGAGGACATGGACAAGAACCGGATACCTTATTTGTTTTGGATGCTTCTTCAATTTTTTCACCTCCTTCATGTTCTTGTTAATGAATCACCTGCTCGAATCAAGCAACCCGTCATCAACACTAAAACACTTCTCATGAAGCTAAATCATATTTTACGTACAACAGAAAATAGATATAAAATGATACAAGAAGGAGCTCAATAAACAGTCCAACTTCCTAAATAAGAAAAGAGAAAAATAACGACTATCCAAATTCATAGCTCTAGTCAACTCCTTTTTTTCCTTTGCATTCTATTGCACAGGAACCTTCTCTATAGCCAGAGCCCAAAGTGAACATGACTAAAGCCTTATCTTTCTAAAGGAGCCTTTTCAGAGGAAAGCAAGAGCCTTTTAGCACCATTCTTTAGCTATCCAAATTTATCTTTGAATTTGAATCTTCTTTCATATCCCAATTTATCTTAGAATCTCAAACTTATGCAAACAAAATATTTAGGTTATGTATCATTAACTCTGTCAGATAAATTATAGTCTTCTATAAGTAATATATGCCGCTGGTAAAAGAGTAAATGTTCTAGTGCAATAGCAATATATGAAAAACAGAGACAAAAAGAACAAGCTAAAACTTAAAAGAACCATACTAAGTGAGGAGAGTCAACTACATTCAATACATAACACCTATTACTGTGACATTGCTACTTTTCCCCCTTAGAGTGATTCATAAGAAGCTCTAAAATATATTCTTAGCCGCAACTCATCGAAAACGAACTAAACATATATTGCATGATATATGCAAGGTAACTTAAGTTATAACATGTAAGACAACTTTGATGCACAAAGAAGCACAACATTAAAGATATGGATTAAAAATAATGTATTCAATATTAAATTTATCTTACTTGACTGAAATCTTCCTTACCTCATTCAACTTCTTTGCTAACTGAGGAACACCACAGCGATCAGTGAGGCCATTATTGTGACATCCTGAATTTTCAATTCTGTTTTCAATTAAATAAATCGGGCCTTTCATCAACGCGCCTATACTATTCTTAGAGCTGATCACTCCTGAGATAACTAGACTATCTAAGGAAGTCATTAAGGAATTTTAATACATTAGACTTGATAATTCGACCAGGAATCGGCTACTCGACCGTGCTCAACTGTAGAGATCATTACGGCACAGTTCAAAGTCGATTAGAGATCAGAGATGGGTCGGTTCGACAAAGATGTGTGGCTAAACGTGGGTGATTCCATCAATTTGCAAAATTCTCGTCGACCGGCACTAAACAGATTTTTCTATCGTTTTGATACCCTATGTCCGTATTTGAAATCTCGAGATTTTCACAACCACTGAGAGTCGCCAATGTGTTGAAGAGGTTCATTGTGGCTCGAAGAAAATTGACCAAGAGTCATTTGCACTAAAAATTTCTGAAAGTTACCCGGTAGCCTAGGTCACACTAAAATCGTGTTGGACTGAAATTAACTGCGAATTTGAATTCGATTTCAGAAATTGAAAGTTCTATCATGTCGCTAGTTCTTTTAGGAACATTGAATCAATCTCCAAAGATTTTTCTGCAAATCAGGATTTTCGGCAAAAAGTCGATATAGGGCCATTTTCGACCGGAAAATTTAGAGGACCGTTTTTTATCGCGAAATTGGGATGCAAGTTGGATCTAGGGCCGTGGAAAAATGTCAATTTGATTGAGGATATGATGGTTGAATTTATAGAGGCCGGATTAAGTTGATCCAAGAGGCAATTTAAGTCTAATTTGGGGAAATACCAACAAAATTCGTAGCTCCCCCTTGGACCCAACATTTGGACCATCTTCAAAGCTTCTAGAGGAAGTTTAAGGTTGGAAAAATTGGTTGTGGAAGCTAGCTACATGGTGGACCTCACCAAGGGGACCAAAGAGATAGAGAGGAGACATGGTGGTCCCTTTTAAGACCAACCGGTTCCCCCTCCCTTCTCCTCCTTTTTTTCGATCGAGCCCCCCATTTTAGCAAGTATGAAACCTTCAAACTTTCTAGAGCACCGATCCAACAGCCCCCTCCTCCACCGAGCAGCCCCATCGGACCGCTAGCACCCCACCGTTGCGCCTCGGAGCCCGTTCGTCGTCCGCCTGCTCACGCGCTAGACTTGCATGTCCCCGGCCGTCGTTCCACCTGCCTCGTGACCCCAAGCCATCCCAAGAGCTATTCGAGCTCGCCTCGCCATCGCCATAGCCACCTGGAAGAATGCCGAGCTCCGCCTAGCCCATTGCAACCTTTTGAGCTCCACTAGCTGCTGTTGCCATTTCCATCTCAACCAACCACCGAAGCAGCTTCTTCAGCCACCAAACAGAAACTAGAGTCAATGGTATTTTCAGCCACTGTTTGGCCCGTTTTTGTGGCCTTTCGGACCTTAAAAGGCGCACCCACTTTGGAGTTTATCAATCCTCTCCGCGTTCCCATTGTTGTGGTCCGAGCATATCGTCAATCAAGTGAGTTTACTCACTAATCCCTACTTAATAAGTTAATTATGCTTAAGGGTTGATTAGTTTAATTTAAGTATGGTTTAGGTGGATAATTAGAGTAGATTAGCAATTTAATCGTTCAATATTGCATGTTAGGTGGTTAGAGTGGTGTAATTAGAGCCTAAACAAGCTCTAGTATTCATCTAGAGTGGTTCGAAAATTTTTCGAGTCCGTCTTGGCTTTTAATTAAGCTTTTTCGGCCTAAGTCGCATTTTTTGGGTATTTAATAATTAATTTTCAAAACTATTTAATTAATTATTATTTTTCGAAAATTAGACCGAGATAGTTAGGGCGCGTTTGTTTGCGTTTGTTTAAAAATTGTTCGAAACAGAAATAGAAAAAAAGTGTTTACGTTCCTGGAACAATTTCGAACAAAAAACGCGTTTGGTAATCGTATAAAATTTCTGTTTCTGGAATAGAAAAAGAACAGAAACACGTTTGGTAATTGTTAAAAAATTCTGTTTCTGGAATAGAAAAAGAACAGAAACACGTTTGGTTATGTACAAAATTTCTGTTCCAATTTTTTTCCAATTGTTTTTTTTTTAATAAAATGTAAACTTGGTATTAAATTATCATTCTCATGAAATGCTTATCAATTTAATTTTCATATTAAGTGAAAACAAATATTCTAAACTTGATCATATTTGCTTTGAATGGAATAAATATTTTAAGTTCGTACCAAAATTTTCCTTATTGTTTTTTTTTAAAATAAAGTGTAAACTTGACTTTCAATTCTCATTATCATAAAATGTTCATCAATTTAATTTTGTTCATGGTGAGTAAAGTCAAACATTCTGAACATAGTTATAAGTGCATACTCTGAAGAAAAGTTTATAAATAAACTTTGTTCCAAATTGTTCTCACGTGCCTTTTTTTTTCAATAAAGTGTAAACTTGGTATTGCATTATAACTCTAATGAAATGCTCATCAATTTAATTTTGTTCATAATTGTTAAAGACAAACATTTTGAACATGATCATGTGCATACCTGGAACAAAATTTCATAAGTAAAAATCCCACCATAAGAGCTACCTAAAAGAAGAATACTTCATAGATCTCTCGTAGACCCTTTCATACATAACATCATAATAATGAAGTAATATAGTTCATTGTTCAACTTCATCACATTGGATTTGATAAGTGAATACTTAAAAATAAAATTACAAAAGTCAAAAACACAAAGTCATGAAATTTCAGGCATATTATGATCCCTCGCCATTTTATTTGCAATCCTTGTCCTAAGCATGTTTATTCCAGGTGCATCATGCAATGTATCATCTGCAACCTCCAATTCTGTAGGTCCGCATGAATATTCCGGATCTCCATATATGGAAAAGTTCCTATCCATCGCATCTTGATCACGAATATAATTGTGGAGAGCACAACAAGCTATTACAACAAGTGCTTGCTTCCGAATTGTAAATGGAGGCATTTGTCTCAAAATGGTGAATCGATTCTTTAATGCCCCAAATGACCTCTCAATTACATTTCTCAATGAAGAGTGCTTTTTGTTGAACAATTCTCTTGCTGTCCTTGGTTGTCCCCCATTCCCTCTATACTCGCTTAAATGATACCGATCGCCTTTAAATGGATTTAAAAATCCTGGAAGTGCTGCATAACCTGAATCTACCACGTAATATTTCCCTGTAACATGCTTATCAATTTAATTTTGTTGTGATATTGAACCATAATATATAATCATAAAATTTTCTTCATAAACAAAGTACATACCAGGTGGTGGTCGGGGAAATTGCAGTTGCGGATTTTCGAGTGCTGCTGAAAGCACTCGACAATCGTTGGCAGATCCTTCCCATCCAGCATACACGAAAGTAAATTTCATATCAAAGAGCAAATACACAGCACATTCTGGGTTGTTCTCCCACTCCTACCTCTAAATGGAATCTGCTGAGACACAGGAACGGTAGCATCTATATGGGTGCCATCCATAGCACCTACGCAGCGCTGTTAATATATTAACAATCAATATCATATAAGATTATCAAGTACATGTATTTCACGGTATAAAATTAATATAAAAATCATACCTTGAAATAGCGTTTATGACTAGGATCAATAAGAATTTCTTGTGGAATGACGTCAAACGACGGTGGTTTGATTATCTCCTTTGAAAATTTGATCATTGCTTTCAACACTCTATTGAAATACTTGCTTATCGTTTCTCCTGAATGTTGGAATCTCTCACATAAATTTCTATTTGAGTTATTGTGAGTAACCACACTTAAAAATATCCCAATTTGTTCATCTATGTGAACAAATCGACTATCTTTCAACCAACCCCTTATCCTCATTAAGTCACATAAATTCAGAAAAACATGTCTCTCCATCCTAAATGCTTCATATATCCTATCTGAATGTCCATGAACAATCTCCCTTATCCATTCTCTTCCTGATAATTGACTGTCCCTAATAGGTTCTCTCGTATGGAGGGATGTCTCCATCGCAGCTAAGCAGAGCCACGCTACCAATATGTTAATGTCATCACCCGAGAATTGTTCAACTGGTTGTACTTGCTCATTAGACACACTATTTGATCCTTCTTCCATAGTACCTATACAATCACAAAAATGACCAAAACATCAATATAGATTTTGAAAACACATCACAATAATAATTAATAACATAAGTCATAAAATCTCAATAAGATATTACAAGAGTCTCAACACTAATCATATTTGAATAAACTAAAGATTAATAGATAATATACGTCATACAGTCTAATGAAACTCCATGCAATTCATAATATATTTCCAAATATCAACTAAAGAAATTGAAGAAGGCCAATCCTCCTTGCGGGTATGCATGTAATGAAAGCCTCCTCCATTCACGATTGACGCATGCTCGTTCCACTGCTTTATTGTAAACATCTTGCTCTAGCTCGGGCATATTGTTTAGAATGCTGGACCGCGATAGATACGGAGAAAGGGTCAACAGGTGGTTGTGAAGTCCACCGAGCTCGCACAGCCATCACCAGATGGACTTGGTGACTTAACCTTTAGAAAATCTTGTATGGCTCTACAAGTTTCATCAAAACTGGATTGGTTGCTCTTTCTTCTCCGCTTACTATTTGGAGTTCTATTCAATTTGTGCTTTCCACGAGCTGAAGTTCCAATATCGTCTGTTGTAAAAAGTCTGTCATCACTATGGTATCCAATGAAATCATTTGCATTGCTACCATCATAGTCACCACCTCCACCTGCATTGACACCATCTGCACCGCCACCACTATTGTCACCCCGTACATTGTCATCATCATTGTCATCATCATCCGACAGATTGTCTTCTTGAGCACATCCTACGGCATAATTCCCAGTAGCATAGGTACCACCAAAAATAATACAAAGCTCGGGATGCGAGGGAAGTCCATTCTTCCTGAATCTTGCCCACTCGACATTATCCTACAATTTTTTCAATAATGACATTTCAGCAATATAATCATACATTTCATAATTGGCATTTGTAATAATATCAAAATGACCACAAAGTTAAGAAATACCTTGATATGAGATTCCCATACACTTGGATCTTCGACAGTAACTCTTTTGTTGACATTATCCCAACCAAATCCGGACTGAGAAATGAGTTTGTGAAAACTGCTATACTGTTGTTTCAGTTTGTTTACCTTGTTCCTCAGCTGAACCATGGTAAATTGGAATCCTGTATGTTTACTGAGTTCAGACTGTACATTCCTCCACCCGACTTTGTTGAAAGTGGAAGAGGTGCGGTTTCCCTTTTTGACCTCATCCACCAATAAGCCGATAAGCATATTGGTTATAGACTCCGTCCACTTTGCATTGAATGCGTGTCTCTCGGATGCCATTGAATCTTCGACCGGTTGAGCATCACGTGAGTTATGAATTAAATCATTAACATAAAACCGTAAGAACTACACGCCATATACAAAATTAGCATGGTAACCTATATGGATCCGTATACCCCATCCTATTTTGTGAATGGTCCAACTAAATTATAAGATCTCTAAGATTAAGAAAATGAAAAAAAGAACCGAGAGGCCAACCTTAGCGTGCGGATTATTGTTTCCAAATTCAGGAAATTGCGATTTATGTGGCAGGGACTGGCAAATTCGGAACAGAGCAAGGGAAAAAGAGTATGTCTTCGTGGATTGGCACCGGCAAGGCGGAACTTTGGATGGATCCACCGAAGTTCTCAAAGCATCAGCGTTCACTTGAGAATGAATCAACCAATTGAGGATGTACCTTAAGTAAAGAAAAATTCAAGACAATAAGCAATAAGGCAACAACGAAACAGCACCCTCCATTCTCTGCAAATCCATAACTTAAAGAGAAAAAATCGAAGCATTATAGTCATAAGATATCAAGGATCTCGCATAATGTATAATCCCCAACATTCCTACAAAAAAAAGTCGAACAACGTTGTTCTTATAGATTCACAAAGAATGTACTAAATGAACAAGTCAACAACGTTGTTCTTCTCACGTGCCTTTTTATTTTTTATTTTTTTCTGTTCTTTTCTTTTCTTTCACTTTTATTTTTCTCCTCCCCTTTAGTCTACCCCTCTACACGTTCTCTTCTTCGGGCCTCATCTTCTTCCTTTTGTCTTTCTCCCCTTGAGTCGCAAGGGTTCATAGAGACACACAGAAAATATTAATATTCGACCAAATCCAAGCAATACGGGACAAAACGCAAATTGAGAACAACAGGAGATATTTGCCATAGAACAACAGGATCGCGGGACAACAGGATCGTGGGACAAAGATCAACAGAACAGCAACTCGTCATGGTGTCGAGGAACGCCAGCAAAGGCCAGATCTAACAACACCCATCAATACATCATATTCACGTATACGTTGGAATATTCCTCCTTGTTCTTAGTGAACCGCTAGTTTTGTCATTTCAAAAAACAAGTAAATGCATAGACTGCGAGAACCAATCAATTGATAAACATCCTTTGATAGACGAATGAAGAAACCAAGGAAAACCAATCAACACAAGCACAAAAGAAAGAGTATTTACCTCTGTATTGAGAGCCCAATGGTTAGTTCATGGAAGACCCGGAAAGAGAATGAACCGGGATGAATATGCTACTGCTCATACATGGCAAAGCAGAGCAAGAGAATGGCTTGGTCAGATTTGAAGAGAGCAAGTAGTGACGGTTAATTGTATATTTATTCCATGAATGTATCTCTCGCGCTCTCTCTCGGTACGTGATGAACTGGCGGTGGACTATTTTCGTATTGTAGTGATGGACGGAGAGAAGAGTTCCGAAATGAGATTTGAGAGCGAGATTTAATAATTATTTCTTGCCGATTGAGAAAAATTATAAGTGCTTAAGTGCTCGGGGGAGAAACCGAAAGATCCAACCTTTGCCCGCCCAACCACCCTTCAACACGGCCAAACCCCACACACTCACTCTGCTCGCTCGAAATCAAACCATACACCAACCAACACAACAAAATTTTCCTAATTCTGCAGCGTTTTGCGACCCGCCGAGAAGCCGAGACACCTACCATGCCTTTGTAATCAACTCAATTAAGCTTCAAAACAGCATCATGTCACACCAAAGACTAGTGTATTTCACGGTTACGCTTGCCTCCCCCATTTTACCAGCAAATTCACGAAATCACATACATGCACGCACATAGTTACCTCCTATCCGAACCAAATCGCAGATAGTACAAACGCACCTGAAGAGCTCGGTGTGATCGGTGTCGTGCCGCGCCTGCTCCTCCCCTCCCTTCCCGCGATCGGATCATAAGCACAACAAAAGAACCGAGATCTCTGGAAAAAAAAAAAGTAGCACCGCAGATAACGGAGATTCAGTACGCGCGCGCGCGCGGGAGGAACTCGACAATCGAAACCTGAAGGAAGACGAAGCCGTGGAGCGGGCGGCCCGCGTCGCGGAGGCTCTGGCGTCGCCGAGCCCGAGCAGCAGCGAAGCTCGCTGCTCTGCTCTGGCGTCGCCGAGCCCGAGCAGCAGCTCTGCTCGCTCGAGCCGAGCCCGAGCAGCAGCGACGCTCGCTCGAGCCGAGCCCGAGCAGCAGCGACGCTCGCTGCTCTGCTCGCTCGAGCCGAGCCCGAGCGCCGAAGCTCGCTCCTCTCGCTCGAGCCGAGCCCGAGCAGCAGCGAAGCTGCGCTGCTCGCTCGCTCGAGCCGAGCCCGAGCAGCGCGACGCTCGGCTGCCCGCTCGGGCTCGAGCCGAGCCGAGCAGCGCGGCTCGCTGCTGCGCTCGCTCGCCCGGATCTCGAGCGAAAGCGAGACGAGCTGCTGTCGCAGACTGGGAGCAACGCTCGCCCGGATCTGCGAGACTCGCTCGAGCAAGCGGCTCGCAGAGATCCGGGCAAGCGATTCCTCGAGCGAGCCCTAACACTCGAGCTCTCGCCGAAGTGAAGACAATCGGGGAAGGAGGAGCGATGACGACGTTTACCCGTGAAGGAGCGGCGGCCGGAGGAGGCGCTCGTCGGAGACGGGCGCCGAGAGAAGACGATGGATTTCTCTCGTCCGCGGGAGGAGGCGCTCGTCGCGGGGGGAGACGCTCGTCGCCGGGTCGGAGGAGGAGAAGCTCGTCGCTCGTCGCACGTCGCCGGAGGAGAAGCTCTTCGCCGTCGCTCGTCGCTTGTCGCGGTCGCGGGAGGAAGCTCGTCGCGGGGGAGAGGAGGCCTGTTCGAGCACAAATCAGAAATAAAAAAGGAACACAATTTTGTTCCTTTTTTGTTTCTGATTTGTGTTCCAGAAACAAGAAACAAGTTTTTCTTGTTTCTTGTTTCTGTTTCTTTTTTGTTCCTGGGAACAAAAGAACAAAAAAGGAACAGAAACACACACAAACGCGTTTCTGTTCCTTTTTTGTTCCCAGGAACAAAAGAACAGAAATTTCTGTTCCTGGGAACAGAAATAAAAGCCAACCATGCAGGCCCTTAGTGACCGGAATTTTATGCTGATTGCAATGGTGTGGTTAGATTATTTTTTCTAGATGATAAATTGCACTAATTGAATGTGATTTGTAATTTTGGAAATTTATTCCAAAAAATTTATAATTTCAATTATTAATTAGAAAATCACCGAGTGTCGATTTATAACTCCGAAAATGGATTTGTGGATTATTGAAATTAGTGAGATTTTAAAAGGGGGAAATGTCGTATTTTGGTTAAGGCCGACCATGTACCCACACACAATTATTTTTATCTTGTACGATAAAAATGGTGAAATAGTTAAATGATCAGGATGGTATACTATATTGGCCTATGGACTCAATATGTCAGCTTAGCGCGAGCAGTATACTATTTATCAACTTAGAGTGAGCTATACTATCTATTATCAACTTAGAGTGAGTAGTCCTAGATGGGGTCGGACTTTATAGATAGTATTGATTGAGATGACTGAAAGATGGTCTCGATGACATGGAATCAACTGAGTCGATTGATCGAAGGTTCGATCTGTTTGGTTGAAATGATTGGATGGTTATTTGAATTATATTGACTTGCGGGGAAGGGGCCAGGCTAAGGTAAGTCATACGAGTTGTGTTTGTACTTAGGCAGCCCTTGGGGCATATTTTTTCCTAGTCGGGTCATAGGGGGTGAACTTGAGATGTCGTCTCACCCCGTTGTGAGATAACATTTTCGGGCCCATAGATGGCGGCTCCTCCCGAGCATTTTGGACAACCAAAGAAGGTTACATAACAAAAGTGCTTCATCCCGCTTCAAGGAGACCTAGGGGGATGGGTTTATGAGTTGGTAAAATCCATGGTCTAGGTAGATGCGGGTCTACCCAAAAAGGTGCCCCATCAATATAGATCATGGTATCGCCAAGAGCGGAATGGTCAAAGAGAGGGACCCATACCGAAGTCCGAGGTTCCTTTTTATGTGCTAGAAGTAGCTTTTGGAAAGGGTATGGCTGACCCTCTAGGTGGTTCAGTGGTGGACTGGGACCCCAACCTGTAGGAACCTGAGTCCTCGGTGTATTTCGCTTAAGGCTCTAATGAGGATGAGGGTGAGGATGAGGATGACGAGGAAGATCTGTAGTTCTTTGAGACCCCCCTGTTTTGAAGACCTTGCATCTATATATCAGCTTGTATTATATAAGACATGACTGGTTATGTTATGTATATATAAGTGTGTTGTTGGTTTTAAAAATTATGGCCCTACTTTTCTATCCAATCTTGTTGTTGTTTGGGGAATTTATTTATTTGCTTCTACATGTGCATTTAAAATGAATGGGTCTGCAATGCGTCGTGAGATGTCACTATTTAATCAACCGTAGAGGGATGGGCACGCGCTCGGAGAATCGGAGCGTGACATCCCCGTTTAAGTGGTTTTAGAGCGAAGTTGATAGTTGGAGTGATAAGGTGCGATGGGTCATGGGATAGTTAGTAGGATTGGCCTTTATTTCATGCCGGTGCATGTCTGTGATAGCTAATTTGGAGAATTGTTTATTGTATTGATCGCTCAGCTTTTAATTCGGTGTGGAATTGAAAGACAGGTTTCAGTAGAAAACTGAGGGATGAGTGACTAGGAGCAAAGGACTCCTATGAAGCGTACTATAGGGCCCGTGACTCAAGGTAGGATACTGATGAGGGTCGGTACATTAGGAGGCCGTGGTCGAGCGCCAGCTTAAGCTAACGCCAGTGGAATAGCACCACCTCCTGTCGATGCTGAGGTAGTAGCCTTTGGTGATCCCAAGATCGAGAGAATCGGGCACGCATTTGAAGCAATGAGAAATCTAATAGGGCAGCAGGCCCAGAACCAAGCTGCTACTGCTCAAGCCGCCGCAACTACTGCCATTGCCGCCACTACTGAGGCTGCACCCATTGCTACACCTGTCGAAGTTCTAGTTGGGAACATAGTTGTGGAGAGGGAGAGACTGATTCACAAGTTGGTGAAGCGTTCTTGAAGCTAAACCTGCCAAGGTTCACCAGGTACCGGAGATCCGAGACTGCCTCACTTTGGATTCAAGATTTGGAAAAGGCTTTTGCACTTCTGAGGTGCAATGAGGAGGAAAGAGTTGTCCTGGCAATATATCAACTGCAGGGTAATGCAAACACCTGGTGGAGAGCCGCCAGAGATACAGTATTCTCAATAGGAGTAATTCCGATGTGGGATGCATTCCTTAGAGCTTTCGACGATAAGTACTTTTCGGGTAACGCCCGAGAATAGAAGATGGAGGAACTTCAACGCCTCCGCCAAGGGATGATGACTATTAACCAATACAAGGTCAAATTTGCGGAGCTTTCTCAGTATACTCTGAGGTTGATTGAGGATCCAGAGGACAAGGCTCGAAGGTTCAAGAATGGCCTTTGAGTAGAGTTGAAACAACCCCTGATACCGTTGATTTTGAAAGACAATAGAGAAGTTTACCATCGAGCTCAACTGCTTGAGAGAAGTCTGAACGAGTAAGCCGCCTCGTCTAGATCAAGGTTTAATTCGAGTAGAGAAGGGATTCGACACGGGAAGAGGCCCATGAATGGAGAAAAGTTCCATGTTCCACCCAATAGGAAGGGTGGAATTGGAAAGCCTGCGCCAAGCGAGAATGGCATATGTCACCTCCGTGGAAGACGACATGGTACGACCCGTGCCTCGAAGGATGGGCGCTGTTTTGTGGCATCCCAAAATTTCATGTCAACCTTGAGATGTGCTATGAACCATGAATAGGTGATGGAAGCACCATCAAATTATATTGTAGCCATTTGACCCATGATTTGCAATAAGATTAAGACCGAGCTTTTAATGGACAATTATTTGATAGGAGAATTCTATTATTGGCCATGTGTTTTATAAGTTTGAATTCATTGATTTATGTTGCAAGTTTTATGACCCTAGAAATTTTAATTAGGTATTTATATAAGTGGGGATTTAGAGTAGATTATTAAAAGAGGGAGTGGGCCAAAATTTTAAGGCCAAGACCAGCCCTCAAGAGCCCCACCGTTCGGCCACTAAGGCCTGGCCCGCGAAGCCCAAAGGGAGGGGGGCTGCTGTCAACCGAAGGGGGAGAGGCCCGGCCCAAGGGAGGCCTATCAACCTGCATGCAAATCCTCAAGTGGTAAGAGAAGCTTGCCAAATGTTAGTCCATTGTAGCCAAGTGTAAGATGCCATGCAAAATCAAATGATTGCTAATGAGAGAAAGAGAGAGAGAGAGAGAGAGAGAGAGAGAGAGAGAGAGAGAGAGATGTCGCTTGAGAGAAGGAGAGGAAGAGAGAAAGAGAGAAAGAGAAAGGAAGAAGGAGGCCCATTGCTGCCGTGTGTGTCGCCTAGTCCCGCCGTCGAGCCGCCTTGCCCTGCCATTCTTATTTGCTGTGATTCTCTTTTGGATTAGAGGCAAGTAGAGTCCATTGATCTACCCTTTGCTTGCTATGTTTGTGTGTGATAAATGGTAAATTTTGGATGTGGTTGAGGTGAGAAATTTCGAAGTTATAGGAGTTGTGTTCTGGCCAGTATTCTACTTTCTGGAAAAACAGCCCGACCTTTGGTGATTTCGTGAGTTGCATGCAATGTTCTGGTTGGAATCTCACTTTGACTTCTTGATGAAAGTTGTAGAGGACTTCTTGGAGAGTAACATACCAAAATTTGAGGAAAAGGAACAAGTATTTGTTGGTGAAACCATTTTTCTTCAAAGATACTAGATCTAGAAACTGTTATGTTGATCTATTGTGATTCTGTGAATTTTGTGCAAGTATCCAATCCGAATTTGATCTTGTGTCCTTGATAAGAGTTGTATGATACATCTTGAGGAGTAAACTACTAAAATATGATAATAAACGGACAAGTATTGATTGGGGAAAAATGATTTTCTTTGAAGAGGATGAATCTGGACAATGAAGCAAAAGTTAAGGAGAGTTATAAAAAATGTTAGCTTTTAATATAGAAGGAATTAGACTTCAATTTCTTCATGGGACTTTACCTCTAGGTCTCAGCTATAACATAATAAAATCTCAGAAGATTCTGAGTTCATTTAAAAATTAATCTAAATTATTTCGGAAACTGTGCAAAAGTGGCGCTGGAATTTCTTTTGCTGTGATGTATGGATCTATGTGATTGATGTGAAATTTTCTTGACATGGTATTCTTCACAAAATATCTTCTTCTGGATTTTTTTTTACATCACGTTAAATTTTCAGAATTTATTGAGATTTTTTATTAATTTTCCAAGAATTTTTACTAAAGAGGTGCATTCTGTTTTACCCGAAAATCGGTTATATTTTCAAAAACCAATGAACTGCTTTATGAAATGTGATATCGTGGGTGTTATGTGCACTGCATATATGGTGACATTTGGCATATTACATGATATCAAAAAGCTGGTTTAGACCCTTGATATTGTTGCATCAAATGTCATGTTGAAAATGAGACATATATGTGAATATATATTGTTATAACAATGATATCGTCGGAGGTGTGAGCCGACAATGCCCGGGGGTGTCGGGATGCCCGGAGGTTTGTGCCAGAGGATCCTCGAGTTTCGAGATACCCGGTGGTATACGGTACGTAATGTCCAAGGGGAATGCCTAGTGGTATGGCAATACGTAATTCCGGAAGCCTTGGAGGTTTGTGCCGGGGGGATTCCTCGTGATGCTAGTTGGGATGTGAGATGCCCGGAGGTTTGTGTCGAAGGCTCCTTGCGTGCCGGTCGAGTGCGAGCGATAAATGAGGGATGCAAACATTGGTCCCTAGATGATAAATGATGAGATCCTTTTGAAAGATGAAACAAGAAATTGAATCATGCGCATGGGTGTGTGTATATGGCATGATGCATGATGTGTTTATGAAAGTAAATTGATGTTATTTGACATTGAGAATGCAATCATGAATGCTTGAATGGATCTCATGGAGATGTATACATGGTTGTATGGATGATATGAATCATGCGTATGAATGTGCATATGGCATATGGGATGAACATCATGGAAATACAAGCATGACTGCATGGTGGTATATGCACGATGGCATGGTGAGATATGTGTGACTACATGGGGACATATGCACAACCGCATGGCGATGTATGCTTGATAGCATAGATGATATGTGCTTTACTCGTGATATCTTGATTGTCTTGCTTGTTGATTGTGTAGTTTGATGGATCTTCTTGCTGGTGGTTGTACTCACCCCTTTGGGGACTAACATTTCAGATTGAAAGCTGCCTCTAGCATCTACGCATGGTACATTTTATGGATTACCGTCTCGATGTTGAGGTCGAAAGTGCTCGGAGCACCCCCGCGTTGGTGTTCATGGTATGGTGTTTATTTGCGTTCGTGTTTTGGTTATGTACGATGTGGGCCTACCTAATGGCCCCATAGTCGAGAGTTCCCTGTCTATCCATGTTCGTCGAGATGGGAGGATGATGGGGATGCTGCCGCCGCCATTGGCCGATGCACTGGGATGGGTGTGATAGGAGCATGTGACTGGTGGAGGTTGACACTTTTTGGGATGGCCGACACTAGCTGATGGATAGATGTTCATGTCTAATGTATAGTCGGGTTCTTTTTGGGTTTAGCCGAGCTTACTTAAAGTCTTGGCCCTTTTGTTATACCGACTTGTGAAATCCATCTTAGTATGTAAATAAAAGTGGTTCGGCATTAGCTTTTATATATATATGAAAAGTGTAGTTGGTGTGTATTGCATCATATTATTTAGTTTGTGTTCGGGTTAGGGAGATGTTTAGTATGCTTCCGTTTAATTTGAACTTCTTATGGACCGATCTAAGGACGTAAATCCTCGGGTTGCATGGACCCACTACAATTCAAATGATATCGTAGTGACATGTTATTAGGACAAGTGATAGGTGAGCAAGCTGTGGCGACCCTAGCGAGATCAGGGCCGTGTCGAGGGGAGCCACATGTTTTGAATGTAGCCAACAAGGTCACATGGCCGGAGATTGTCCTAGAAGACCGAGAGAACAACATTAGTTACCACCGTCGCCACAAATGGGTCAGATCAAAGGGTACGCACCACAAGGTGGACAGATCAAACCCCCAACCCAAGGAACAGTTTATGCCATCACCAGAGGTCAGGCAGAAGACACGCCTGATATGATTACAGGTATGGTTTTGTTGAACGACCATGCTTTTTATGCTTTATTTGACCCTAGCGCGACTCATTCTTTTATTGCTAAGTAATATGTTAAGGCGATAGGATTAAGTCCTAAGTTGCTAGAGTCGCGGGTTAGCATTGGGTTGACCCGTTAGGAAGGCGAGAGTTTCGAGTTTGTTGGAAGTCGAGAGACCTCGATTACACCGATCTCCTTGCTTGAGGCAACCCGTTTGTTAGACGGAGGCTGTCAAGGTTACGGCAAATTGTCATGGATATGACAATTGAGAAGCTGAAGATCGAGGATATCTCAATGGTGCAAGAATTTCCAGATGTATTCCGGGTATTGGAAGCAAAAATTCTGACCAAAGAGAGAGATCGAGTTCGTGATTGAATTGGCACACAGGAGCAGGCAATCTCTAAGACTCTCCTCACCGGATGGCATTATCGAGTTGAAAGAACTAAAGGTGTAGATCTCGGGAATTGTTGGATAAGGGAGTCATACGTCCTAGTGCATCACCTTGGGAGCACCAATTTTGTTCGTAAAGAAGAAAGATGGTTCGTTCCGCTTGTGCATCGACTATCGTCAACTCAATCGGGTGGCTTGAATCAAGAACAAGTATCCCCTCCCGGATCGATGACTTGTTTGATCGGTTACACGGAGCGTCGATATTTTTCAAAAAATCGACTTGAGGACACGATATCATCGGCTGAGAATGCGAAATAGGACATTCCAAAATCGGGGTTCCATACTCGATACGGTCATTATTGTTGACGCCTTAATTTTATTTAGGTTTATTTTATTAATTAAGCTTTATTCTTTTCGGATAAATAAGATGATAAAAAAAAAAAAAGCAAAACAAGCAAAAACAAAAATAAAAAAAAAGAAAGAAAAGCGAAATTGGCAGCCCCCCATCTTTTTCCTTTTCGTAGGCCCAAGCCCAGCGTCTTTTTCTGGCCCGGTCCCTCTCTTCCTTCTTCTTCCTTCTTCTTCTTCCTCGTGCCTTCACTCTCGCCTCGTATTCCACACGCATCATCACCGATGCGTGAAGGGCGACTATAGTCGAGTAAGGTAGGCCGGCGTCAGCGGAGAGGATAAGATCTCAGGCGCCATTAATGCTGAGCAAGCTTCGCTGGAAAAGCTCGATGGGACACCGGTTCATCCGAGAGGAACCGGTAGGCAAGCCGGAGGCCGGTGGTCGACGCCCTCCGTCGACCAAATTTCCTTCGTCTATAAATAAGTGGCCGCAAGCATCGTCGGGGGGCATGCCGAGCTCGAAGATCTTTCACTAAGAGACATCAAGAAAGATTGAAGGGTGAGCGCAGGGGAGAACTCGAGTCGCGAGCTCAGCCCACCCTCCACCAAGAGACTTCAGGGAAGGCCAACGACGAGCAACTTCGAGAAGGTCAGATTTGGCCGGTGGAGGCTCGTATTTGGCCAGAGTGAGAGAGAATCGAGGCTGAGGAAGGTCCGGCCAAGATCTACGCCTCAGATATGGAGTTCGCTGCGTCGTTGCCACTTAGGACGTGCTTGTATGCCGTTGCCTCGACCAAGTCCGATGTCGTTGCCTCGAAGGCTCACGTCGTTCCCCCTGAAGTTGTTGTTGTGATCGATCCGCAGATGCCTGTGATTGGAAGCGAGTGGCCGCCGTCGTTGCCTGTCACCGCCACCGTTCGCCACCTCGTCCACGGATAGGTAACGGAGCCGTCACCACGCCGATCGCGTTGTCGCCGTTGCATTCCCCTCTCAAGGCGTGTCGCCGACCACACCAACAACAGCCGTGTTATTGCTCGTCCTTGCCGTCCTCATAGCGGTTTGCCCTTTGTTGTCGCCGCGGGTGCCACGGTAACACCTCGGTTTCCCCCACGGTGCTGCGGATTCACAAACTCTAGGGTTTGCAATTTTACGGGTCATCAAATCGGATCCGGGTCTCGGAATCGGGTAGGGTTTTGTGAGATCAAGAGCGGCGAAAACCGGCGGGTCGTGAGGTCGGAGCCGGGTCGGGTGCGAATCGATCGGGTAGGGTTTCCACAATTTTTGGGGCGGCGAAAATCCGGGTCGACGAGTCAAGTAGCGTTTCACCGAGCGGGTCGTCGGGTCAACTTGATAGTTTTAGAAAACGGGCTCTTAGATCGCGGCGTCGTTTAAGAATTAAAAAAAAAAGCAGGCCGCGTGATGGGCCTTACTGCGTTTTGGGGGTGACGGGTCGGACACAACTTAGTGGATCGACCGGGTCGGATTTTATTTAAAATAATGTTTTAATAAATAAAAATAAATAAATAATTTATTTTCAAAAAAATGATAAAATGATTTATTTTCGAAAAATAGTAAAAATATTCTATTTTCCAAATAAATCGAAAAAAGATGAAAAATAGTTTATTTTCCAAAAAAATATTTAAAAATATTTATTTTTCCAAAAAAAATCAAAAAATATTTCATATTTTCCAAAAAAAGCCAAAAATTATTTGAAAAAGCCAAAAAATTCATAAAATGCCAAAAAGACTTGTATTTTCTGAAAAATACCAAAAAATAAAAAATCCCTTTTATGTCCAAAAAATAGGAAAAGACACAAAAATGTTTTCCTCCCCATCAAATGCATGGAAAACCCTCAAAAAATCCAAAAAGCCTTAGGGTTTAAACAGATTAGGTCTTGAAAGGAATTAGTGATTAACTAGTGTAATCAAGTCCCCAATCCTAATTTCTCTTGTTGCGCAGGAGGCGAGTATTTCTCCGATACTTAAGCTTGGGTTTCTAATCGACCCACCCCAAACCGATTAGTGGCAACTCCGTTTAAAAATTAATTTACGAGTTAAAAAATTAGACTATTAAAGTCGTGAATTGATGGACTTGGGAGAGTCCGGGCCTAATACATTCAACCAAGCCATTAGCCTCCGCAAGCGCCCGCCCCGATCTGGTGCCGAAAAAAAAAGAGGTCGCGACAATTATGAATTCAACGTAATGCTGTTTAGTTTGTGAATGCCGGCTGCTTTTATGGATCTAATGAATCGAGTGTTTAAGGAATATCAGATCAATTTGTGATCATGTTCATTAATGATATTGTGTGTGTATTCGAAAGTGAAACATGAAAGTCATCCCGAGATTGGTACTTCAAACCACCATTCATCCTGTACGCCAAATACAGTCGAGTTTTATTCTCATGTTCTTTTCTTAGGTCACGGATTTCAGCAAGAGGAATCTCCGGGACAGGACAGATTGAAGCAGGGATCAGCTGGCCTACCGACCACCATGACAAAGTCGAGTTTTCGGGTTTGGATAGGTTACTATAAACTCGTGAAAGGAATTCAGATTTGGTGTCATTTTCCCTCCTAAAGTAAGAAGAGAAGTTTGTGTGGTAGGCAAAGTACGAGCTTAGTTTCAAGAACTTAGAACGAAGCTTACTACCACACACAATGTCTGACCATTCCATCGGTAGCGGATCTGAGATCTATAGGATGCCTCATTCCTGATTGGGTTTGCCGTTGAGCAACATTTAGGGTTATTCATCGTTCCGTAAAGAGACCTCATGAATAGAATTACCCATCGCATGACTACAGAACTTGCAGCAATTCCTTTCCTCTGAAGCTTTAGAGACATTACTTCGTGGAAAACATTCAAGATCTTCAAGACCATAAAAGTCTCAAAATATGTTCTCTCGAAGGAGTTGGTATAAGAAACGTCGTTGGATGGAACTTAGAAGCTTTCTACCAATTGTATTTCATATATCAAATTAGGAAGGCAAATGGGCACTGATTTGAGTCGAGAGTTTTCATCACTCAATGTTGGTTCCGAGTGGAATCTAATCAAGAGAGCTCAAGATTCTGGAGTTCAAGTTTGAGGTAGGAACATTGAATCTTAGGCCACCTCTCAAAATTGAGTCAAATGTTCGGATCACGATCAAATTACTTCAACGACAGACCTAGACTGTTCAGAAAATTCTAGCAAGAAGTTACTAATAAGTGAAAACCTACTTTTAGATTTTGAGGATGGAAACACTAGGGCAAAGGATGCTGTTCTACCCAACGTCCAGCTTAGATCTCAATCTTTTTAGTTCAGTAGGTTACAAAGCAGCCCTTTTAGTTAAAAAGATGTATAAACTAGGTCAACACTATTGGTGGTGGTATGAAGGTGGACATCATCGAGGCATGTTGCCAAGTGTTTGGTGTCGATGAGATGAAGCTCGGCCTTGCAAGTTGGGGAGGACTTCTACAACCTCTCCAAGATCCCGAGTGGAAATGGGAGCATCACGATGGATTTCGTGACCAATTTACCAAGGAGTCAAGAACGTGACATCGAGATTTTCAACCCTGTTTTCTACTTAATAATCGAGCTTTTCATTGACACGTCTATAGGGCTGTTCCCAAAGCTGATCACTCTCAAGATAACTAGACTATTTAGGGAAACCATTAAGGATTTTAAGGCAAATAGGCCGCTCAGTGCCGCTATTGGAATCGGTTGCTCGACCATATTCATCTCGAGTCGAGCTGGGGCCTCATTTCATTCTCGTAACGGGAGTGAGTGCACCGCAAGACCAGACAAGTGATTCCCTCGTCTCGGCGGCGGCATCTGTCTTTTTAAGAAAAGTCATTTCCTAAGACGGCTCCTCTTATTCTACGATAATCCAAGCAGCAGCTCCACGAGTCCGCTCAGAACCAGTCGATTCCGGTCATTCGTTCTCCCCTCTCGGTTGCCCTTTGCCAGCTACTAGAGCAAGTAAGAGAACCTACAGTGAATGAACAACAAGAACTGCAGATTTGGACCGGATTGTACACCTTTGTGTCTGGCTATGTATATGGATGTGCATAAAGAAGGGACGGGACATCTCCTCCCTTTTAGGAGGATGAGAGAGGGAAGAAGCTGCAGCGGCACCTCAGGAACTTCTTACTGGGCAGCACCCATAGGCGCGAGTCTTTGATGCACGTGTTTTGTTCATATTCCTGCGCAGTTAAGAGAAAAAGAGTCCCCAAGGCAACCACTTGTGTCTTTCTTGGATATGCTCAGTCCGGGTATAGATGCTATGACGTGAAATCCAAGAGAGTCGATGTATCCTTGAATGTTCTCTTTAATGGGGTCGCCTCATATTTTCCTTTACCTAATTAATCATCCCCGGACGGTGATGGAGATGTATTGCGGCCTTCTCCTGTTCATCAACTCGAACCTCATTCTTCTGCAGTTGATGTTACGGATCAGCCTGACTCTTCAGGCCAGCATCTTCTGCCGGTCGACGAATGCGTGCTCCGGTTGTAGCAGTGTTGAATGAACGGCAGGTTTGTTTACCCAGACCAGGTAAGCCTAAAGGTGGTCCTGATGTTAGATTCTCAACATTTGAACCGACGGTTCTATTGGTGACCCATTCCAACCAAATAAGCTGGCCGCTTTTACTTTGATTAGCCTTTCAGAAATAGGGGTGCGGGGGTGCTGTGCTCCTCTTCATTTGCTCCCGTTAACGACCACAAAGGCATACATAGAAGGCAGATGAGAGAAAGCGAAAGCGCTCGATGAACGATGATTGAAGATTGCAGCATATTTTTTATAAAGACAGCAGTAGACCACTACATTTTTTTAGCAGAATTTGGCCAGCGCATCGACCTAGTACAAAATGGCCATCTTACTGAATCCGAAAAGTCGACTACGACAAAAACGTAGTTATTCCCCCCTTTTTTAAGAAATAGAGCAATCGTCCTACGAAATCTATGGTTATGCTTTTCCCATAGCCAGGAAGGTATTGGGCTGATAAAGCCCCAACTTCCTCTTGGACGGCTTCGACGTGCTGCATAGAGCACACACAACCCATCACCCTTGGACATCTGCTTCTATCCTGGGCCAATAAGAATGCCTTTCCAGGTGAGCCAGAGTTTGATTACACTTTGGAGTTGATCAAACTCTGGCGTCATGAAGGACTGCGAGACGCCTTGTCCCTCCGAGTACTCCGCCGTAAAGTCCCCGAAGTCCAATAAGGTGGTAGAAAGAGCAGTTGCGGCGCTTTACTAATAACATAAAAAAAGGGGTATGGACAGAAAATCTGCAACCGTCGTTGGCCTTTCTTTTCTTATCCTACCAACTTTATTCACTTCGCGGTAAACAGAGACTTTCCAATAGCCAGTAGGTCAAAGCCTTTCTTTTGGGGTCCAAGGGTGCCACCCCGTACTCCCCAATTCCTGTCTTCGGAACTACGGGGATAGGTGACTTTCTGCGATGGCCCTCCACCTCGTTGGGAAAAGTGAAAGGAAATAACAAGCCCTAAACTAAAGACCAACTAGCAGCTTATCAACCACCGAACACAGACTCATGTTGGCGATGCCATGGTTAAGTACGAGGACCACCCACCCAGCAAAGAGCGAGGTCTTTCACTTTCAGCCAAGTACTTCAAAAAAAAAGTGGAAGGCGAAACAACTACAACATTAGAGGATATTTTCTGTACTGTATAAGTGGCTCGGAAGAAGAATCACGTCTCCAGTCGATTCTACTTCATGTCTTACTAGATAAGTCACAAGGCCTGTCCTTCTTCAGGCCCAGGTCATCTAGTCGGGGTCGACCACAATTTCGTAAGAAAGAGATAGAATTTAACTAAGTGGAAATCAAAGGAGGGCTTCGATCCATTGTGATTCGGTTCCTTGGTGTGGAGAGATCTCTGCCATAAAACAGAGAGCTCGTAGGCCTTATTCTGCAGATCAAAGAACGAACGTAATTCCCCATTCATTCAAAGTAGTATTTTTTTATAGAACAGAGGCCTTCTGGGCCGACTACTACGACTACATGCGCATCTAGTGCAGTGGCTTGGAAGCAAGCTACCTTGACCATCTTCCGAAGTTCTAAATAATCTACTGATCAAAGGCTGTAGGGGCGGACTGCTCTACATTCAGCCGCGCCATAGTGACCCCCGAAGCGATCTTCTTCTAGTTTCGGGACGAAATCTGGCAGCCAATTGCTGGCTCTGAATAACCAGCCCAGCAAGAAGTTCAATTCTTCCATAACATAAGGGGGCGGGGTTGCGCGCGAGCCGAGTGACGTAGGTGCACAAGAGTACTTCGCGTCACAACCATCTCTTTTTTATAGGTTCTACGGACCGATGCCTGCTGCTTCATCTGGGAGCAAAGAATCATAGATATGCCGGTCATTAGAAGGAAGAACCGCCATAAAAAGATTCCTCGTGTATCATCTGTAGCAAAACTATGAACGGAAGCTAGCAATCCGGACCGTATTGAAAAGGTTCCTAAGACACAGCATAGAAAAGTAACAATATTAAGAAACGAGGTCCAAGAATGAAGAAGGGGTAGAATTACTGAATGAATACGAGCTGTGGCTAATACCCGAGGCATAAAAGAAGCATTTTCTACGGGATCCCGAAACCACCAGCCACCCCGACCTAATTCATGATGAGCCCACCAACTTCCTGGCAAGATGCCTACGGTTAAAAACCACCGACATGTCAAGATCCAAATTCGAATTGGTTCCTGGTCCTGGTCAGAGACCACTGTGTTCGCGCCGGCGGTCCAAGAAAGAGGCGAAGTAGCGGTATCTTTCTTTCCATTACGAACGACACGCTTCGCCTGCTCCCTCCCCGTGTCCACTAGCGCTCCTGTCCAGAGCGAAGAGAAGGCGAAAAAGCGCCGCCGAAGCAGCATGAGCGGGCTTCTATTTCTATTGCTACGCAACAATAGAGCATAATAGCATTTTGCGCCCACATCTTTGAATTTGAGGGTAAAAAGCTCGCTTGTTATACGGGATCCGACGCATCCAGCAGAGCGAAGCAGCCTTCCATTCTTTTCGGCGGCATCCTTCCGCATTGGCGGCGAGTGGAGTGCCACAATCCCATTCATCATTTTTGATCTACATAAGCCAAAGCCCATAGCACTGGCGACGTCTCCGGCATAAATGCAAGGCGGATGTATAGCTGATATAGGATCTTGTGGAACAGGATTTGATTCTGCAAGCGGTTCGGTACGAACGAAGAAATTTCGAACAAAAGGATCGGAACTCACTGATAGGAAAGGAGAGAAAAACAAAGCAATGCCAAGAGCTCCGTCAATCCGCTGTTCATCGATAGACGAAGCTCTCTCTTGATCATCTCGTGCCAGATGCAACAAAGGATGAGTCCTTTTTCCTTCTCGCGAACCACGGGAGCGCCTAGCGCCCAGAGGAGCAAAGCTCATTTTCCTTTCAGGGTAAAACGGCGCATAAAAAAGGGCTGGCCCGTCAAAAGTCCGGTTCCTTCGCGAACGAAGTTCAGAATCAACAAGGGTTCGTAGAACGAAAGGAGTGTACAACTGGGGCGCAGCCCTACTTTTTTGTTCGTAACGAGGGAGAGATAGAATGGAGTTCTTCACGAAATTCAAGACAAAGGAATAAAAAATAGTTTCTCTATGGCCTCCTCGTTTTGAGACATTATGGCTTTGGAGTCGACCCCGGTAACAAAGAAGGAATCCATAAAAACTTGGGATCCGACACCATGATAAAATACTACCCTCATGATTAGACCATGTCCCTGAGATTTGATAAAAGAAAGGTGCATTAGCGGTTAATACGTTGTAATTGGAGTTGTTATTAGGAATATGACGGAACGAAAGACCAAGGAAAGAGAGAAGAATGCACCAAAATGCAGGTGCTGCACCAAACGCTGGTGGTTCTTTCTTGTTGTAAGTAAATGCAACGAAAAGACCCGGAAATAACGAATAATGAAACAATTCATATATTGACATTTCGTGCTCATTTCCAAATTTCTGCTTTGTTATTCCCATCATCCGGTAACCACAGGATGATCCACAAGAAAGGTGGCAGGATTCGAACCTATGGCCGGCCGGCCGCCCCTGACCTAAGAAGAACAAAACTCCTTATGACCAAAGAAGGACCAGCTTACAACCTTCTCGAGCGAGAGTTCCACGATCACGACCAGCAGAAACTTGTTGGGAGTAGGGGCATCCAAGCTCCTAGCGCGGTAGAAAGGATCTCAGCTAAACGGTTACCGGTCCACCAGTCCCGCAAGGCTCTCAACGGTGAACTCCTTGGTTCGTCAACGTTTTGATCTCTGTTCTCGCGCGTGAAAAGCAGCATGCAATGTTGCCTTGCTTCACGTGAGCGCGCAGCGCTCGTGTTGCTTGAGATCCTCTCTAAACCGGCCGTGTTGCCAGCCCACGGACCCCGCTGCCGATCCGGTCGTCCATCTCGGAGTCATCAACATCTCTTTTAGAGGAGATGAGTGCCCCATAGAAAGCTTGATCTATCTGCCCCACCATTTTTTCGTATGCCTTTCGATCCTTCCAGTGAGAGACCTTCAGACCAAAGCATTGCCATTGCACGGGTACCCAATCCTACAACTTGATCAGTCTCCCATGTCCAGACGTCCGGGCGATTCAGATTAAGAAGTGAAGCCATCGTATAGCCCAACTTGTGACTATAGCTAACAAACATAGATAATAAAAAAAAGGGGATGTATAAAACCGGTACTCACTGATAGGAGTAGACTTCCGGTCGTATCTTACTTTGAAAAGCAATCATGAAAGGATCTAGACTAGGATCTTAGACTACGCTATTTTTTTTTTCTTTCTTTGATTCGAAAGCATTCAAGCAAGGAAAGGCAAATGATAAAGAAGAGCGAGCATCAAACACAGCTTCCCGTCTATGTGATTATTGAATCCCAACGTTACGAACAAAGGGAGGAGGAAACAAGCTTCAAAAGAAAAGGGCTGGGCTTATGACTGAACACAAAAAGAATTGAAATGTTGAAGATGGAATTGATCTTTGACCTTGCCGTCAAGAACTGCTGTTCAGGTTTAGGAATCATCATGTCTTTCTTTTTATTGTTGTTAGCCGATTGATTCCTTGATCTTATCCTGTGCTCGGTAATCACACTAGTAACGCAGGGAATAAAGTGAGATCCGATGTGTCGATACCGGACCTGGACACGCTAACTAAACTGCTATCTTTGGCAAGGCAATCAACGGATGCTTCTAGCGCGCCAAGGCATTGTTTTTTTCCTTGCTAGTTAGCTTCGCTAGCTTGCTGGCTAGTTTTCTTTGCTCTAAATTGACCACTCACTACCTTGAAACAACTCGGACTATTCTTATGTAAAAGACACTACACCTTTAATCCTACTTCTCTCGAGTTGGAAAGGACTGTTCGTGTCGCTACTAGGTAAATCAATTCAGAGGTCGATTCCGATGCAGACTGGGCTTGAGATCCCACTGATCGTCGCTCTACAACTGCTTACTTTTTTTTAGGTGACTCACCTATCTCTTGGCGCAGTAAGAAACAAACCGTAGTGTCCCGATCAAGTACATAAGCAGAATACCGAGCCATTGCTTTAACTACTTCTTCACTTCTTTGGCTAAGGTGCTTACTCACGGATCTAGGAATTACCCATTATGGTGCTACTCCGCTCTTTTGTGAGAATCGCAGTGCTATTCAGATAGCCCAGAATTCTGTGTTTCATGAGGGCACCAAACACATTGAGACTGACTGTCATTTTATTCGTCAGCATATCCATAGTGGTACTATCAATCTTCTTTCCATCTCCTCTGCGGATCAACTAGCTGATATTTTCACTAAAGCACATCCACCTGGGCGTTTCAGTGACTTAGCTTCCAAACTCAAGTTGGTCTCAAAATTACCATCTTAAGTTTGAGGTGGGATGTTAATGTATATTGTATATAGTGTTCGTTTATAGTAGTCGTGTTTGTAGTAGTCCCACATTGGTTCTAAGTCTTTGGCCTCCTGCTTCTTGTATACTAGAAATAGAGTGAGTAACTCTTGTCTCATTTTCTCTATCAATGAAATCATAGATCATTCCATGAATTATCAAAAAGAATCCCTCTCTCTTAATGACTCTTCTTAGGGAGTAGAATCTGTTGCCTAGGAGCTCAGAGAAAGGTAGCGAAGTAATATTTTCTTTTGAAAGCAAAGAGGAGTGGAGTGGCGGTCGCGCAAGCAAGCGAAGTATAATAAGCCAAAACGATTATGCAACTTGGCCCCTTCAACTACTTAGGCGCAGGATAGAAGATGATGGAGCAGCATACCGGAGGAAAAGAGACGTCCTAATTCGAATCAAAAATACAAAATCAAAATAATGAATTAGGCATCATGTTCACTAGGTTATTCTTATATGGACAACGTTTGGAGAACGGATGACTAGAACAGATCGGTAAAGGCCTGACTCTATTCCTTCCTAAGGTCAGGAATAGCGGCCTTAAAGCTTCTCCTACTATCGGCTACCTAACTGTCGGGAAATCGGTGTCGTGGTGGTGCTACGAGATGGCGATTTATCGTATAGAAGAATAGATCCGCGGACCTATTGATTGACCATAGATGCGAACCGATCGACCGCTATCTAAGAGAAGAGTTGTAGTTCTTCTATCGAAAAAGGGCAAGGGGAGAAGATGTAGCGGCTTGCCTAGATCTCGTATTTCCCACGTAGTCCGTCGGTCAAACCAACGATTCTCTTCTCAAAGGTTTAGAGAGAGTCTTTTTCTTTTTCCGGTATGTAGCTCCGCGAGCAAAGAGCGCATCATCGGGGCAGGGCGAAAACGAAGATAGGATCATCATCATGGCCCTTTTCTTCTTTCTTTTTTTGTGTCCGGTCCCTTGTGTGTGTTTTTTTTAAGGAAACTCCGGGGGCTGCTGCTCTGGGGCATCCAATTCCTCTTCTTTCTTTTGCTGCTGATCTCACATCGAGAGCAGCTCCTTCTTGTTCAGGGTCATCAGATGAGAGATCTTCTTCCGACTCCGAGAAATCGGTCAAGCGGGAGGCTACCCTCGACTCACCTTTATATCTAAAAAAACCCCTCCCCAGAGGAGAGCAGAAGCTCCAGGATGAGTATGTCCTGGATTCCCGGATTCATTCTCGTCCTGAT